>OX596285.1:15573082-16173082 GCA_951394225.1 Harpalus rufipes
AATACGCAAGCATTGTAATTTTTGGAATTCTAGTATTGAAGATATCGTTGACGAAACCGCGGTCACATACACACACATACACACACACACACACACACACACACACGCACATACGAACACACACACACACATACAGACATCATCGTAAAAATAGTAAAATCGTATTGTAAAGACCCTAAAACGTGCTTATTCAATGAAAACTCACCACCGAATTTTTTGACCAAAGACAATACCTTCCTTACCTACAGGTGACGGAAGGTAAAAAATTGAAATTTTTATTTTACAATTATTTTATTTGAATAAACTTATTGATTGTAGGTGTGAGATGAAATAATTGAAAGTAATCCAAAGTAGTATAACATTTGAAGAAAAAATGTTAATGTCTTTATGATAGGTAAATATAGTGCAACACGTAATATTTTTAAACGCGGGTTAACAAAATTTGAAGCTAAAACTTGTACATTTATGATCACATATTAATTAACTATACAAGTTTATTATCCGGTAGGATAATCAGTTATCCGGCTTTCTGATTGGGCTTAATATTCGTTATCCGGCTTTTTGAAAAAGTGTTACACTGGTCAATGTCTTTGATAATCATGTTACCGAATAATCTAAGTACCTATGTATAACGTACAGGGATAATTATTATTATTCATAATCTTTATAGTAATTTACCAATTACTAACCTTTTAGAGGTTGGGAAAACGTCATTCCTAACTGTAATGACAATCTCATATGTGGCAAATAACAGACCACGCTTCCACCCTACGGATGGGAAATGTTTCTGTAGGGCTGTCTAGCAACATTGTCACAGATCCCTATAATAAAGAAGCTAAACAATTTTTACCTCTCGCTAAGAGAGGTATTGGATTCATGCTAAAAATCGCATATCCAGATTTTATTGAATAAGCACGTTTTAAGGTCCCTACAATCCGATTTTAACATTTTTACGATGATGTCTGTGTGTGTGTGTGTGTGTGTGGATGTATGTGTGTATGTATGTAGGATGTTGGAAGGACGGTTACTCAAAAACTATAAGACTTAAAATTTGTTTAACAACGTATTTCCCAATCGGACATTCATGGGAAGATCTGAAAAGGTTTTGGTAATAATTGGACAACCGGAAGTAGAAGATTCTTGAAAAAAAATCTTCTAAATAATATTTTTTGAAAATTTTTCGTGGTAATATTAAAGAAAATTAAATTCTCTATCTGATACATTTAAATATTTTATTATATATTCCATAGATTTAGAGATAAAAGAAGTATAATATATAAAATAATCTATTGTAATAAATTTGACAGCCGAAAGAATGCCATGAAAAATAGTTGATAATTTAAATTATTTGTAACTGACAGATAAATGTCAGTGTCAGAAATAATGAGTATTGAATTAAAAATGTACTTGGAGAATCCCTTAGTTCTTGATCTGTGACTATTATGGAGATGACAAGTCTAGGTTGAACGACTTAAATTTGTTTCAAACATTATGGGACAATGTACACCAGTACTGTAGACTAGAGTAACTTTGAATTGCGAAAAAGCTATCAAATTCTTCTCAAGTAAGTTGTAAATATTGACAAAATCGGAGTGCAATCTATCCGTCACTTTATTAAAGGGAATTAAGGTTATTTAGATATAACAAGTATGAAAAAATAAAATGTAAAAGAAGATATATAAGAATAGATGCACAATCCAGATATATACATTTTAGACCGCCCAAAATTAATGTTTTTACTAGAAGAATATGAAGAGAAAGTAAACAAAGTTGTTCGAATTGAAAATTGCTGTTACCAGCCTAATATTTATATATGGTAAACTCTACTTTGTAATTTATTGTTACATAATTTATGGTAAAATATCTTCATGTTGAGACATGCTATTATTGAATAATAAAGAAGTTTATACGTCATAGATTTATATGAATATATTATTTGTATTTATAAAAATAATCTTTGCTTTATGCATACAGCCAGGTAAAATATACGGCGAGAGGTTATGTGCTGGCCACATCAGATTTTTTTAATAGAGATGTTAAAAAATATGAATTAAGTCAATAATTTATTGTGATAATTATTGATTTAAAAAGAAGATGATTGTGAATAAAATATACATGGAATACATACCTTGGTGGGAATTTCATCGCTCTATTTGACTTTGGGGTATAATTAATACATAGGCTCTCGGCTGTAATGAAACATATCCCACTTCGCATGTACGAGTAATATACTAGTACGTCATAGGATTATTTTTCACATATTTTATTTCGTTAGTTGATCATATTTATTGATTAAATGTCACCAAGCACAATGGCCCATATTACGAGCGCACCTTTGTATAAAAGCGCTTTTATTATAAAAGTGCGCTCGTAATATTCACTTATTTATTCTAATTCTATGTAAATAAACTAACAGGTACTCATTTTTTACCTCTCGCTAAGAGAGGTATTGCATTCATGCTAAAAATCACATATCCATATTTTATTGAATAAGCACGTTTTAAGGTCCCTACAATCCGATTTTAACATTTTTACGATGATGTCTGTGTGTGTGTGTGTGTGTGTGTGGATGTATGTGTGTGTGTGTGTGTGTGTGTGTATGTATGTAGGATGTTGGAAGGACGATTACTCAAAAACTATAAGACTTAAAAATTGTTTAATTACGTATTTTCCAATCGGACATTCATGGGAAGATCTGAAAAGGTTTTGGTAACAATTGGACAACCGGAAGTAGAAGATTCTTGAAAAAAAATCTTCTAAATAATATTTTTTGAAAATTTTTCTTGGTAATATTAAAGAAAATTAAATTCTCTATCTGATACATTTAAATATTTTATTATATATTCTATGGATTTAGAGATAAAAGAAATATAATAAATAAAATAACGTTATAATAAATTTTACAGCCGAAAGGATGCCATGGAAAATAGTTGACCAGTTGAACTGTTTGTAACTGACAGATAAATGTCAGTGTCAGAAATTCATAGATATTACTAAAGAGTTTTTCTGGGAAGTACATATACATTATATTATTTCTTAATGTATTAGTAGTTAAATATTTAAGATTATAGGTCTATTACATATATCCTTCAAAAATACAGTCAATCCTGACAATGAATTGGAAACATTTCGAAAAATTAGAAGAGGACAAAATTTCTTCATATAATGAATTTAAAATTAAACAATCTAAATATAAGGAATAGATATATGTAAGTACAATTTTTGGTGTAGAATGTAGGTATACAAGAAATGTTAAATACAATAGGGCGCCTTGACAAGCAGATATGGGGACTCATGTCAGAATGATAGCTAGTAATTATGTATATAGATGTATCATAATTTCTCATTCTAAATTTAGTGATTTTCCAATTCCATATGGTTTATTTTCCTCGACAAGTAAATTCCACACTCCTGGTGACAAATTAACTACGTGTATTTTGAAAATCTTGAAATTCTGAATGAAACATACTGACTAATTATCATTCTGAAACGGGCCCCCACATCTGCTTGTCAAGGCCAACAATGTAACATGACTGTTCGCGCCCTATACTTATGTAACCAAAAAAGGAAGTGGCGAGAGGTATTGTGCTGGCCACAACAGATTTTTATATACATTTTTTTCCAAAAATCCGTTACCTATGTGAGAGTATGAAAATATTATATTATTGAATTTAGAATTAAATTCTTTAGCGAATAAGTAAGTAAAAAATGTGTATATTATCCTATTTAAATTAAAAAGTTAGGTCCTATATTTGGAACCCACTAATACATTTTTTTGCTAATATCACCAATTTAAAATGATACAATTTTGCTCATTTATCCAAATTTGTACGTCTTCACATAAAAAAGTTACCATTAGTGAACGAGCTTATTGAAACACCCTGTATATCTCTTATCTAGGTTAGCAGGGGATAAAAATTTAATAAAAGAAAATTGTTATTAATTTTGAGAAGAAATTATCTAATATTTTAACTCAGGATCTCATTATTTTACAAATTGAAATAAATAATTATCATAATCATGAGTTGTGTTTATCGGTAAAATCCTCAACAACCTTAGACTTGGTATTTTTTACCACGTTATGTTTTCGGAATGTTGTACCCTGGTTCTAGATATAGTGTACTAACTTTTATGCAAAGTTTATAAATTGTCGTTACCAAATGATTATTCCGAATTTCTAGGTAGAAAAATATAAAATTACAGAAACGTATTCTAATATTTCTTATTGTTTATTGCAGAAAACATTTACAAATACATCAAAAATAAAACTCATAATACTCAAAATATGCATACGTTTAAAACTACGTAAATATCATATGCTTAATATACGAATGTACTTATGTAGTATAATTCCGAGATAAATAATAATATTCTACTAAATACATCACCTAATATCAGGTAGCGTCACCCTGTTGCGAGGGAGGTAAAAACCATAAATTATGAAGTCGTCAGTGCTCTATAATCGTAATCAGGGTGTAATAAAGCAACAACTTGTCATAAAAAACATTTTACAGGTTAAATATTTTCTTTTATTATGCTGAATTTTTCTAAATTATATTACATTCGAGGTGGGATATGTTTAATTAAAACCGAGAGCTTGTGGATTATTGATCTAATAAATGCATAATATGGATGGAGTCGTATCTATACACACTTAGAAATTTGAGCCGTGTAAACTTGAAATATAACGTGGTAAACTTGTTTCGTGTAGAATTCGACACTAAAATTGGTATTATAAAAGTTAGTGTAAAAAGATGAAGTTGGTAATTTTATATCTGTGTAAAAATTTCTGAGACATAACAAATTAACACTGTAAGGTGTATTATATTTATTAAGACTAGTTTTAAACACACTTGTGGGTAAAAATTGCTTAATTTGGTGTTGCTTGTATTTTAAACTAATTTTTGTACAATTTACTACATTATATTTGTTAAAAATACACTGTCTAGTGTATTTCTAAAAACTGAACTGCCTGGTGTAATTTTAAAACTGAATGTGTAGAAAGGACACTACTTTGTGTATATCTAAAAAATCAGTGTAGAAAGTACACTATTTGTGTATATCTAAAAAATCAGTGTAAAAAGTACACTATTATGTGAATATCTAAAATATCGGTGTACAAAGTACACTACTTGGTGTATGTTTAAGACGTTGGTGTAAAAAGTACACTACTTTTGTAAAAAAAAATACACTACTTGGTGTATTTCTATACAATAGTAAGTGTAAATCTATACAACAGTTTCTTTTTTTCGCATTCTTTGTCGTGGTCGTTAGTTAGTATAGATACTCGTTCGACGTTGCGTTTACGCATTGGCAATATTAAAGTACGCTACATCCCGATCGCGCAAGTTTTTACCTGCAGAGACTTAAAAACTATCTCTTTCAGTTGTTGCTAGAATTCTACAAAGTTAAACAATGGAAGTGGAAGAAAGTGGACAAAAAAATAGACCAGTGCTATTTAAATTAAAAATAGGATTGATCACTAAGTGGGTGTCCCTGTGTATAGTAAGATTGCGGATGGAAATTTCATAATTCCAAAACACATTTTTGTATAACATAATTTTTATAAAGTGTAAGGGTTCATTCACAAATCGAAATTAGTTTTATGTTTTAGTTTTATGCACATGTCACATCTTAAGTCAAATTGACGCAAAAAAACACAAGTTACCTTCTCACACGAGAAAAATAGGAACATTGCTTAACTACTGCTAATAACAACTCTCCCATATTGCATTTGCTTAAAATTTTAAACTAAAACATAAAAATATAATTTTGATTTGTGAATGAACCTTAACAATAGTATCTGCACGTATATAATGTAATAATAGATTAATTAAGTAATACTAAGAGGTGTTTATATGAAATGTATTGTTTTTTATGTACAATAAATTTTTTTCATGGAAGTTCGCATTTTTTATATATCATAGGTACCTATTCACTCGATATCGTGTATAACATTTACACTAATATTACAAAAATAAAAAAATGAGTACTATTGTACACCGTAATCAGTGTATATCAACACGAAATTGATGAAAATATACACTACAAATAGATATATTTATACACTAAAATTAGTAAAAGAAACCCTCTATTAAGTGCACTAATAACCACATTTACTTATGAAAATAAACACTAGTTTGATGAAAATGTACACCACAAATAGGTATATTTTTTCACTAAACTAAGTTAAAAATGACACTACACTTGTACTAATAACCGCAGTAATTTGGTTAAAATAACTCATTTAAGTGTTAAAAAACTACACGGTGTAGTAGTATCTACGAAATATATAGTGTTAATTATTAACTCATATCTCGGTGTTGTTTATTACCAAATGTCGAAGTGGTAAATTCTACACTACAGCTGGTGGACCTATATAGACCACTTTTAGTGTTAAATTTAACACGGAATTTCTTAGTGTGTATAGTTTGGTTCACGAAAGATGACTATTCAAGGTCATTTATAAGACTTATGATATAATATTATTTACAGATAACTTCACTGCATTTCGTATGCATAGGCGTGCAACTAGAAATATTTATGGATACGTTCTAATCTAACTAAAACAAGAAGTGTAATTAATGAGAAAAATATGTTTCTTTTTGAAGTGTAACAATCAGAGATATATTAGTAACTAAAATTACAGTTATTTAAGTATTAAGATCAGTAAATGATTTTTACCGGTTGTTATGATTTTATACATCCGATACCAGTAGAAGAGCACTTACTGACCGCAATGCTTATTATGTTTTTTGCAAGATCGGCTCAAAAATTTAAAAAAAAGATTTGAAAATTATTTGAACAAAATAAAAATGTTTAGTTGTTATTTCTCAAGTAAGCTTTCATCGTTGTTTTTTTTACATATTTCCTCCGCCTTCTGATCTGTAAAGCCGGATTTATAATGAAGTAACGCAAACCGCAACGTGTTTATGTAAAGTACGAAGTAACGTAAGCGAATTAGGTGATTTATATTAAAAAATAGTTCCACTACTGCTAGCCAATCAGGTAATAGTATAAAAATTTCACTTGTAATTCGATATCTTTCGTTTAACTTCGGCATCAAGTTTGAATATCGGTACTTCTGTCAAATCATAAACCGTTTGATAGGTTAATTGATGTTTGTTGGGTTTTGTGTTTATTTAGATTTAAAAAGAAAATCACGACGTAAGTTCAAACCAACCACAAACAACAAACAATCAAAACAAAATGAAATCTGCCAGATGGAGAATGGTCGATAATAAAGATTTCTGCGCAACCGTGCGCAACGTTCAAAATGCTGCCTTCTGATTGGCCAGCGGTATAAAATTTTAGTTAAGGCAAGGTATAAAGCTGAATGTTGGGCAACTATTGCTTTACATATTTTACCTTACTTCTTACTTTACTTGAATATAAATCATTACTAGCTCTAGTACATGCTCAACTTTTTACGTTACCGATACAATTCACGTTACCTCTTACGTTACTTCATTATAAATCCGGCTTAAGTGATTCACATCACGTACCGATTTGTAAATAAAATCTACTGTCTTGGAAACACTATCGGTAAGCATTAAGAAAAACCTGATCATGCAAAAAGTGGTGCATTTAGAAGTCTTAAAAAAGTGACAGTCGATGGTCCGTTTGAATTCTTCTTTCTGTCCGTTAAGGCCTATTTCTAACAACGCAACGCAAGACGAAACGCAAACGCAGTAGGTAACGTAAGGAGTTAAAACACATGCTTGTAATACGGGCTATGTATATCACCGCAATGCAGTAAGTAATGCAATAAACGACACGCAAGAGATGGCGAACTTTCTGCGTGATGCTTTGCGTTCCCTTTAGCGTGTAACCAATCACTTGTCAGTATTTTCACAAAAGGTGCCCGCAAGTGCTTTTGCACGGTAGAGGTTATGTAAACGTCAAATTTCAAAAGAAGTCCCGATTTACACTATGCTTTCTGATTGGTTACAAGCAGCAAATTTAGCGTGGTTATAAATTACACATTTCGCGATTGCGTTACCGATTGCTTTGCGTGCTTGCGTCGTGTTTTGCGTTGCGTTGATATAAATAGGCCTTTAGGGTTATAGTGCAGACGAGAATTTCAACGCCGGTAAAGCGGAAGTGGATTTGTAACGTGTTTCTAAAAATCCTGTAATTCTCTAGCAAATGATCCCTCAAATCGCACAGCGAGTTCCATAGACTGCGGTACGACGACTTCTGTTACGAGCGTGGTTTTGTAACCAGATAGTAAATGTACCGCTGATGTTCTGCATTGGTATCTCTCAGTCGTAGAGTTTTCCCGACGGATGGACCTTGGTTGGTCAGTTTTTGTAGTCGTCTAAATATCGTCTGAAAGACTGAAGCTATGCCGCGGGATATTTTGAAATTTTCTGGAAGGCTTTGGCGTACTTTCGTTTGGTTTTCAAGCATACCACTCACACGCATAGTACTGTTCGTGTAGGAAACAGACTAAACGAATTTTGTCGCGTACGGAAAATTTCGCATGATTTCAAGAATCGAGGCCCTGGTTGATATCAGCCTTGATGTCGTACTGGTCCTTCATTCGGCCGCTGGGAGCATAAATATTTGTACGGACTTGTTCATGAATGTCATCCATTCTTCTCCATAAGTCTATAAAGTAATTTTCTCCGGCCAGGTTTTCCCCAGGTTTACTGCCGAACACCAAGTCGCATGGTAAGCGCAACTCACGACCGAATAAGGAGTTTACAGGAGTTTTCCCTGTTGTATTGTGTACGGATAAACGATTAGACATCAAGAACAGATGAAGATGTCGGTCCCAGTCTGCTTGGTGGTGGGAAACTACCTTCGACAAATATCGGTTGATCGTTCTGTTCATTCGTTCAACCATGCCATCGGACTGCGGATGTAATGTAGTTATCCTCCTTTTATTAATTCCTAATATCTTACAGACATTTTGGAAAACGACAGACTCAAAATTTCTTCACTGGTCGGAGTGAAGTTCACGTGGTACACCGAATCGACATAATATATACTTTCACTAAATTTTGAGCGACCGTAGTGGCTTCATTGATGGGTAATGGATTGGCGTCAACTCAGTTGGTGAAGTAGTCCATGACAACCACGATGTATTTATTTCCGTCGGCACTTTCTGGAACCTTTTCGTCGTCTATTCGAACCGTTGCTTCCAGCGAAAACCACACATTTCTTGCAACATCTTCCTTGCAGTTAACCCAGTAAAATCGCTGCCGCAATCTATCCAAAGTTTTGTTACCTCCAAAATGGTCTCCTCCAAATCCGTCATAGATTTCTTTTAACACGTCTGGTACTCTACTCTTAGGAATAACCAACTGAGATCTCTTCTAGTTCTATCGCGATTTTCTAACACACGCTTTAAAAGGCCATACCATGGAGTCCCATTGCGCCCAGTTCAATTTTACGCTCTGTGAGTGCGGTGAAACAACTTCCCATGCTGGTTTGCTCTTTTTCGCTTTCCATTTTAGTATAATTTTCGAAGTCGGGTCATTTTCCTGGTCTTTGCATATTCCATCGGACTGCCAATTGTCGTCGACTACTGTTATCCTGGCAATGGTGAAATGTTTCTCTTCCAGTCGACTACCATGCTTACCCCCATTTTGACATGGCCTTCTGAACAATGTTTCAATATTACTTCCCTTTCATGTTTTCCAGGCATCTTCTTTTACAGTCTTCTGCAAAATCCTGCGGATGTTCTAGTTCACAGTTATTCCAATCGCGGAATTCTTTCTTTCAGCAAACACTTTACTTGCAATTTGTCGTAATCTCTCATCCAGGTCTTCAATGTTTTCATTTCTCTCAGCTTCATTGTCTCGCACTCACAATCGGATACGTAAAACTTGTTTGGCAGCTTGATGAATTGATGCATATGAAAATGCATCAACTACAGTTTTGGCAGTGCTTGCTGAATTTCGCTGCCTCGAACTCAGTATAGCAATGTTTGAGTGGCCAGGTACTCCAAAACGCTGTCAGGAGCTGAAGGATGTGCGAGTTAACCAAACGAGCTACGTCGGCTTTAAATTCTTGAAGGCTTTCTTTTGAACTCTGATACCGATTTCTCAATTGCGCCTGGTACACCAGCTCCAGGTGCGCATTGTCATACCGAATATCCAACCGCTTGACTAATTGGTCGTAGTCCTCTTGTTCTTCTTCCTTCAGCGTTTGTACGATATCGATGGCTTCTTCACATAACGAGACAGTCAACGCTATAGCCTTCTCTGTGAGCGTCCAGTTCTGTATACTTTCGCAGCCGCTTCAAATTGTTTTAAATAGTTCGGCCACGAAAATTCCGGTGTTTTGATGTGCATTGTTGTACTAGTATGAGGTTTTATTAGTTTCCTTTTTTCTAGTAGACTTGCCTTTAATACATCGGAATTCGACATTAACGACGATGTAATTTTATTGAATTTTTCTCATATTTTAAATTCTTCAGGTCTTTTTTTTTCTAGAATTCTCCACTAATTTTGATTCTAAACTTCTAGAATTTTCTTTTAATCTTTGTTCTAGTGTCCTATAATAATCCATTAATTCTTCTTTTAATCTTCTGTAGTTTTCTTCTGATTATCTAGAATTCTCTTCATTTTTTTTTTGTTTGCTACAGAATTTTAGAATTTTCTGCCATTTCGTATTTTAATGTTCTAGAAGTTTTTTTTTCTATTTTTGTTCTATTGTTTTAGAATTTTCTTTTACTTCTTTTAGTATTCTGACATTTTCTTCTAAAAAGTTTACCGATGTCACACTGAATTTCAAATAAGTAATCGTCAGGATTTTCACCAGTATCGATCAGAGCTTATCGTACACGATATTGTAGAACGGTTTTCAATCCTGTCCTATCTAAATCTCGTTCTTCCAGATCTTTCTTGAGATCACTTACCCTTAATTCACTAATTTTACTTGTTCAGTTGCGATTTTATTTATTTTTATTTACACTTCACAGTTTATTCCCTCCAAGCCTAACACCAATTGTAATGTCTATTTATTTGGGTGAAGTTTAAATATCGAAGAAATATTATTAATAAGAATTTAAAAAATCTAAAATTATTGCTATACTAAAACCCGGCAAACCATCGAATAAACCAGAAAGCTACAGACCTATTGCCCTTTTAAGTGTTACATATAAATTACTAGAACGTTTAATATACAATAGGATAAGTTCAACTATTCTGGATGCCTTGCCCATAGAACAAGCTGGTTTCCGACCGAACCGCAATTGTGAAGATCAGATTTTAGCACTAACAACATTTATTGAACGAGGATTTGAGCAACGTTTAAAAACAGGGGCAGTTTTTGTGGATCTTACAGCAGCGTATGACACGGTTTGGAGAGAAGGCCTAATTTATAAATTACTAAAAATTACTGGCTGTATGAAACTAGTTTCCTTAGTAATAATATATTAACTAATAGAGTTTTGCAAGTATTTTTGGGAAATTCTATCAGTAAACCAAAATTATTAAATAATGGTCTTCCTCAAGGTTCTGTTTTAGCTCCTCCCTTTTTCAACTTATATATATATCCGATTTACCAGAAACAACATCCAGAAAATTTGGCTATGCAGATGACCTTGCTCTTACTACACAGCACACATAAGCACTTTAGAACAAATATTGTCTGAAGATTTAGAAGTATTAAGTGATTATTTTAGGAAATGACGATTGTCTCCCAGCACCGCCAAAACTGAAGTATGCTGTTTCCATTTGAACAACAAATTGGCAAGATCGATAATGAATATTTCTTTTAATGGTGTAATCTTACCGCACAACTTCTTTCCAAAATACTTGGGTGTTATATTAGATCGTATCCTTTCATATGAAAAACGTTTACGCACTCTAGCAGCAAAGTTGAGAACGCGTAATAATATTTTGCAGAAATTGGTAGGAACAACGTGGGGAGCCGATGCCAATACACTGCGGACAACTGCATTGAGTTTAGTATACCCAACTGCTGAGTACGCAGCCTCTGTTTGGTTAAATAGTGCCCATGTAAATAAAGTTGATATTGTTCTCAATCAGACAATGCGTATAATCTCTGGCTGTATTCAAAGTACTCCACTCAAGTGGCTTCCAGTCCTTAGTCATATTGAACCGCCTAAGATCCGAAGATGCAAAATTTTAATTAGAGAGTATAAAAAGGCATGTCAAAATTTAGATTTACCAGTTCATCGGGATGTTATTAAAGATTGAAATCCAGAAATCCTCCAATAAAAACTGCTAAACATTTGGTTAATGAAAACTTCAATGGGTCAGATGCGTGGCGTATTGAATGGCAGAATCAAACTGATTCTACTGGGTATTCAATATTAAATACACGAAAACGTCCAGATGGCTTTGATCTTCCACGCAAAATTTGGGTTTCATTAAACAGGGTTAGAACAGGGCATGGTAGGTGTGGATCTTCATTTTACAAATGGGGTTTGCGGTCAGATCCAAAATGTGATTGCGGCGCTGAACAACAAACAATCAACCACATTGTAAATGAATGTCCACTTCGAGCATTCCAGGGAACAATGGAAGATTTCTTTCAAGTTACACCAGAAGCTATCATTTGGTTAAACAACCTTGACTTGGACCTATAAAAAATATTTATTTCAAATTTTTATTAATTTTATTATAATATTTATTGTGTATGTAATGCCATAAGCTAATAATAATAATAATAATAATAAAAATAAGAGGTTATTAAACGATAATTAAATAAAGGATAATAATTATAATTAACACTATGAATAAACAAATATTAACACGAATTAAATACTAAGAATATTATTAAATACTTAACACTACGATTATTTATTTAAACAATTCATATTTGCTCGATATTTATTTCATCAACTGTTTATTTATTTAACTATTTCCATTTATTTCACTACTTCAATCTTACACTGCCGGTCGGTTGCAGACTGTTGTAGACTGTCTACAAGATATTTATAACACTATTTATTTATATTACCATTCAACTGTCTGAACTCCACTGACCAACTCTCTCCAGTCACTGAACTCGTGAATTCTACACTGTACTCAACTGGATTGACTGCTCGCACTGAGTTGGGTCGCTTTTAGAACAATAGAACAAAAGGATCAGGCGAGTGCGAGTAATTAAGCTTACCTCCCTCATCTCTTTACGCTGGCGTCAGCCGCCTGAGGCGCGCGGCTATTATGTTATCGTTTTCCTAGAAACGATTACGTTCTAGAGCGTTCGACCAGTGGCGTTGGTTGTGTGCTCGCTAGACTGAGTGCCGTCGGCTGCGCATGCTACAATATTATACTAATGAAAATATATTTCAAATATTTGCAAATGGAATTAATGTTTGCTCATAATGGCATTTTAGGAATTCCCAATGAAAATCGAATAAATCCTAAAACAAAATTGAAAATAAAGAATGAAATATGAATCTACAAATAAATATGTTTCTGACGCGTATTCAACAAACATAATATAGTAGGTTTATATTTTTATTGATATGTTTATATTACATAGGATTTATCGTTTATCTATGCTACATATATTTGCTAGTGTTATCACCAAAAATAACTTCAATTGTCATTGCCATATCTCATTAATATTACAATATCAGTTCATACTGAATGTTGTTTACATGAGTTATAATATATAGATTTTATATGATAAAATCAAACAGGGTTAGTACATTTAAAAAAATGTGTTATTTAATTTTTCTAATAAGAATTGTATTTGAATTAGAATATTTCATTTATTTTTATTATTATAAAGGTGTTCGGTAAATAGGCGGCCATCGCTTCATTGCGAATTCACATAATCAAAAGAAATCCCATTCTCCAGTTATCTTTTTCTCTTTATCAACTGATGAAGAACTAGAGGAACTTAAAAATACCCAATGAGAGAGCAGTTTTTTTACCGCCTATTCTGTTGTATTCTACTCAGCCCAAAATTTTTAATTTTTTTTACTAACAATGAGTACTTATCGGATAGTAAAAAATACTCCTAGTTAGTATTAAAAATATAATAATAATTTATAGACTACACAAATAAAAAAATAGGAAAAATAAATATGAATTAAAAATTGGCAGAATGCTACACCCAGCACCCAGCTATAGGTAAATGGCGTGATAGCACATTTATTGTATTTTATTAAAAAAATTGTTTGTTTATACGTTTTTGTTAATATTTCTTTATTTTTTATATAATATATAATGTAGTAAAGGTTACAGGTAAATAATTGGAGTTGCAGTCTTCTGGTGAAAAATGTTTATTAGGATCTATTTAACATTCCTACGTTTCGGTTCCAAATGAACCATCATCAGGGATAGTTAATGTGTAGTTGGGAAACAATTCATTACAAACGAAAATTAAATGTAAATTTTTTGTTGTGGCCAGCACAATACCTCTCGCCATTTCCTTTTTTGGTTACATAAGTATAGGGCGCGAACAGTCATGTTACATTGTTGGCCTTGACAAGCAGATGTGGGGGCCCGTTTCAGAATGATAATTAGTAATTATTATGTACATGGATGTCAATTGTCAATTTTTCATTCAGAATTTCAAGATTTTCTAAATACACGTAGTTAATTTGTCACCATGAGTGTGGAATTTAGTTGCCGAGGAAAATAAACCACATGGAATTGGAAAATCACTAAATATAGAATGAGAAATTATGGTACTTGACATCTATACACATAATTACTAGCTATCATTTTGACATGGGCCCCATATCTGCTTGTCAAGGCCAACAAAATCACATGACTGCTCGCGCCCTATTGTATTTAACATTTCTTGTATACGTACACTCTACACCAAAAATTCTACTTACATATATCTATTCCTTATATTTAGATTGTTTAATTTTAAATTAATTTTATGTAGAAATTTTGTCCTCTTCTAATTTTTCGAAATGTTTCCAATTCATTGTCAGGATTGACAGTATTTTTGAAGGATATATGTAATATACCTATAATTTTAAATATTTAACTATTACATTAAGAAATAATATAATGTATGTACTTCCCACAAAAAGTCTTCAGTAATGTCTCCGCATTTCTGACACTGACATTTATCTGTCAGTTACAAACAATTTAAATTTTCAACTATTTTCCATGGCCAATCTTTCGGCTGTAAAATTTATTATAACAGATTATTTTATATATTTATTTTATCTCTAAATCTATAGAATACATTATAAAATATTTAAATGTATCAAATAGAGAATTTAATTTTCTTTAATATTACCAAGAAAAAATTTCAAAAAATAATATTTAGAAGATTTTTTTTCAAGAATCTTCTACTTCCGGTTGTCCAATTATTACCAAAACCTTTTCAGATCTTCCCATGAATGTCCGATTGGGAAATACGTAGTTAAACAAATTTAAAGTCTTACAGTTTTTGAGTAACCGTCCTTCCAACATCCCACATGCACACACACACACACATACACACACACACACACACACACACACACACACACACACACATCCACACACACACACAGACATCATCGTAAAAATGTTAAAATCGGGTTGTAGGGACCTTAAAACGTGCTTATTCAATAAAATCTGGATATGCGATTTTTACCATGAATCCAATACCTCTCTTAGCCTTGGTAAGGGAGGTACAGGGATCGTGCTAAAAATCGCATATCGAGATTTTGGTAAATGAGCACGTTTTAAAGTCCCTAGAATCCATTTTTAACATTTTCACGATGATGTCTGTGTGTATGTATGTATGTACAGTAAAAATTTTGAAAGATGTCCGATCAAGGTCGTCTACGAATTGTATGAATTCAGATTTTTGCTCCGCCCATTATGACAAATTCAGTAGTGTCGTTTGCTTTATTTGCTGTTATTTTATTATTATAAAACTATATGTTACAGTAAAAGCATTCAAAAGTCAAAAATAAGTCAACTGGTAAGTTTATAAGCATATGTAAAATCAAATATGTTAAAAATAAGATAATGACACAATGTCAGTGTCAGTGACTCTGACAGAAAATAACGTTATTCGTACGGCTATGAATCAAAGTAATGTATCTGAAATAATAACAAAACTTACGTTACAGCGAAACTATTATCAACAACGAACATCGTTTTAAAGTGGAATGTCCTAAATTAGTCGAAACAATATGAATTTTTGAAAGACAAGCGTGTTATATCCATCCTTATCGCACACGCTTAAAGCCTTTGTAAAGGAAAGAGATAAATGTATGCCAATTTGTTAATTCGTTCATGATATAGACAACCTTGATCGGACATCTTTCAAAAATTTTACTGTATGTATGTATGTGTGTGTGTGTGTGGATCCTGTATACTGTATACGCTCTAACTAAAATACTATCATTTTATCTAGTATCTTTGTCGTACACACATAACATATATGAGACTTTTATTCGCTATCTCATTGTCGTCGGTTTTTCGGACGGGTATACGCTATCTCCGTCCAACCGACGGCAGAAAAATGAAAAAGAAACTGTACTGTAACCGCGGTAACAATTGTAATTTTCAAATATTTGAATTATTTGAATATTCATGTTATTCTGTCAATCATGCGATAAAGATAATTTTTTGATTTTGGCATTGATAATTTGTGTTTCTTTATGTGTTGATAGTTTTGTTAATTCTTGGTATTATATTGTGCATTTTGCTATTGCAAAGACTGTTTCTAAGATTGCCGACAATTATTGCAACATATTGCTTTTGGACAAGAAAAAGAGGTATCTATATTTCATCTATTATACTTATATCGTATTTATTCAATTCATTTAGTATTACTAAATAACAATTTATACTTCGTATTTTGATGAATAACAAAACTGACAATATAGGTTATATTTATTATAATACTAACAGTTTTGACATTACATCATAATTATTCAATTGATTTATTATTGCGGAATAAATATCTTACTTCGAATTTTGATGAACAATAATATTCACACGGTATAAGTTATACTGTATACTGTCAGTTTTCAATTTTGATTTATATGAATACTACGGAAATCAGACGATTTTCGTCCGAATTTACCCGACAACATGACGTCATCAATTCCCTCCCGCCCCTAGCGATTTGAATCATATGGTTATAAATGATGACGTGGGGATCAAGGCGTGAAAAGAAGAAGAAGAAGTGAATATTTTGTTCTTGTAATTAATCATAAATGTCCATGCAAACAAAATATTTACGTATTTCCTTCATGGCATTCTAATTCTATGTAAAAAAAAATTGAGACGTTCAATTTTTCATTCATGACACTCTTATCATAGCCATATTTTAATCAATAATTAATATAAAACTTTACATGCATTTTTCACAAAAAAGTCTAACTCCCCTACATTTCTATTTTGAGGTTCAGATGAAGACCTCTGTGTATGAGACACCAGTAAACACCATATTAGAACTGGTGGCTAGAATAGTAGCTGCAGCAGAAGATATAAAAGACAAGCAGGCAGCTCTTGCAAGTGTCTCTTTCTAATATTAAAACACGTTGCCGGGCTTGCGTTGCTGCGAATCGTTACCATTTTGAAAATCAAATTTAGTCTCTCCCTTGATGTTTCATTGTTCATTGTTTTATTTTTCTTGTTTGTTTGTTTGTTTCTTCTTTATCTTGTTTAATGGCAGCAAGCCTACTTTGATGTAAATGATTGTTGCAGTTTGTTAAAATTTATCTTGTAATTCAATTTGAATAAAAACTTTTTTTGGACAGATCGAAAAAATGTTTCAGGCAAATGTTGTAGTAGATAATTTAAGGATTTTATAAATGTTTTATTTTCAAAAATCGATGGAGTGGTTTTCAAAATATCGTTTTGAAATTTTTGATCGGTCGCCATTTTGTTATTTGATAAAATATAAAATAATTGTAAATACAAATGTTTTAGTGAGCCGAAAGCAAATGCTGAAAGTTTTTGTATTTTTTAAATATTCCTCAAAATAAGGGAGTAATGACGATTTTTCGAATAACTATGAACTGGGGCTCCAAATCAAAAATTTGAATTAAGAAAAGTTGTTTGTTTCAATGATTCCAACTGCCGTTTTTGGGTGTTGCAATTTAGTATTAACATCCTGTATATTGAGTGTAAAATACAATTTAACAATTTTATAGTATTGCAACGTTTTTATTTATATGTGTATGGAAAACCAGTATTATTTAAAAAATGTCAAAAAGTAATATCGTAGATACCAGATAATATGTCAGATAGATATCACCGTCATGAAAAGTTATTGTTTTATATGTGTGTTTCATGTTTTGTAAATTTGTAGTTTTTGTAATACGATTATTTAATTAAAGCCAGAGTTTTCAGAATCTGTGTTCCATTTTGTCCATTATTTAGTTTCACAGTCAGCGATAGCAACATTTTGGCGACCGTGACAGGACTTTGAGTATTTACGTTGCTGATCGTATAAAAGAGGAAAGTGATCCTAAACAACAGTCAAAAAATGGAAAAAACGAAAACTCTTCAACGTGTAAACCGCAGTTTGTTAACGAAAGCATTTAGTGCATTTCAGAAAGAAAGAGAAAAACCTAAACCTGATTTATGTAATTTACAAGTCAGTTTCGCGTTGATAGAAGAGAAAATAATTGTGCTACGAGAACTAAGTAATAATTTACAATCGCTAATGATCGAGAGCAAGAACAGTGATGAAGAAATTGGCAAAGAAATTGAAGCAGTTGATGAGTATGAGCGGAAATTTTATGAGGCAAAGTTTAAGCTGGATCAGTTGACAAGAACACCAATTCAAAAAAATCTTCCAACTCAGTCTGAAGCAGTTTCGGGAGCAATGCGTGGAATTCAGCTTCCGAAAATAGAACTGAAGAAATTTGGAGGAGAGATAAAGGATTGGTTACCATTTTGGAATACTTTCAAGAAAATTCACAAGGATAACACGCTCACCGAAGAAGATAAGTTCCATTATTTATTACAATCCATGACTAAAAATTCTCGTGCATATGAAGTAGTTAATAGTTATTCCCCGACTGCTAAAAATTATACTAAGGCTATTCAGAGTTTAGAGTCGCGATTTGGGAAGAACGATTTATTAATTGAATACTATGTGCGAGAACTTCTCAAATTAGTTTTAAATAAAAATAAACAGGCCACTCTTCTGAATGTTTATGATAAATTAGAAACACACTTGAGAGCGTTAGAGTCTTTAGAGGTAACAACTGACATGTGTGCTGCAATGTTATTTCCTTTAGTGGAATCTTCTTTACCGGAAGAAATTTTACGCACATGGCAAAGGACAATGACGTTACAATTAGCTTCACAAGATACTGCAACAGAAACTATAAAAGCTAAAGACAGATTAACAAATTTAATGGCGTTTTTAGGGCGAGAAGTGGAAGGAGAAGAGCGTATTCAAATGGCTAAAACTTGTTTTGAGATGCAGGACGAACAACCATTCAAGAACAGGAAAAAGAGAACTGAATCCCCAGGTCAATATGAAAATGCAGCTACAGCAGCAGGATTACTAGCAATGAAGGAAACGAATACACATCAGTGCCTGTTCTGCGAGCAGCACCATGATAGCTGTCAATGCGAAACAGCAAGAAGTATGACTTTGGATGAGCGGGTAAAAATTGTAAAGAATAAACGTGGTTGTTTTAAATGTTTAAAAATTGGCCATAGTTACAAGAAATGTCGTAATTTAGAAAAATGTCCTTGGTGTAAAAAGGCACATTGCTTATTAATGTGTAGAAATTTTTCTAGAAATGACAAAAACAAACAACAAAATATCGATACGAGTCAAACTGCTTTCAATGAAACTAGTCTTGCTAATACATTTTCAAAATCAAAAGTTTTTTTGCCAACTTTAACAGTTAATATGCATGGCCCTAACGGAAATAAAATTGTTAAAGCAGTAATAGATACAGGTTCCCATAGATCTTATGTTTTAGAGAAAACTGCAAGGGAATTAGGATATAGCATTATCGGTGAACAAACCATGGTCCACCTGTTGTTTGGAGGAGCTAAATCCAAGCCACGTAACCATGAAGCTTGTAGAATATATATTAGTCACATGAATGGTAAATATAAATGTGATTACTTAGCCTTCAAAGACGAAACTATTTGTCAAAATATTCCAAATTTAAAGTACGAGTCCGATACGTTGAAAAGGAAGAATATTGAACTATCAGATTCTGGAGAATGTTCTGATGTTATAACTCTTCTCATCGGATCAGATGTTGCTGGAAAATTATTCACTGGCAAAGTTGTTCAGTTAGAGAATGGTTTGACGGCTATAGAGACCAAGTTAGGATGGACGATTCTGGGAAAAGATGTGCTCGATAATTCGAATTCAGATGCTGCCATGATGGTAATGAGTATGTTTACAAAAGATGTCAGTATTGTTGATTTGTGTAGTCTTGACACGTTAGGTATCAAGGATCCTATAGAGACTACATCTAAAACTGAACGTAATGATAAAGTAAGATCAAATTTTAATAACACTACTATAGTTAATGACGAAGGTCGGTATGAGATATTATTACCATGGAAAGAAAATCATCCGCCTCTACAAGATAACAAAATTATAGGTATAAAAAGACTAATGAATGTAACTAAAAGGTTGCAAAATGAAAAATTGCAAGATGATTATAATGCAGTATTTGAGAATTGGATGGAGCTGGGCATAATAGAAAAGGTCCCAGCGAGTGAAATTGAAAATAGAGGTTTTTATCTTCCTCATAGACATGTGATAAAAGAAGGAAGTACTACAAGAATAAGATCAGTCTTCGACGCATCAGTTAAGAGTAAAGATTCCCCTTCGTTGAATCTATGCCTAGAAACTGGTCCAAATCTAATAGAACTTATTCCAAGAATGCTTCATCGGTTCCGAGAGAAAAGATTTGGAGTTACAGCAGATATCACAAAGGCATTTTTGCAGATAAGCGTTGCACCATCAGACAGAGATATTTTGAGATTTCTCTGGTGGAATGAAAAGAAAGAAATGGTGATTTATCGGCATCGTCGAGTAGTCTTTGGTGTTTCAAGTAGCCCTTTTCTATTGAGTGCAACCATCGAATTTCATTTAATGCGAGCACTAAACTACACCGATTCAGCGGAGAAGAAATATGTTTATGATCTTCTGTTAAAATCTTTCTACGTTGACGACTGCGTAACAAGTTTAGACACAATTAATGACGTAATTTTTTTCCAGAAAGAAGCTTCCTCAGTAATGTTAGAAGCAAATTTTGAGTTAAGAGGATGGAATTACACAAGAATGCCGAATCAAAACACTCCAACATCAGTTCTGGGTCTCATTTGGGATACCAATGACGATACATTATCCTTGACCAAATTCGCTACACCTATAGACGCTGACAAGATTACGAAAAGAAGTATTCTGTCGTCCGTACAGAAGGTCTACGATCCTCTGGGTTTTGTCTGTCCTATTTTACTGAAGCCTAAACTAATCCTCCAAAAGTTTTGGACACAAGATTTGGACTGGGATTCAGAAGTAGATCCAGAAAGTGAAAGAGAATTTATAGAGTGGCAACAAGAATTACATTTGTTAAGAATTTTGAAGATTCCTCGACATATTTTTTACACTAATAATAAGAAAATGACACTCCATTGTTTTGTTGATGCAAGTAAAGATGCGTACGCAGCAGTTATATACGCACGATTTGAATCCGAAAATGGAGTAAAGATAAATTTAATAGAAGCTAAATCGAGAATAGCCCCGAAAAATAAGAAGACCATTCCTCGCTTAGAACTTCTTGCTGCAACAATTGGAGCAAGATTAATGCTGTGTTTTGAGAAATCTGTCAAGGTAGATAACATCGAAAGGTATTTTTGGACCGATTCAACCACCACTTTAGCATGGATACGCCAAGAAAAACAATGGGCAGTATTTGTTTGGAATCGAATACAAGAAATAAGAAAAAATACTAATCCACTGTCTTGGAGATATGTGCCTGGCAACCTCAATCCGGCAGATTTACCTTCGAGAGGCTGCAGTGTAAGAAAACTTCTAGAATCCAAATGGTGGGAGGGTCCTGTCTGGCTTAAATCTTCTCCAGACATGTGGCCGCAAATTGAGGAACCAATAAATGAAGACTCAGTAAATGCTGAATTACGTAAAACACCGATAAAATGTAACATACAGACAAATGTAATCGCTGATGCAGCCATGGGTAATGCAAATGAGAATTACGAGAAAGAAATTCCTTGGTACTTACAAAGATTTTCAGATTATATTAAGAACTTGCGTATGGTGGCCTGGATGAACAGATTTATCAAGAATTGTAAGCGATCCTTTGTTTTAAAGAATGCATGTTTAACTGCAAAAGAATTTAGAGAAGCCGAATTAATTTTATGCAGATTATGTCAAAAGGAGACTTTCAGAGGAGAAAATGATACTCGTCTAAAAGGACTAAATGTGATAATGAATAGTGATGGACTTTTACGTACAAAGACTGTAATTATAAATCGACAAGATGATTTAGGTTTTAGATGTCCAATCATTTTAGATGGAAAACACCTATTTACGAAGAAAATGATTCATTATGAATACGTAAAATCAAATCATGCTAATGTGAGCATCGTAATGAATAAAATTAGAGAAAAATTTTGGATTCTTCAAAGTCGAAGAGCTATAAGGTCAGTAATTAACAAATGCATTATATGTAGAAGATTTTCTGCGAAAGAAATGAAAGTGTCACCTGCAAGTCTTCCAGAAAATAGAGTGAGGGACGCTGCTGTTTTTGAGATTACTGGTATTGACTTCGCAGGCCCTCTCTTCTTATCTACTGGAAATAAGGCATATGTATGTCTATTCACATGTGCAGTCTACCGTGCTGTACATTTGGAATTAGCTACGTCATTATCATCTGAAGAGTTTCTGGGAATGTTACGCAGATTTATCGCTCGAAGAGGTAGACCATCTGTCATTTACACCGACAATGGAAAGAATTTTGTTGGAGCATTTAACTTGTTCTGGAGTATCGACTGGAAGAAAATTAGTGAGTACTGTTCTTCACAAACCATCGAATGGAATTTTAATCCACCTTTAGCACCATGGTGGGGAGGATGGTGGGAGAGATTAATAAGAATTTTAAAAGATCTTTTAAAAAGAACATTACGAAAAACTTCATTAAATTACGAAGAATTATACACAATCTTATGTGACTGTGAAGCAATAATAAATTCGAGACCACTAACTTATATGACAGACGAAACCAACGAGTTGGTCGCTATATCACCTTCAATGTTTCTGCGAGACATCAAAGATGATCGTGTACCTGATTTGGATTACATTAACAAGAATAAATTTGCAAAAAGACTACGTTACCAACAACGGCTAAGAGAAGAATTGAGGAAACGTTTTCGCATTGAATATTTGGGACAATTGATGAGACAGAATAAATTCATTAAAAATTATCCTACTGTGTCAGTTGGAGACATCGTATTGGTAGGAAATGAGATTCAAAAGCGTTTAGACTGGCCATTGGCACGAATTAAAGAAGTTTTTCCAGGGAAAGACGGTAATATACGAGTTGTCAAATTACACACGGCGAACGGAGATATAATTCGACCCGTACAACGATTAATCCCATTAGAAGTTGGAACACATGAAGAAACAAAGAATTTTCATAAATCTTTGAATAATCTGAAAACTAAAGAACAAGAAGCCACATCGCTAGACAAAAAAGAAGCCAGTCCACTCAACGTTTCAGATACTAATTTAGAAAAAGTTTGAGTTGCTTTACAAAAGAAAAATGGCGCAACTCAAGGTGGGAGGATGTATGGAAAACCAGTATTATTTAAAAAATGTCAAAAAGTAATATCGTAGATACCAGATAATATGTCAGATAGATATCACCGTCATGAAAAGTTATTGTTTTATATGTATGTTTCATGTTTTGTAAATTTGTAGTTTTTGTAATACGATTATTTAATTAAAGCCAGAGTTTTCAGAATCTGTGTTCCATTTTGTCCATTATTTAGTTTCACAATCAGCGATAGCAACAATATGGGTGAAGTGTAAACATAAGAGAGATATTATTAGTTAAAATAATACGTTTATTAAACGATAAATAATTAGAAAAAGATAATTAAAAGATAATAAATTTAACTAACACTATGATAAACAAATATTAACACTAATTTAAAGACTAAGAATATTATAAGACACTTAAACTCTAAGATTATTTATTTAAACAATTAACACTACTATTTGTCACTAATTACATTTATTTATGTTCATTTCTTGTCGACTGTTTGTTTATATCACCAACTATTCATAACACGACGCTTTTTTATATCAGACTGTCTTCGCTTGCTTTGGCGACGGTTTTATATACCCTGCGACTTTTGTTCCAGAAACGACTAGAACACTCACGAGATTAAAACAGCGTACACAATAGATCACGTCACCGCAACAAGTCCGAACATGTCTGTTACGCGCGGAGATTCGGGCGCGACACGGCGGCGCCGGCTATGGCGCGGCGGCGGCGAGGGCTACGGCGCGGCGGTGGCGGCGACGTTACAGTATTCTAAATAAAAATCCAGAATTGTAAAAAAATATACTCAAGTGAAAAATATGTCGCATGACCATTCAATATTTAAATCTGTATTTGTTTATCAAATTTATTTATTTATATTTTTACTTTTTGCATCAAAATACAGTGGAAAATCAACTTTTATTATTTAACAATAAAATAAATGTTGTTGGGGAGAGGAGGAGATGTTATCGCTATTGCGTGTCGCCTTGGCTCTCAAAACATATGGTCACAAACCAATAGCTTCATCAACATATTTTTCTCTGCCCGCCCTGTAAATCATTTTAGTTATGATTTTTAATATTAAATAAGTATCATAGAAACATAAAATGCAGTACCATGTTTTCTCAACAAGTATACAATATTATACATATTTTAGTAGTCGTAGAAAAAATATACCATATATTTTAAATAAAAACATTATTTGAAATATATATTTACTTTTGAGTCTTCACGTTCTTAATTTCTGCGCTTACAAAATTTGGATTATTTTTGTAAAAAACATGTATCATTAAACTATCAACATGAAGCAAATTACAGCTATCAGCTTTAACAAATTCTGCTTCCATTTTCTAAAAAAAAATAATTCAGTATAATATTTTTTTAACTATATCCGATTCAATACCTTCTTGTCTTTTTAAATACTTGATAAAACACGAAAGTTTAACCACAGTTTTCTTGTTACGGCACCTCTCAACGTCAACAAAAATCGCAATCGCGGTAAAAGCTGCGCACAAACACCATCAAATGGAGTGCGTTCCGCGCGGTCGAATTCCACGCGGTCGAAATCCCAGGGGTCGAAATCCCAGGCGGTCGATATCCCACGCGGTCGAAATCCCACACCGTCGAAAAGGTCCCCCACCACTTTGACCGTTGTGCAGAAATTCAAATATTCCCAGCTCGTCGAATCCCGCCCGGTCGAACTGTTACACGATACAAATCCATCGTCGTGGTAAGACCAGAATCGCTCTCTATATCGATCGTATTGCATTCAAACAATCTATGCTCCGTGATAGTTCCGAGTGAAATGTATAGATGGTAATGCATTTTGCCAGTGGACGATGTCATGTCAAAGATATTATATTAAAAAGAAATTCATAAACATATATTATTTATAACACCATATACAACGGACTATTTAATGAATGGAGCAGAAAAAAAATTACCTATACATTTTTAGTAAAATTATCGATATTCTTGGCCCGCCATTTTAGATTAGCTGTTATATTAAGCTATTCATTCTTTATTTCCGTTGTAATATAGAGACAATTAGTAGGGTGTGATCGCTGCACGTTAACTATACGTTTAAACTTATTTATTTTTATATGTTGTATTCTCTGCTATAATTGTTTATTGCAATTATTTTGCGTTTCAATATAATCATCGTTTATTTATGTTCTCTGTACTACTACACTCTGGAATCCTTAAAAATAAAACTAACATAACACCCGTTACAAAGTTTAAATGTATGAGAATAACAAATGTGTATAAATAATTTTATTCGCAGATATTAAGGGTACTTACCAAGGATCATTTCAGGGGCTTTCAAAGCTGTCGTGTATAGAGCCTCACAGGGGTCACCATCTTTCGTTTTTAAATTCAAAATAACTTTTTCTAGTTGACGTTTATTCGGATTCGATCCATCAGAACCATAACTCCAGTCTTATACTATAATAATAATGAAAATCAATTATACTCACATTCTTTCCGTTATATAAAACTATTTTGGATGTTGATTTTTTAAATTATAAAAAAATTATATCGAAAACAAAAAACCAAGTAGGTTTATTAAATAGTATACAACAAATTGCGACGTAAGTCATAAGCGAGTAGTGCAACTACACAATTATATAAAAGCTTAACATATTTGTTGCACATTATATTTTTTTAGGATCAATGATGTGTTTACATATTTTTTTACTCTGAAATTCGAAGAAGTACCTTATATAGTATTATACTCGCCGTCAAATATGTATGGATTGATGCTTAACTTTTTTCGTTCTCCGCACCCTATACCTTGCCCTGCGGTGTTACCGCTTCTTCATAATTTTCAACATTGCCCCTGAATTGGCAGCGGTGTAGAAATCTGCAGTCATACTCATTTAACGGTAACTATAGTAAATATGATTTTATGTTCAAATGTCTGTATATATTAAACACATTTGCAATTTAAAAGTGTACTGTATAAATTGGCGCTAAATTACACTACCTGTGACGTCCAAGAAATACTACCCAATGACAGAACTAAAAAGAAAAAATTTGAAAAGTAATTAATTTTTCTTATTTAATTATAAATATTAATGCTTACTGCAAAATGATATTTACAGAATGATTTTATAAATGGTTGTATCTTTTCTTGAGATAACCATTTAATTCTTTTTTCTTCGTTTTGAGGCACTAAAACTATATATTTTACCATTATTACTTCTATTTGGGCACACTAGCATATGACTCTTTTCTACAACCATGTTTGGGTCTGTACAAAATATAAAAATCAATAATATGGATAAATCTACTTGCTAATATATAATTGATAGCTGTCACAGCTGTCACTTGTTTAAATTCTGTCGGGAAATGTAAGCCACTTCCTTATTGGTTAGTATTTTTCTGACGTCATCAGGCGACAGGAAAGGAGACAATTTTCTCATAAATAGAGAGTAATATAAAAGAAAATAAACGAATTCGGGTTAAATATTTTTTCTTATTCTTTTGATTAAACCAAAGAAAAAAATCGTGCAACATCTCATTCAATAAATTAATCATAATTTGAAAATATTTTACGCACAACTGCATTAAAATTGTTTGTTTACATCTTAGTTACCATGGCGGAAA
Source organism: Harpalus rufipes (assembly GCA_951394225.1). NCBI lineage: Eukaryota > Metazoa > Arthropoda > Insecta > Coleoptera > Carabidae > Harpalus > Harpalus rufipes. The sequence goes on from OX596285.1 coordinate 15,600,375, forward strand.
CTGAATGACTGTATTCGTACGGTAATATTATTACTGACATCGTTCTTAACACGGTTTACTTTATTCTGAAACAATAAACACGAGAAATAAAGCACATAATTTGAATATTTGTAATATTCACATAAATTTTCCATGCCAAAAAGAAAGTACATATTTCGGTTTATTATATTAAAAATTTAATAACACAATACTCCTATGTGGAAAGTTTTTAAATATTTTGAAGGATCTCTCCTGTTTTCATGTACCTTTTAAATCGTATGAATTTTACACCTATTAGGAGATTTGGATTTTGTCCCAATTTTTAAATTGTAATATAAAAGTATCCTATAAACTGTATGTAAAATCATTGAGGACGTATTACCAGGTAACTCACGATTTATAACGTAAAATACTAAAACATGGCAGTTTATTACTTATTAAATATTATAAAATAATTAAATTTATTTTCAAGTATAGTACTTTAAATATGTTATTGTCAATTGGTAGAAAGTATATTTGGAAATAAAATCAACATAACATTTAAAATAGAAACAGTAATACATAATTTTACAACGGAAATAAAGCATGACAGGCTTAATATAACAGCTAATCTAAAATGGCTGGCCAAGAATATCAACAATTTTACTAAAAATGTATAGGTAATTTTTTTTCTGCTCCATTCGTTAAATAGTCCGTTGTATATGGTGCCACGTACCTTTTTCCAAATAATAAAATTTATTATCATCAGTTGGCAAAACATAAACTATACGGACACTTACCGCAAAAGTGGCTTCCCACACATGACACCGGCTAGCTAGCAGGGAGGGGGAGGGGTTGTAAAGGTAAATCACAAATTTTATCTTACTTACTTTTATAAGGGCGCCAGGTATTTTAACAATGAACCCCATACACGAAAAATACCAAAATAATAACTCAAGCTGAAAATATAAGGGGGTTCAAAGGACAAAATTTTAAGACAGGGGTTACGTATTAAATTAGGTTTGTTTATAACAAAAGTGTGAATAAATTTTGACAAATACGGTTTATTAACCAACATAAATAAAACTTGCAATAATTGACAAATTGTTGTCCCAACTTATAATGAAAAATGAAGTGATGAAGGGGGGAGGTGAAATGTGCGCATGAAATTATCTTAAATTAACAATTACAAACCAGTGGCGTAGGGTAGGCCACCAAAGAAAATCTGAACAAAATATTACTGCTGCAAGGCAGTAACCCCACAAAATTTATTACAAGGAAATAATAATAATGATAATTACAACCAAATCGACGGTAATAAGAGCACAAAATCATAGGATCAATCCTCAAAATAGTGTAAATTATATCTGCACGGCGCACAGTAAGTGCGTCACTGACAAAACTAAACGCGCACGCGCACAACACAAAGTGCACGCAGAAAAATGATGAAAATGAACTTGTGAGACAAATATAGCGCTTCAAACAAAAGTAGGTAGTACTCATCTGGGGTGCTGAATAGCCATGGAAACGATGTCCAAATCCAACACAATTGGCGGCGGCAATGGAACTGGGTAGAAATGGCGGCCCAAAATTTGGCTGGATTCGGCGAAGCGTGTTTTGGATGCACGGTGATAATCACTCGGTTCACGGCACTAAAAGTCTTACTAACTCCCCAAAATACGGGAAAAATCTGGACGCCCGATACTAAAATTTTACGATAGGTCGAGACGAAGGGCGTACACAGACAATACTGCTACCACGTGTGCAAAACTTTGACTCCTCACTCGCGGAGAACTTTAGTTGAGGTAAAAAAATTCTACTCTTTCGGTAGAGACGATATTCGACGATGCTCAACTTAAATTATTAAAAATGGCACTACTAGTGGCACAGACTTTATTAGAGCACGTGAGAGTGGCCAGAAAAAAACACTACCGTCTCGTTTCACGGCAGAAACCCCAAGCCCCAAATTTTGCAAAAACGTTCGGCACGCGTACGTCCAATTAAGTGACCGTATATACCAGGGACGTACTAAATAAATTGTAAGACGCTTAACTATTCCATAAATAATGAATTTATAAAAAAAAATAAAAAATTGAACGTTACAATGGTGTTATAAATAATATATGTTTATGAATTTCTTTTTAATATATTATCTTTGACATGACATCGTCCACTGGCAAAATGCATTACCATCTATACATTTCACTCGGAACTACCACGGAGCATAGATTGTTTGAATGCAATACGATCGATATAGAGAGCGAGTGTGGTCTTACCACGACGATGGATTTGTATCGTGTAACAGTTCGACCGGGCGGGATTCGACGAGCTGGGAATATTTGAATTTCTGCACAACGGTCAAAGTGGTGGGGGACCTTTTCGACGGCGGGGGTTTCGACCGCGTGGGATTTCGACCGCCTGGGATTTCGACCGCGCGGGATGCTTCGATCAAATGCAACAACTTCGTAGTGTGACCTCGTTAGGGTTCTGACGTCATTTGGCAACCCTTTTACACATGTGTAATTTTCAATTTAAATATTCAATTATAAATACTATATAATTTTTTATTACTTTTATTTTATATTAATATACTTTATTTATATTGAAATTTATATACAATACTAATTTCTTCAAAAGCCGTTACCTTGGAAAACCCTATTGTACTATCAATTACAACTATAAATAAAAAATAAATGTTACCCGTTTTGTGTTTTTACATAAGAATCTAATTATAACCCTAAAAAAAGTCTGTGCAATGTAAGATAATTAAAATGATATTACAATAAACACGTACCTGTTACCTAATGTGAACGCACGAAAAATTTGACAATAGGTAGTTATTTTTTAATCTAAAATTTAACTATTGCCAACTTGAAATTAGGCGTCAAATTTAAATATATTTTTTTCCTTGCGTTTAATGAGTTAAATAAATTGAGGTTTGAATTTCTTTAAAAAGTGACCAAGGTCAATAATAATCCATTATTGACCGTTGCTAAGGAAGCGGAAGAGAAAAACAATTTCACAACTCAATAACAGGTCAATAATGATATGTTCCTAGACTAGTTTTTTTTTTAATACATATGTATATTTACAAGAATATATAAATCATAAACTATCAGATTCGGATTTATTCATTTGCATGGTGTTTGGTCTGTGTTTCCTGCGAATAGTTGTTTTCGAACCACTGGCATGTGCAACCTCCTTTCTCCGAATTATTTATTTATTGGCCAAAAAGTTACTTAAAAAATTGCTTGATGAAAAGATTTCAAAGAAAAAAAAATACTTATATTTTTAATGAAAGCCGGTCTATCTTACACTGCATCAGGCGTTTTGTTTTAATTTCACTGATCATCGATCGCAAAAATATTCGTAGGTATCTGTATTGTATTAACTTATTTATCTATATCTATAAGAACAAAAAATATTTTATGACCGGATCTAGATGTTATTAAAGCTACCACCTGTTACTGATGTTTGTCGAATTACATTTGAGTTTATAAGAGAATTTATTTGTGTTTTATATTCAGTTACATACAATGAAGACATCATTTGCTACAGCCAATTCATTAACTTTCCTATAAGAACTCTCTTTACATCCAAATAGTATTGATTGAAAATAGGATTTTATTATTTCATTAATGTGTGCCACACAGTAACGATAACACGAAATGCATTTGTACTCATACACATCGCATCATATAATATGTGCGCAAGTTGTCCGCTAATGGCGCTGCTGGAAAACATACGCACGGTGCCTGTAGCTACTAGCTACCCCGATCTTTAAGGCTAGGCGCTGACATGCAATTATCAGTTGCGAAATAGTTTGATTGCATGAGTGACTGCCAAGGGTTTATATGACTGTGCGCACACATGCAACTGTAAATTTGGCCAACTTAAAAAATTGTGTTTTGTCACAAACTGAACAATTGCGAAACCATGTGTAATTTCTTTGTGTCCTGTATATTCAAATACGTCTGAGCTCACTTGCAACCACATTGTTACACAGTGAAAAGATTTTACAGTTATTGACACCATATAGTATAGTGTTATTTATAATTAATTTTGGTGCTTCGCAAGAAAAAATGTTTTCTACAATGGAACAGTTAAAAAAATATATATTTATCCTGAATTAATTATTTTTGAAATTACATATTGAATTATAAATTCGATAATATAAAGTCAATAATAATAAATAATTACAGCAATACATAAATATTGATTACAATATTTGATAACTTGAAATCTTCTCTAAATTTCTTATTTAAACGAAGATTAAAATTTAAACGTCATTGATAAAACGACCCGAAATAAATAAAATCCATATCGAAACCAAACAATTTAGTTCCATGTGTGCTCACCTCATGGTTTAATTGCTTATGTTAGCGCAGTTTAACCTTTGGATGAGCAAACTGTTGCGAACCAGTTGCGTTATTGAAAATTGCATGTCAGCGCCTAGCCTAAAGCATCAGTTGCTCGCTGAATACAAAATACGAGGTCTGGCTAATAAATAACGAGACGGCTTATGACAACAAGTTTTATTTTAAAAATTATTTTATAATCGAATGCTCCCCTTCAATGTACTCCCCTCCCCCCGCCACACACCGTTCCATTCGTTTTTCCATTGGTTAAAGCAATGTTGGAAGTCTTCTTTTGTAAGAGCGTTTAGGAGCTCCGCCGATTTTCGCTTCACCTCTTCCATCGACTCGAACCGGGTTCCTTTTAAGGTAGACTTGAACTTCGGAAACAGAAAAAAGTCACAGGGTGCTAAATCAGGCGATACGGCGCGTGTTCGAGCACTGGAATGCCTCTAGCGGCTAAATAACGCTTCACAGACAGCGCGTTGTGGGCAGGTGCGTTGTCCTGGTGCAAAATCCACGACTTGTTTTTCCACAACTCCGGCCGTTTCTTACGAACTCGTTGTCGCAGTATTGCTAAAACTTTCAAATAGTAAGTTTGGTTTACAATTTGACCCTCGGAAACCCATTCAGTCATCAACGGCATGTTGATGTCGAAAAAAACTATTAGAATGGCTTTAAATCTTCGGTGCTTTCTCGGCCTTCAGAAAACCGTTTATACCATTGGAAAACACGCGCACGAGATAGAGAATTCTCACCATAGGCCTGTTTCAACAACATAGCTCTCAGTCGGAGTTTTTTTTTTTAATTTAACGAGAAATTTCACATTGATCCGTTGCTCGTGTTTTTCGTCACACATTGTTATCGGCACGAGAAAAAAACACGTTCGTTTCTAACCTCTATAGAAAAAATACTACTACAGTGACAAAAACGTGTTTTCGTACCGGAATATAAGACACTTCCAGCTATCCAACGCTACATTAGTTTCCCCCCTGACCCTTTAGGACGCCTTCTGCGTGCGCAGTCTTGGTATTTAATAACCAGACCTCGTATTATACATTTTAAATTTGAATTTGATTAATATTTAGATAGTAAATTGTACCTATTATAAAATATTATAACAAATTATTGAGGTTGGCTAGGCGTCCTAGATGGTGTATTTGCAATCAGCGAGAGTGTTCCATAGTTTGATGGTTTTGTTGCGTGAACCGAACACGATTTGACGGTTGTCAACGTAGAAAGCCAGGCTCAAAACATCCTTGGTATAGTCTTCGAACCAACGACTGGTTTTGCCGGCTGCAAGATCCCAAAGACGAAGAGTTTTGTCCCATGAACCAAAAAGGTTATAATTAGGGTTACCAGACGTCATCTTTTCGCCGGACATATCCTCTTTTTTGGGATAAAGGCCCGGGTACTGTATCTTTTTTTCATTTTCAGTGGATTTGTCCTGTTTTTCAAAACCAAAATATATTGTAACATTTATTTATATGGGTGGTGTAAAAATCAGGAAATATTATTAATTAAAATAATACGTTTATTAAACGATAAATAATTAGGATAAATATTAGAAAAATAATAAAAATAACAAACACTATCGATTAAATAATTATAAACACTAATTTAAGACTAAGAATATTATTAAATGCATAAACACTAAGATTATTTATTTAAACAATATTTATATCACTACACTTATTTATATAACTACATTTATTTATGTTAACAACTCGTTGACTGTTTATTTATATCACCAACTTCATTACTCGTTGCTTCTATATATCAGACTATATCTCCGCTGTCGTTCGAGCGGTATTTATACACCCCAGTGTCCTCCTAGAACTTTATGACGCCACTATGATACTGAATACAATAGATTTAGGTCACCGGTGTAATTAACACGTCTAGCCGTTCCGCCGCCGGGGATTACGTCATCGCTCGGGAATATTCTACCAGTAGCGGCGCTCGTATACTTTTAAGTCAGGGGCACACGTTACAATATTTTATACTAAAATTTTATAATATTTAGCATATGCTTATATTAAAAATATGTGAATTATTTTTTGCTTCTCTTGGTCTCAACGATTGAAAGAGTGTTTTCACTAATGATTCCCAGTGGACAGAGATGAAAGAAATAGAATAAATATTTATATCAACAGTTAAAAGTACCTATAGAAATAATTCAATTTAATTATAAACAATTTGCATGATAAAATTTTTATATTTTTTTATTGATTTTATACGACGAATCTAAAATAAATTGGGGATCAGAGATATACATATACATAAACTTAAAACTATCAAAATATTTATTCGTCCGCCATTGGACGGATTGCCATCATTATATACCAAATAAAGTTATGATTTTTTTTATAGTGTGAATCAATTGTGATATATTTAAATAAAATATAATTTTTGTATTTTATTTAATTAATCAGTAAAATTCTATTTTTGTTCCTTGATCTGGTTTGTAACTGCACCTATGTAAGTACATACATGTTTATATTTTTATGTCAATCTATAGTATTTGTGCTAATAAAATTGCACAGAATTCGAACACGCCCCTTTTTACCTCTCGCTAAGAGAGGTATTGGAATCATGCTAAAAATCGCATATCCAGATTTTAATGAATAAGCACGTTTCAAAGTCCCTAGAATCCGATAATAACATTTTTACGATGGTGTGTGTGTGTGTGTGTGTGTGTGTGTGGATGTGTGTGTGTGTGTGTGTGTGAGGTTGTTGGAGGCACGATTTCTCAAATTCTATAAGATTAAAGACCTGTGTAACTACGGATTCCTCAATCTAACAGTAATGGGAAGAGTTGAATAGATTCTGGTAACAATTTGATAACCGGAAGTAGTTGTATTTTAACAAAAATCTTCTAAATATTATATTTTGAAAATTTATGTTACTACAAATATTAAAAAACAAAATTCTCTATCCGACGTACTTAAAATTTTTATTATACCTTCTATATATTTAAAGATATAGATATATAATCTATATAATAATCTGTTGTAATAAATCTCACAGCCTGCTCACAGCCCAAACATCTCCATGGTAATTACTTGAGAAATAAAAATGTCTGTAATTGATAGATAAATGTCACTAATAGTCCGCGAGCCAGGGTACAAATCTGGTCAATCATTGCCTCTCGGGCGATAACTTGTAAAATGCTTCAGAGAGTTGTATCATGAAGCTCCGGGAACGTCAGCTGCGGTTCGGTGGGTGGGTTAAGCATCGGTAGCCTCCGACGCACGTTGAAAAAAAAATGAATTTTAATTATTTCCTCCCGATTGAAAATTTATCAAATTATAGCTAATTCAATATCTTAAAGAAAAAAAAAGTCAGCTGACTATAAAGTGGTGGATAATACGTCAGCTGGTCACACGAACATGATAAAAAAATATATATGTTCAGTCATTTCTTCTCAATTGAAAATTTATCAGATGGCAGTTTATATGATATTGTGTACAAGAAATGTTAAATACAATACTTATATATACCACAATGGAAAGGGCGCGAGAGGTATTGTGACGGCCACAACAGATTTTTTCAATAAAAAACAAATTGCTTCCGGCGGTTTTGGCCTTGCTTCTCTCGGCGTCCTCTTTTTCAACTGCTCAATTATGGTAACCTTAAACACAATTGCTATCGCTGGACAACACAACGTCAGAAATGAAGTGAGAGTGCCCGTAAAGTCTCTTCTGAGGAATACCATAGTTGACTTCATCTCTGGTCAGCTTCCATATGATGAATAGCAATATGAGTAACCCATCCATTGTATCCACGGAGGGTTCCTCTGAGTTGCAAAGTTTCATTCATGTTGTCTTGAAAATTATAAAAGCTAGGTACATCCGAACGTTACGCGACGATGTCGAAAACAGAAAGAGCAACCATACAAGGTCTGCCGAAACGATACCGATGTTATTGTAGAATATCGGTGATATCATTATGAATAAATTAATTTTAGAAGAGAGTAAAAATAACAGAAATACAAGGGTGAATGCTGCATATTGTGAATCCAAAATTACTTTGGACAAAGAAAGATAAATTTTACTCACACTTTTCGGAAAGTTAGTAAATAAAAAAATTTACATTTATAATATTTTTATTTAAAGAACATTGCATCCTCAATTTGTGTGGAGACAAGTGATTTTACAAGTGTCTGAATGATACCTACCACTGACGTAGCTATAGGTTTCTTATGGGGGGGGGGGTTCTGGTAGGGTTGCATAGTAAGTGTATGATAAAAAGAAATATGCGCCGCAGGCGATTTTTTGAAAATTTTCAAGGTCAAACGTGTTTTAATGCAATGTAAGATAATATAGAGTTCTTTACAGTGAACCAAATTTAACAAATTCTTAAAAATTAAAATCCATATTTTATGACGGAAACGCGTATGTACGCTCCAAAAGCGTATAGTTGCCCCTTCTACTAGACTTTATGATGCGAGATGGGAGCATAAGCAATAACTACAAAAACAGAGAATACAATGTTGCATTAAATTAAAATATTATATTACTGAGTAGTAGCAATATCATTATTCTATTGAACTGCTGAAAATAAAATGTATAATAATTAAATGTTAATTAAACTGCGTTCCTCACAAAATACGGGACAACTGGGCGTCCCGAACAGTACTTAACGGGACGCTCAAATGTTAGCTGAAATAGGGGACAATCCCGTATATACGGGACGCCTGGCAATCGTGTTCCCACCGGCATTGCGGCCCAATTTTGGTTTTCATTTTAAGTAGGTACATAGTCCCCCAAATTTGTAAGAAAATTATATCCATCTTAATATCAAACGTGGCAAAATATAACCTATGGGGGGGGGGGTTGAATCCCCTAAACCCCCCCATATATACGTCGGTGACTGCTGCTGAAAATAGTATCTTGAATTTCTGCATTTTTTAAATTTTGTAAAAAACTTTAGAGCGCCAAAAAATCAACGTATTCGCTTCTCTTGCAATATTAAGGGCTTTCAAATATCTCTCGACTGTGTGGGAATCAGGGGGCAGGTGTCAGGTGCTGGAGGGTTGGTCGAACGAAACGATTCCCCACTCATTATAATAACTCGGGTTCGGCGAGTTTACATGGTTTTTTGAAAGCGCAAAATTCGAAACTGTATCAGCAAATAAATATTGTTGATTCCGGTACATCTGCTAAAAGACATTATCGCCGGTATGTCGGTTTCGGTTGCATCCCTAGTTTTGGATTCACAATGGCCAATAAAAATGTAGGATGGAGTTGAGGCTCCGCAAAACGCAGGCGGTTTGTTAAGGGTTCCATGACTGAAAAAAGTTTAGAAACCGCTGCAATAGATTACTGTTATTTAATTTTCAATCTACTTATTTTACTTTACTGAATTTTTAATTTATTCAATAACTAGTAGGCATATTTAATAGTTCGAGTAAAGTAGATATACTATGTATTTATATTTGAAGTATTTCACTATGACTAAATATCTGTATCGTGTTAATAGTAATAAATTGTATTTTGTATTCTCTTTCATAAATTATAGAAACAAATGTACTTCTTAGTATTACTAATACAAATATTTCAATATTTGTTTAAAAGTTCTTAAAACAAACAACTTAAATAGAAACTATATGAAATGAGAATTTAAATGTGGGCTATTATGTAATTATATGTATCCTGTTATTTGTTTTAAATAAAGTAAATGATAAGCATTTTTGTACTATTATACTGGTAAATCTACAGTCATTATTGTAGCATTTCTTGCCATCATAATAAATTACATATAATATGTTATTTCAAATGTTTCAACAACTTTTACATGCTCGTAAAACAATATATGATTATGTTGTTCTACAAAAACATTATTTATTATACGTTGTTGGATTATTTAACTGCGTTATTATGGCTATACAAATGCAAAAAATATATTCATAATTTGCAATAGATAATTTATAGAAAAGTCGTAAACTTAGACGGTCAAATAAGTAAATAAGTGTCATGTATAAATTTACATAATATTGTAACGTTTCTATTTATATGGGTGAAGTGTAAACACAGACAAATATTATTAACTAAAATAATATGTTTATTAAACGGTAAATATTAGAAATTATATGGGTGAAGTGTAAAACACAGACAAATATTATTAACTAAAATAATATGTTTATTAAACGGTAAATATTAGAAATATAATTAAAAGATTATAAAAACAACTAACACTACGATTAAATACTTATAAACACTAAGAATATTATTAAATGCTTAAACAGTACGATTATTTATCTAACTAACATTTATATCACTACACTTATTTATATTACATTTATTTATGTTAACAACTGTTTATTTATATCACTGAGTTCATATCTGGTTGCTTGTATATATGAGACTGATTCTCCGCCTTCTCTCGGCCGATATTTATACAGCGCAACAGTCTAGAAGCCTTCCAAGCGACAATGACCCGTATACAAAGGAATGAGGTCACGGCGCAATTAACCTGTCTCAGCGCGTCGGGGATTGCATTACGCTCTGGTACGTTCTTTCGAAGGGATTACGTCATTGTTCGCGAACATGCCATCAGTAGCGGCGCATGCATACTTTTCTCTCAGGGGCGCACGTCACACTGCCCTCTCCTTAAGACTGTTTCGTCCCGGAACAGTTCTCGATGGCAATATCTGCACGTATTACCCTTGGTACATTTGGAAGTCCACGTTGTACACCAAACCGGCAAACACACTCTTTGACTAAGGTTTCAGCGACCGTGATGGCTTCTTGGTTGCGTAATAAATAGGCTTCAACCCACTTGGTGAAGTAGTCCATGACAACCACGATGTATTTATTTCCGTCTTCTCTTTCTGGAAATGGTCCGGCCACGTCAATCGCCATGCGCTCAAATGCTCGTCTATGAGAGCTGTTGCTTCCAGCACCACATATTTCTTGCACCAGTCTTTAACGCCTTCCTTGCACTTAACCCAGTAAAATCGATGACACAATCGTTCTAAAGTTTTGTCGACTCCAAAATGGCCTCCTCCAGATCCGTCATGGATCCCTTTTAACACGTCTGGTACTCTACTCTTAGGAATAACCAACTGAGTCCTCTTCTCAGTTCCATGGCATTCCACCACACGCTTTAACAGGCCATCAATCACCATGGAGTCACATTGCGCCCAGTACGATTTTACAATCTGTGACTGTGGTGCAACATCTTCCCATATTGGTTTGCTCTCGTCGCTTTCCATTCCAGTAATATTTTCGAAGTCGGGTCCTTGCGTAGACCATCGGGCTGCCAATTATCGTTGACTACTGTTATTCTGGCAATGGTGGAATGTTTATCTTCTAGTCGACTACCATATTTGCCTCCCTTAGCATGGCCTTCTGAACAATGCGTCGACACGCTACTTCCCTTCCTTTCAAGTTCCTTTCTCTGCCTTGACTTTCTTCTTCCTTGTGGTGAGAGGTATGACATCGTCGTCGTCATCATTATCTATCTCAAGTTTTCGTTTCCCACTCGAGCTGTCCATACGAATCGCCAAGGGCACGTCTTCCCCGCTGTCTTCAGGCCCAGTTTCAGACTACTTAGATTGGAATCGCAGCTGCTCGCAAGAGAACTATTCATTTCCGGTTGACTTTCCTCTACATCTGCAATTTCTTCCTAGATTTCTTCTTTCATTCCTTGCTGAACACGCTCTCTTTCTCTTTTTGCTTCCGTCTTCTTTCTTCATGTCCAGCCATGACATAAACGGATTCGTCCTTTACCTCTAGAATTTCTGCCTACATTTTTTTTTTAATTTCTTACTAGACATGCTTTCTTTCTTTTTCGCAGTCTTTTTCTTTTTCGCTTCCGTCTTCTTTTGTAATCGCGGAGTTTATTTCTTCTTGCACACACTTCATTTGTAATTCGTCGCAATTTCTCACCTATGCCTTCGGTGTTTACATTTCCCTTAGCATAAATATTACGTACTCGCGATTGATTACGTGAAACTTGTTTGGGAGCTCCATAATTTGATACATATGAGAGTGCGTTAACCATAGTTTTTGGGCGGCCGAATTGCAGTGTTTGCTGAGTATTGCTGCCTCGAACTCCGGAGATGAGTCCCTGAGTGGCCAGGTACTCCATATCGCTGTCTGGAGCCGTAGGATGTGCGTGACGACCCACACAAACCACATTGGCCCCAACCTCCAGAAGGCTGTCGTCAGTTTTTCTATAAGTCTTCTCCAATCCATGCTGCAATTTTCGCTCCAACATTTGCTCCATGTTTCCAGAATTCTCCTCTACTTTTCCAGAATTCACCTCCAATTCCTATTCCAATTTCTGCTCCAGAATTTTATAATTCTCCTCTGCTCTTCCAGAATTCGCCCCCAATTCCTCTTCCAATTTCTGCTCAAAAATTCCAGAATCTTCTTCGGCTTTTCTAGAACTCTCGTTCAATTCACGTTGCATTGTTCTAGAATGTTCCATTAATTCTTCGTCCAGTACTCTGGAATTTTCCTCCAATTTTCTAGAACCTTCATGCAATTCCCTTTCCAATGTTCTAGAATATTCCTTTAATTCTTCTTTAGAATTTACTTCCACTTTTCCAGAACTTTCATGCAATTCTCTTTTCAATATTCTAGAATGTTCCATTAATTCTTCTTCCAGTGCTCCGGAATTTTCCTTAACTTTTCCAGAACTTTCCTCCAATGTCCGATCCAAACGTCTAGAACTTTCTTCCAATATTTGTTCTAATCTTTTATAATGTTCATCTACAAGTTTACAAATGTCCGGAATTTGAAATATATAATCTTGAAGCTCTATCTTCTTTCCTGTTGCTTCCAAATCTCGCTCTTCCAGTTCCGTCTTGAGATCACGTATTTTCAATTCACTTAATTTTAATAGTTTCGTCATTTTATTTAATTTTATTTATTTACACTTCACAGTTTAACAACCCCACACCTGACACCAATTGTAACGTTTCTATTTATATGGGTGAAGTGTAAAACACAGACAAATATTATTAACTAAAATAATATGTTTATTAAACGGTAAATATTAGAAATATAATTAAAAGATTATAAAAACAACTAACACTACGATTAAATACTTATAAACACTAAGAATATTATTAAATGCTTAAACAGTACGATTATTTATCTAACTAACATTTATATCACTACACTTATTTATATTACATTTATTTATGTTAACAACTGTTTATTTATATCACTGAGTTCATATCTGGTTGCTTGTATATATGAGACTGATTCTCCGCCTTCTCTCGGCCGATATTTATACAGCGCAACAGTCTAGAAGCCTTCTAAGCGACAATGACCCGTATACAAAGGAATGAGGTCACGGCGCAATTAACCTGTCTCAGCGCGTCGGGGATTGCATTACGCTCTGGTACGTTCTTTCGAAGGGATTACGTCATTGTTCGCGAACATGCCATCAGTAGCGGCGCATGCATACTTTTCTCTCAGGGGCGCACGTCACAATATGTTCGTGAAATAATTTTACTGGTAATATATACCTATATACAGATGACACCAGTCAAAATAACTTTTTTATTTATAATTATTTTTTAATTTTCTTGGTATATTTCTAAATTAGACTTAGGGGCTCACAAATTATGGTATAATTCTGCTAACCTATGTTATCTGACAGGCTGTAAAACAGTTGAGATAATATTAAGTGATATTTAAGTTACATGTTAATGACCAGTTGCACAGCTTATAGTTAATGTGTTAACTACAAGTTAACAAAAAAAGTGCATATCGAAATTTTGACAGTAATATTTAACAGCTCATTTGACATTGCGTTTCGATACGATATTGTCAATTAACCAATGGTTAACAATTTTATTTGTTACTCACTTGTAAATTTCAATTTATCAAGGCATTCTAGTAAGTAGTTAAGTTTGATTTAACAAGTTACTAACTTGTTAAAATTTAACAGGATAGTAGATTAGCTGTCACTGAAATAGGTTAGAATTTATTTATATTAATATTATATATAATTTAATTAACAATTATTTTTATATATTTTATACATTTTTATACATTTTATACATTTTTATACATTAGAGAAATTACTAAATTTTAATTATTTACATTTGAAAATTCTGTTCGGTTTGAATCATAAATATTAAAAATCATCGTACAATTAGTGTTTCCAGTAACGCAAACTTTAGATGATTGGATATTTGTAAGTGCATTATCTGCTGGTGCAGATTGTGCTAAAATAGGTGCTGAAGTAGACAACGGTATAGTACTTTGATTGTGAGTATATAGGTCTGGTTCTTTTAAGCCTAAATATTTAGCAATTTGCTTTGGAACAGCACTAATTGTATGTTGACCAGCATTAAGGGAAATACATTTTCCATTTCGGTATGTTAAAAAAAATCGTACACTTTCTGTTTTAGGAGGTCTAAGACTTACATATTTTCTACACAACGTACAAGGCATGAAACTGCAGCCATCATCGGTTATAATAAATCTTCTTGATGTTAAATTTTTTGTTTCTTGCAACGTTACAATAATGTATTTTCCCACATCCTCTATATCATTTGTAGTTAAAGAAAGAAGTTCGTTACATCGACAACACCCAAAAATCCCGAATATTGTTATAACTTTTGCAAGTAACCATTGATCATCAGGTGCTTCCAACAAGAATCGTTCAACCTCTTCTTTAGTAAGGACTTTGGCCTTTTTTGGATTATAACGCTCGTTCTTTCGTTTAAGAAACGTATATACCTTTTGAAATCTGCAAATATGCAATGCATTAGTAAGATTATGTTTTGGAAATTATTAATAAAAACAAACCTGCTAGTTTGGATATTTTCCTTAAGTTCTAAACAACTTTTTAGCATAGACCATTTTACCCATAGTGAATTAGGACTAAATTTAACAGATAATTGATTCATGTAAACTAACAAAACTTCTTCTGTTACATTATTAACCTCATTTTTTTTCTGCCAATCTTTGAAATCTTTGTATTCTCGTTCGTATCTTGACGATGATTTTCCTGGTAATAAATTTGTAAGTACGCTGTTTGCTTCACTAATTATTGCTTCGGGCACATCCATTTTCCTGATTTGCACCAAAAGTAAATAAAATAACAAAAGCACAACAATCAAAGCCATTTTGACAAATGTAGTTCATAGTATCCATAAGAGATGGCAGCACGCTGCACTCGTGTCAATATAAATTTGAGTAATGTGTTTTTAACTTATTTTAATTTATTTACAAGTGAAAAACAAATAAAATATTGAACAATACACGCGAGGTAACGGGTTTAACTGGCTCCAGAAGGATAACAGGCTCGTCTTCGACTCGCCAGTTCAATTCTTCTGTCCGCCAGTTAAACCCTACTTACCTCGCTAGTAATCCTATACTAAAAGGAAAGATTCACTATCTATAGTTATATAGTTATATATTTTCTTTCATCATGCCAACCGGGAAAATTTTGCGCACCTGCACAGCCTAAACGGTACGACCGATTTTAATGAAATTTGTACCAGATTGTAGATACATTCGCGACTTGATTTCCTAATTTGGGACATTTTTCTGTAGAATGTATAGTTTTTTAATAAAAAATTATTAAATGTGGAAATTCTGGAAATAAAACAATGGATCAAAGTCCTCCTTGAAAATTTACATCGAACATCGCTCTTTTGACATGTCAAATTAAAACTTTATATACGAATATTTGCGTAATGAAGAGTATTTGGAAGAAACTAAATTCAAAATTATTAATTATGAGAATGCGAAATTATTTCACACAGGTAAAAAAGGTCTAATACATTATATTTAAGAATTATAATTTTTGACATTTCATATGAATTTAGGACAGTGTTACCAAATGTGCCATAATTAACAAAATAAGAAGCCAAGGTCACGACACATTTGACATAATTAATTTGAATATTGAAAAATAGAGTTATATTAGAACGATTTATTATAATTTTAATTAATTATAAACATGGGAAAACAGATTACATTAGTTGTAAGTATTCTAAATATGAAATATTCTTGTAATTCCACAATTTAATTTTTAGGTTATAAAATATGAAATGTGAATAATCTGTGCTTATTACAAGAACGAAAAATTGTCTTACAGGCTAATTATAAAATAATTACATGTGTTTTATATATATTTGCCCCAATTAAGTGGTAATTAATTATTATAAAATTAATCTCAAAAAATTGTGGGTAATTGAAATGTGAAGAAAGTTTGAAATATTTCTTTTATACATAGAGTGTTTTAAAATGAAATATATATATTGTAATATTAATAAATGTATATAATTTAATTTATTTGATAAATATTGTGTGTGTAAAATGTCTAGAAATTATAAAAATGTGCACTATTAATCAACAATTTCTTGATGAAATATACGTCATCTTGTCGAGTCAGCAGACAAAAAGGATAAGAATAATACTTTTAGGAAACGTATTTCATTTACAAATAAAGAAACTTTAATATTAGAAATTGTATTCATTATACAAATAAAATTAGCGCGAAATTTAAATAAATATCAATAACACATTCTCTTGGCCTTGAATCATATGATATTTATTTTCTCCATTTAAGTTTAAACAACCTCATAAATATCAGTGTGTGTGTGTGCCAAATAATTCCTTGTTATAAAATTATAGCCATTTTTCTTATTATACTCTGTTTTTATAAGGTAGGTACATGTATTATTCTCATGAGATCTTTCTTACACATCACATTTTTCTATTCCAATCGGGTGACAGTCTACGTAAAAGTCTATTACCATATAATACGAATCAGTTAATATATTATTATATATAACCGCTATAATGAAAAGTAATTATTGTTGATTGCAACAATGAAATTCTTAAAAATACAATCATTAATTCAATCAATAATAAGAATTGATACAGAAAAGTTTTTATATTTATCATAATTAACATAACACAACATTTAATGTTCATATTCATCGATTTTTTAAATGATTTAAATGCCGCCAAGAAAGGTTCTCACATTCCTATCGATTCCAATCGGGCGGGTGACATTCTACGTAAAAGGTTGTTATCAAATAATACCAATCAGTTAATACATTATAATATAACCGCTGTCACACACACACATACATAATACAATCATTTAAAAAAAAAAAAAAAAAAAAATATTGTTCCCTGTTGGGATCGAACCCGAAACCTCAGATTAACCAGGTGCGCGGCCATATTGGTTTTATGAATACATATTAAATTCTTCAAAATATTTAGTAATATGCCATTATTATACATCAAATCAGGCTAATTTTTTCCAAAAATAAACGTAAAACGATTATCTAATTTTTTTAATCACTCATTTACGCTATAAAACGAGATTTTACTATTTAAATATCCTATACTAAAAGGAAAGATTCACTATCTATAGTTATATAGTTATATATTTTCTTTCATCATGCCAACCGGGAAAATTTTGCGCACCTGTACAGCCTAAACGGAGCGACCAATTTTAATGAAATTTGTACCAGATTGTAGATACATTCGTGACTTGATTTCCTTATTTGGGACATTTTTCTGTAAAATACATAGTTTTTTAATAAAAAATTATTAAATGTGGAAATTCTGAAAATTAAAACAATGGATCAAAGTCCTCCTTGTAAATTTACAAAGAACATCGCTCTTTTGACTTGTCAATTTGAAACTTTAAATGTAAATATTTATGTAATAAAGAATATTTGAAATAAAGTAAATTTAACATCATAAATAATGACAATAGACAATTATTTCACACAGGTAAAAAAGGTGTAATACATTATATTTAAAAAATAAAAATTTTGACGTTACATATGTATTTGGTCAGTGTTACCAATTGTGCAATAATTAACAAAATAAGAGAAACCAAGGTCACGACACATTTGACATAATGAATATGAATATTGAAAAATAGAGTAATATAACAACGATTTATTATAATTTTAATTAATTATAAACATGAGAAAATAGTTTACATTAGTTGTAAGTATTAAAACATGAAATATTTTTGTAATACTAAAATTAAATTTTCAGGTTATCAAAAGAACATGAAATGTGAATAATCTGTGCTTATTACAAGAACAAAAAATTGTCTTACAGGCTAATTATAAAATAATTACATGTGTTTTATATATATTTGCCCCAATTAAGTGGTAATTAATTATTATAAAATTAATCTCAAAAAATTGTGGGTAATTGAAATGTGAAGAAAGTTTGAAATATTTCTTTTATACATAGAGTGTTTTAAAATGAAATATATATTGTAATATTAATAAATGTATATAATTTAATTTATTTGATAAATATTGTGTGTGTAAAATGTCTAGAAATTATAAAAATGTGCACTATTAATCATCAATTTCTTGATGAAATATACGTCATCTTGTCGAGTCAGCAGACAAAAAGGATAAGAATAATACTTTTAGGAAACGTATTTCATTTACAAATAAAGAAACTTTAATATTAGAAATTGTATTCATTATACAAATAAAATTAGCGCGAAATTTAAATAAATATCAATAACACATTCTCTTGGCCTTGAATCATATGATATTTATTTTCTCCATTTAAGTTTAAACAACCTCATAAATATCAGTGTGTGTGTGTGCCAAATAATTCCTTGTTATAAAATTATAGCCATTTTTCTTATTATACTCTGTTTTTATAAGGTAGGTACATGTATTATTCTCATGAGATCTTTCTTACACATCAGATTTTTCTATTCCAATCGGGTGACAGTCTACGTAAAAGTCTATTACCATATAATACGAATCAGTTAATATATTATTATATATAACCGCTATAATGAAAAGGAATTATTGTTGATTGCAACAATGAAATTCTTAAAAATACAATCATTAATTCAATCAATAATAAGAATTGATACAGAAAAGTTTTTATATTTATCATAATTAAAATAACACAACATTTAATGTTCATATTCATCGATTTTTTAAATGATTTAAATGCCGCCAAGAAAGGTTTTCACATTTCTATCGATTCCAATCGGGCGGGTGACATTCTACGTAAACGGCTGTTATCAAATAATACCAATCAGTTAATACATTATAATATAACCGCTGTCACACACACACATACATAATACAATCATTTAAAAAAAAAAAAAAATATTGTTCCCTGTTGGGATCGAACCCGAAACCTCAGACTAACCAGGTGCGCGGCCATATTGGTTTTATAAATACATATTAAATTCTTCAAAATATATAGTAATATGCCATTATTATACATCAAATCAGGCTAATTTTTTCCAAAAATGAACGTAAAACGATTATCTAATTTTTTTAATCACTCATTTACGCTATAAAACGAGATTTTACTATTTAAATATCCTATACTAAAAGGAAAGATTCACTATCTATAGTTATATAGTTATATAGTTATATATTTTCTTTCATCATGCCAACCGGGAAAATTTTGCGCACCTGCACAGCCTAAACGGTACGACCGATTTTAATGAAATTTGTACCAGATTGTAGATACATTCGTGACTTGATTTCCTTATTTGGGACATTTTTCTGTAAAATACATAGTTTTTTAATAAAAAATTATTAAATGTGGAAATTCTGAAAATTAAAACAATGGATCAAAGTCCTCCTTGTAAATTTACAAAGAACATCGCTCTTTTGACATGTCAAATTAAAACTTTAAATACAAATATTTGCGTAATGAAGAGTATTTGGAAGAAACTAAATTCAAAATTATTAATTATGAGAATGCGAAATTATTTCACACAGGTAAAAAAGGTCTAATACATTGTATTTAAGAATTATAATATTTGAGGGTTCATATGAATTTAGGACAGTGTTGCCAAATGTGCCATATTTAACTTAATAAGAAACCAAGGTCACGACACATTTGACATTAATTTCATCCTTTCAATGAAAATATATTATAATTAAGAATATATTAGAAGGATTTATTATCATTTAAATGTATTACAGTCATGATAAAACAGATTACATTACTTGTAAGTATGCAAAAAGAATGTATATAATATGTTATATATTTTTGTAAGTTTTCATTTATTTTCAGGTTATGAGAAATGTTTTCCAATGGTCAATATGTATAAATTGTGTGTGAACTTATAGGAAAATAGCTATATAATAAACAAGAAAGGAACCAAATCAAATATTATATCTACATTTATATGAAAAAAATGTTTTGTGGCTTTTTATTCTTCTTTGCTAAAATACACAGGACAAAAGTATGTACCAACTAATTAACTCTCATAATTTGTCGAAAATTCAGAATACAAGATATTTATTACAAACAGACACTTATTTCACGTCTGTTTTATAGTAAACTTTGGAATGATTCCGTAAATAGAAAGACAGAAATGATGAGAGAACGTGATGAACAAAAACAAGAGGGCAAGAAATTAATACATGACAAGAAAGACAGAAAAGACAGTATGAACTTCAAGAAATAATTCGGCGATGAAGAAATATTAGAAGAATAATAAGAATATGGTAAAAGACGATAACAAGAAAAACCTAAACCTTAAAATGGAAATATTTTTTGAATTGGAAGAAATGAAAAGGATTTATTATCATTTAAGAACAGTGTAGCTGAAAGTCGTTCAAAGACTGCTGGCAGCAAAGTATCCTTTTTGAGTTTTCAGTGGAAACAAATTGCAGAGAGAATTATAACCTTAAACCTTAACTATTTTTACTATATTCTTACGAAATTTATGCAGCTGGCTCATTCAATTGTGCTACGCTGCTACGGTTATTATGGCCGGCTGAAATATAACTAAAATTACACGAACGAAATTAACAGATTTAGTACGTTAAGTGGCGCCACGCACGGCGTAACATTGTACCATTCTGCGAAATTATCTGTCGTAAATAAATATTAATTTGAATAATTAAGTATTGTATTTACTTTTATTAAACTGACAAAGACCTAAGAGGATCATGGACACCGACAATATCCTTCTAATTGAAATAAAAATAACCAGATGTCACTACTATCTGTGCCAAATCTGTAAAAAGCTCACAGATTTAGTACGTTAAGTGGCGCCACGCACGGCGTAACATTGTACCATTCTGCGAAATTATCTGTCGTAAATAAATATTAATTTGAATAATTAAGTATTGTATTTACTTTTATTAAACTGACAAAGACCTAAGAGGATCATGGACACCGACAATATCCTTCTAATTGAAATAAAAATAACCAGATGTCACTACTATCTGTGCCAAATCTGTAAAAAGCTCACGATAAAATAATTTTATATAGATAAACAACGATTTGAGACGGTCTTAATAAGCATAGTGCAATTGAATGAAATTGGCCATGGCTGACCGGACAACTACCGACATCTTGAAAGGTCAATAAATTAATATATTTAACAATAAAGCCAATTAAACATTATGAAGACATTGTATTTTAAATATTTTTTGAAATATATCTTATTTTAGACGACAATAATTATATGATGTCATTTTATTATGCTTTTTTTAAGTAATAAAATGTTATTTATTAGATGTGCTTATACGTATTATTCCAGTGCCTACTATTAATATGTAATTTTATGTAAAAATTAAAACCTCTTATAATATAAAAATAAATATTTGTTCAATAGAATAATTAAAACTGTCCTTAATTAAATAATTTACAATACATTGTGTCAATTTTTATAATTTCCCGCCAAATCTAACGTAAAATCCACAAGTTCGGATGCCCCCACACCCATTTTAATAGACAAGTTGTTATGGCAAGACCTATCCCAACAAAATGCGTACTTTCTTTGCTTTGTAAGGTTAGGTGATTTGTTTTTGTATGGTTTTTATGATTTTACAACGTATTTTGGATATAAGGTGAGTTATTATTGTGACAATATTTTTTCTCTTATTATTTTTTTGTTTGTAGTTATTCAAAAAATGCCTGTGCAGCAGTAGTAAGTCGAATAAAAACATTCATTCTGAAGCCAGAAATATTATTTGAATGTTGTGGGCATCTTTGACAAGCAGAAAGCTGCCGATGCGTAGAAGTTTCCCTTGGAAAAGGCAACAGAAGTAGCCGGTGCTGCGACTGGAAAATCATTAAATTATATCAAAAAATAAGGTACATAATTATTATTTTAATTAATTTTAAATAATAAATTTTATTATTACTTATTAGGACTGAACCTGCGACATCTGAAAAGTCAGCATTAAAATCTGCTCCTAACAAAAAGAGAAGAGGAGGATTAAATAAAATAGTTTTATGTATGTTTTTCTTTATTTATTTATTATATTGTATCTACAATAATTTTTGTAAGACGTATTTTTATGTTCTTATTATTATTAATGTTTTTTTTTAACCATACTTCACTTCAAGCTTTATGTTTACATTTTTAAATATTTTATAAAATTAGTTATATTCACAAAACTTTTAATAAAAACCCCTGTTATAGACAAAGATGAAATTTCAATTATTTATAATATTTTTAAATTTGCCGGCAAATTACTTTTTACTCTTAATAAGTATAGGCGATGGGAAAATACAGGTATGGCCATGGGCCGAGATCGCTGCCATTAGCGGGCAAATGTCAAATATTCTGAGTACTCATTTCCCTATTTATTTAAATAAATAAAAGTATTACTTACACTTTAAATAAATATTAAAAGTAAATTTAAATACGTTTTGCATTAAAATAAAACAAATAGCCACGAAAATACATAATAATTTGCGCAACAATAGCAAATATGACAGTGGCCCACAAATGGCGGACGAAACGGGAGCCACGTCATGGCCATACCTTTACTGAGTATATAGGTACTCTATGGGAAATAAGATCGCAGCGCCAAAGTGGAACTAATGTTAACGGGGTAATTTGACATTTACTAATTGTTTTTTTTTTGCATTAAGTATATAATATTAAGATATATTACATATGAAAACGTACATATTATAAACATAATAGATAACACTTGTGTTTATACATTCAAGAAAATATAGTTCCGCAAACTACCACCAGATGTCATATTGCTTATTTCCCATCGCCTATATCGTAGAAACTTACGAATGTGTGTTAGGGTACCCATGTATAGCTTGATTCACGAAAGATGACAATTCATGGTCATTTATTAACCGTATGGTATAATATTACAATAGTTTGGTTCACGAAAGATGACAATTCAAGGTCATTTATTAACCGTGTGGTTACTAGCAGATAACTTCACTGCATTTCGTATACATAGACGTGCAACATGAGATATTTATGGATACATTTTAAGTGACAAAAATAAGTGTAATTTATATGAAAATTATGTTTCTTTTTAAATAACACCTTTCTCAAAGATTTATGCTCTTCACCTATGTATTTGCAAAACCCAAAAACATAGACTTGACAAAAACCATGGAATAATAATTTGATTTAACTGTTAAAGTCACTGGGTAACTATTAGGACAGAGGGCAGTGCAGTAGATAATTAGATATCTGTAACTCTACGACATACGTCATTATTATTTGTAATGTGTTGGAAAGTAATATCACTATTGACATACGTCAAATAATCTTTCTCTTTCTAACATGAAATGTTGCTAAGCTACTACTGTATAAAGTGCTGTGTATTCTTTATTCGAATAAATGACCATGAATAGTCATCTTTCTTGATCCAAAGTATACTCAGGGTATGGCCAATACGTGGCTCGCGTTTTGTCCAGCATTTGCGGGCCACTGTCATATTCGTTATTGTTGCGCAAATTATTATGTATTTTCGTGACTGTTTTATTTTAATGCATAACACATGTAAATATACTTTTATATATATATATATATATATATATATATATATATATATATATATATATATATATATATATATATTTATATTTAAAGTGCATGTAATACTTTTATTTATTTAAATAAATAGGGAAATGAGTATTCAGAATGTTTGACATTGGCCCGCAAATGGCGGCGATCTTGGCCCAAGGCCATACTCTGTATGTAGAGGTAACCTACTAAACAGCACTAGCAGCGATGCGCAAGGTTGGGCGCTGATGTAACACAAATACAATTGCTGAATCAATCGGATTCGTCCATTAGTCGTGTTCGGGAAATTTCGGAACTGCTAATGCCTGCGTGGCCTGCGTTGAGATGGGAAGTTCTGAACGCGGCCATTGCTTATCAGCAATAGGTTATAGATTTGTACACAGTCACGAATATACAAGACGAGAAATGTACAGGGCAATATAACTTCGATGGCCATATTTGTACATTAGGAAAATGTCTACGTCAAGAAATGTATAGAATAATATGTGTGCAGTTTGAAATTTGTATTCTAAACCATTGATATGATAATATGTAACCCTTTTGTAAAAAAAATGTTATGACAACCGTTCACAATAAAACAATTATGACTTTTCATCACACACAAAACCGTCAATACGTTATGCGAGAATTGTCATTACACCAACTTAATTCAAATTCCATATGGGCGATGTGCACATTATGTGTATTAGCGCCTCTGACGGCTACTTAGTTACTTTTGGGTACTGAATAAATTTTTACATTTCAAGAAGATGATACAATTTTATTTTGAGTATTTGCTATAGGCGATGGGAAATAAGATCGCAGCACTAAAATGGAACTAATGTTTGAATTTAAGAATGTTAATTCATGTGGATATCTTAGGAGAGGCAGCGGCGTTAGCACTTATGCACATTTCCAATGTGGGAATGCGTGTAAACAGTCATAAAATGCTGAAAACAACGGCGGTAGCACTTTTTAAAAACGTGCAACTATTATAATTTAGGACTGCATGGAAACAATCATAAAACACTATCCACCTAGGGGAAGCTCGGCGTAGCCGAGTTTTCGCTAGTCCTATACTAAAAGGAAAGATTCACTATCTATAGTTATATAGTTATATATTTTCTTTCATCATGCCAACCGGGAAAATTTTGCGCACCTGCACAGCGTAAACGGTACGACCGATTTTAATGAAATTTGTACCACATTGTAGATACATTCGCGACTTGATTTCCTAATTTGGGACATTTTTCTGTAGAATGTATAGTTTTTTAATAAAAAATTATTAAATGTGGAAATTCTGGAAAATAAAACAATGGATCAAAGTCCTCCTTGAAAATTTACATCGAACATCGCTCTTTTGACATGTCAAATTAAAACTTTATATACGAATATTTGCGTAATGAAGAGTATTTGGAAGAAACTAAATTCAAAATTATTAATTATGAGAATGCGAAATTATTTCACACAGGTAAAAAAGGTCTAATACATTATATTTAAGAATTATAATTTTTGACATTTCATATGAATTTAGGACAGTGTTACCAAATGTGCCATAATTAACAAAATAAGAAGCCAAGGTCACGACACATTTGACATAATTAATTTGAATATTGAAAAATAGAGTTATATTAGAACGATTTATTATAATTTTAATTAATTATAAACATGGGAAAACAGATTACATTAGTTGTAAGTATTCTAAATATGAAATATTCTTGTAATTCCACAATTTAATTTTTAGGTTATAAAATATGAAATGTGAATAATCTGTGCTTATTACAAGAACGAAAAATTGTCTTACAGGCTAATTATAAAATAATTACATGTGTTTTATATATATTTGCCCCAATTAAGTGGTAATTAATTATTATAAAATTAATCTCAAAAAATTGTGGGTAATTGAAATGTGAAGAAAGTTTGAAATATTTCTTTTATACATAGAGTGTTTTAAAATGAAATATATATATTGTAATATTAATAAATGTTTATAATTTAATTTATTTGATAAATATTGTGTGTGTAAAATGTCTAGAAATTATAAAAATGTGCACTATTAATCAACAATTTCTTGATGAAATATACGTCATCTTGTCGAGTCAGCAGACAAAAAGGATAAGAATAATACTTTTAGGAAACGTATTTCATTTACAAATAAAGAAACTTTAATATTAGAAATTGTATTCATTATACAAATAAAATTAGCGCGAAATTTAAATAAATATCAATAACACATTCTCTTGGCCTTGAATCATATGATATTTATTTTCTCCATTTAAGTTTAAACAACCTCATAAATATCAGTGTGTGTGTGTGCCAAATAATTCCTTGTTATAAAATTATAGCCATTTTTCTTATTATACTCTGTTTTTATAAGGTAGGTACATGTATTATTCTCATGAGATCTTTCTTACACATCAGATTTTTCTATTCCAATCGGGTGACAGTCTACGTAAAAGTCTATTACCATATAATACGAATCAGTTAATATATTATTATATATAACCGCTATAATGAAAAGTAATTATTGTTGATTGCAACAATGAAATTCTTAAAAATACAATCATTAATTCAATCAATAATAAGAATTGATACAGAAAAGTTTTTATATTTATCATAATTAAAATAACACAACATTTAATGTTCATATTCATCGATTTTTTAAATGATTTAAATGCCGCCAAGAAAGGTTTTCACATTTCTATCGATTCCAATCGGGCGGGTGACATTCTACGTAAACGGCTGTTATCAAATAATACCAATCAGTTAATACATTATAATATAACCGCTGTCACACACACACATACATAATACAATCGTTTAAAAAAAAAAAAAAAAAAAAAAAAGAGTCCACAAACATTTACTGTTGCTAGCATAACACCATTCATAAAGTTAGAAATTAAAAATATAAACGCATACATAATTACACGTATTAATTCTCATTACAAGTCACACATATTATTGTAGACAATCATTGAAAAATAGAAAACAAACATTATATCATCTCTGGCAGAAGTTATTCAATTTCAAAAAAACATAACTGACCTTCAGTTACCTGTGTTCACGGTACAAATTCCAATTTCAAACTTTTTTAATAGGAAACAATAAATTATATTGTTTACAAACAGTACGTAATAATTTGTTTTGTGATCTTGCATATACTAATTTCACCTTAAAACAACTTATGTAAAATAATAACATAATTCTAGGGACTTTTTGAGGTACCGCAAGATATGTTAAAAACATGAACTTAAAATTATTTATATATCATAAATTACATTACATTTTAATGTAACTAAAATTACGTATTTATAACAATTTATTTCAATTTATTTACAAATATTACTCGGCTCGAGAATATATAGTATAAATTGGTATCACTGAGCGTGGCCATTTAACAGTGTTGCCAAGTGTAACATTATACTGCTAAAGTGTCATTTTTCACAGGTTAGCAGCAGTACGAACAATCATAGCATAATTGCAGTGATAGTTTCTCGCAAGCAAATTGTTACTTAATCATATCATCTGCTCTGTGCCTAGGAGCACAGTATGTAAGCGTGTGTGTTATAGTCTTTAGATTAAGTTGCAATTATTTAATAATAAAACTTGCTGTAAGACTTTGTTTTTACTGATGAACATTATAGATTGCATAACGAGAAAAGTACGATTTTAAAAATGCAAAAATTCAAAATTATGTTGATGTATGTAGGCGTGGACATCGATGAAGAATACTAAACTGAAAATATAAGTATATATTTACTTAATGATTTGTTGATTTATACTTTGTTTATGCAACCCAATACAACGCCAAATGGTTAGCATCCCACACAGCAGTCAGGCAATTCGGGTGACCAGCAATCAAGGGCAAATCCGTGTGAAAATATAAGTCATCAGAACCCTAACAAGGTCACAATTAGTGATTAAAAACAACTCTGCGAAATTAATATCTGACAAATAAAGATATTTTATTTAACTCACAAATGTTCGTCTTGTATTTTGGCATGATTTTCCGCCAAATCAAAGACAAATATCACTAAATTTTCATATTCATAACGTTCCTTGTACATTTTTATTACACCGTGACATCATTTTTCAATGTGTCACGTAGTGAAATTTTTATGAACTAAAGATAGAAAAGTACTATGTTGTCAAATAAAATAATTAAAAGACCAAGCATTTATTTTCGATAAAAAAAAATTTAAACAACACAAAAACTTAAATTATTTTTGCTTTGATTATAAAGAAATAATTAATAAAGACAAAACAATTTATTTAAAAATAAAATCAATGGTTTTATACTTATTTGTAACTTTCTTAATAACAAACTGGTAACTACGCAATTATCTGTCACTTTATGTGATATTTATTTGGCATTTTTAGAATATAAAACCTCGTTTTTGATTACGAACTACCCGTTTTCTTGTCTTAAAATATTCATCTTCATAAACGCTTTGTGTTAATGTATTTAATATAATCACGTTTTTATTTCTACCATTTAAAATTTTGTTTCATATTTATTTGGCCTCCCCAATACGCAAACAAACTACTGCGCACTACATATCTATATCTTTGTGTGTAAATAATCTATTAACTGAGATATAGTTACATGCCGCCATTTTGTGTTTAAACTGATAATTGATAGTACGCTACCAGCCAACAGCGGTTTTTAATTCCGTTGGATAGCTACAGGTAGCAATGCGACCAGCAATTACTTTCAGGGCAGTCAGTGATATTCAGCGGCTGACATCAACAACATTTATTAATAAAAAAAATATACGTACTTTACATGCTATCTATCTTTTCTCCATTAAAGTTGAAAGTTGAGTTGAAAGTTGAAAGTTGGAATTTGAAATTTAAAATTTGAATGTTGAAACTTGAAAATTGAAAGTGGAAAATAAAAATGGAAATGTAATGTTATGTATGTATGTTTGTTGTCAATTAATTTTTTTTCTTGTATATATGCGACGAAAACACTGTCCACCTAGCGGGAGCTCGGCGAAGTCGAGTGATCACTATCTAATATATAAATCGTAGAAATGGGCTATAGTAGGTCGAGGAGAAATTAAATAAACGAAGAAAGAAATTGTGAAAAATTCATGGACCTCGCTGGTATACTAGATATAGGAAGGCCCTGGGTTCATATCCCAGCGAGGTCCATGAATTTTTCACAATTTCTTTCTTCGTTTATTTAATTTCTCCTCGACCTACTATAGCCCATTTCTACGATTTAAACATTTAGTGGGGTTCACAATAATTATAAACTATCTAATATACTAAAAAAAAGTAAAAAGAGCAAAACGTGTAACAAAAGGTTCTACACACTGTATTACTTTAATTAGGTAAGTATTATTATTATTATTATGGGGATGTCATAGTAGGGCCAGCGGCGTTAGCACTTTGTATAGCTTATGCAAGTTTACAGTATGAGAATGCGTGTAAACAGTCATAAAACACTGGAAGACAGCGGCGGTAGCACTTTTTATAAATGTTTAACTATTATAAATTAGGAATGCATATAAACAAT
The DNA here is from genome assembly GCA_951394225.1 of Harpalus rufipes. Classification (NCBI taxonomy): domain Eukaryota; kingdom Metazoa; phylum Arthropoda; class Insecta; order Coleoptera; family Carabidae; genus Harpalus; species Harpalus rufipes. The sequence continues at coordinate 15,629,943 of OX596285.1, forward strand.
CATAAAACACTATCCACCTAGGGGAAGCTCGGCGTAGCCGAGTTTTCGCTAGTCCTATATACTAAAGGGTTAGATTCACTATCTATATATATATATTTTAATCACGACGATCGGCAAAATTTTGTCAGTCTACACTGCCTAAACGGTACGACCGATTTTAATGAAATTTGTACCAGATTGTAGATACATTCGCAACTTGATTTCCTAATTTGGACCATTTTTCTGTAAAATACATAGTTTTTTAATAAAAAATTATTAAATGTGCAAATTTTGGAAAATAAAACAATGGATCAAAGTCCTCCTTGAAAATTTACAACGAACATCGCTGTTTTGACATGTCAAATTGAAACTTTAAATACAAATATTTGCGTAATGAAGAGTATTTGGAAGAAACTAAATTCAAAATTATTAATTATGAGAATGCGAAATTATGTCACACAGGTAAAAAAGGTCTAATACATTGTATTTAAGAATTGTAATTTTTGACATTTCATATGTATTTAGACAGTGTTACCAAATGTGCTATAATTAAATAAATAAGAAACCAAACTTGACCAACGTCACGACACATTTGACATGTCTATTTGAATCTTTAGATAGAAATATTTTTGAAATAAAAAAGATATAAGAAGGATTTGTTATCATTTTATTGAACTACAAACATGAGGAAGTAAATTACATTAGTAAGTATTCAAAACATTAAATATTTTTGTAAATATACATATACTTTTCAGGTTATTGTTATTATTTCCATTATAGTTAGTAAAATATAGTTAACAGTGTATGTACCTTAAGTCCAAACAGCTGTATTTTTAACCGTGTCTGAGATATTTGTACATTTTTGCATATATTTTAGATGTGAAATTGACAAAATAATTCAATTTTCGTAAGAAGTTAGGTTAGAAAGGCTAATCCGTTTATTTTGTTGTCTGCAAGTGAATTTAAACCCAGATTGCTGAAGAAACAGCAAAGTTTATAATAAATATTGTGAAACATGAGTTGGAACCTTTACAAGTGCGACACAGGTAAAAATGGTGTAATACATTGTATTTAAGAATTATAATTTTTGACATTTCATATGTATTTAGACAGTGTTACCAAATGTGCCATAATTAACTTAATAAGAAACCAAGGTCACGACACATTTGACATTTCATCCTTTCAATGAAAATATATTTTAATTAAGAATATATTAGAAGGATATATTATCATTTAAATGTATTACAGTCATGATAAAACAGATTACATTACTTGTAAGTATGCAAAAAGAATGTATATAATATGTTATATATTTTTGTAATTTTTCATTAATTTTCAGGTTATGAGAAATGTTTTCCAATGGTCAATATGTATAAATTGTGTGTGAACTTATAGGAAAATAGCTATATAATAAACAAGAAAGGAACCAAATCAAATATTATATCTACATTTATATGAAAAAAATGTTTTGTGGCTTTTTATTCTTCTTTACTAAAATACACAGGACAAAAGTATGTACCAACTAATTAACTCTCATAATTTGTCGAAAATTCAAAATACAAGATATTTATTACAAACAGACACTTATTTCACGTCTGTTTTATAGTAAACTTTGGAATGATTCCGTAAATAGAAAGACAGAAATGATGAGAGAACGTGATGAACAAAAACAAGAGGGCAAGAAATTAATACATGACAAGAAAGACAGTATGAACTTCAAGAAATAATTCGGCGATGAAGAAATATTAGAAGAATAATAAGAATATGGTAAAAGACGATAACAAGAAAAACCTAAACCTTAAAATGGAAATATTTTTTGAATTGGAAGAAATGAAAAGGATTTATTATCATTTAAGAACAGTGTAGCTGAAAGTCGTTCAAAGACTGCTGGCAGCAAAGTATCCTTTTTGAGTTTTCAGTGGAAACAAATTGCAGAGAGAATTATAACCTTAAACCTTAACTATTTTTACTATATTCTTATGAAATTTATGCAGCTGGCTCATGCAATTATGCTACGCTGCTACGGTTATTATGGCCGGCTGAAATATAACTAAAATTACACTAACGAAATTTACAGATTTAGTACGTTAAGTGGCGCCACGCACGGCGTAACATTGTACCATTCTGGGAAATTATCTGTCGTAAATAAATATTAATTTGAATAATTAAGTACTGTATTTACTTTTATTAAACTGACAAAGACCAAAAAGGATCATGGACACCGACAATATCCTTCTAATTGAAATAAAAATAACCAGATGTCACTACTATCTGTGCCAAATCTGTAAAAAGCTCACGATAAAATTATATATAGGTAAACAACGATTTGAGACGGTCTTAATAAGCATAGTGCAATTGAATGAAATTGGCCATGGCTGACCGGACAACTACCGACATCTTGAAAGGTCAATAAATTAATATATTTAACAATAAAGCCAATTAAACATTATGAAGACTTTGTATTGTGAATATTTTTTGAAATATATCTTATTTTAGACGACATTAATTATATGATGTCATTTTACTATGCTTTTTTAAAGTAATAAAATATTATTTATTAGATGTGCTTATACGTATTATTCCAGTGCCTACTATTAATATGTAATTTTATGTAAAAATTAAAACCTCTTATAATACAAAAATAAATATTTGTTCAATTTATTGATTAAAACTGTCCTTAATTAAATAATTTACAATACATTTGTGTCAATTTTTATAATTTCCCGCCAAATCTAACGTAAAATCCACAAGTTCAGTTGTAAGGTTAGGTGATTTGTTTTTGTACGGTTTTTATGATTTTACAACGTATTTTGGATATAAGGTGAGTTATTATTGTGACAATATTTTGGAAATGGTTTAACCATTTCGTAAAGTGTTAAGAATTTAATTTCTCTTATTTTTTTGTTTGCAGTTATTCTAAAAATTCCTGTGCAGCAGTAGTAAGTCGAATAAAAACGTTCATTCTGAAGCCAAAAACATTATTTGAATGTTGTGGACATCTTTGACAAGCAGAAATCTGCCGATGCGTGGAAGTTTCCCTTGGAAAAGGCAACAGAAGTAGCCGGTGCTGCGACTGGAAAATCATTAAATTTTATCAGAAAAATAAGGTACATAATTATTACTTTAGTTAATTTTAAATAATATATTTTATTATTACTTATTAGGACTGAACCTGCGACATCTGAAAAGTCAGCATTATAATCTGCTCCTAACAAAAAAAGAAGAGGAGGATTAAATAAAATAGTTTTATGTATGTTATTCTTTATTTATTATATTGTATCTACAATAATTTATGTAAGACGTATTTTTACGTTATTATTATTAATGTTTTTTTGAACCATACTTTACTTCAAGCTTTATGTTTACATTTTTAAATATTTTATAAAATTAGTTATATTCACAAAACTTTCAATAAAAACCCCTGTTATAAACAAAGATGAAATTTCTATTATTTATAATATTTTTAAATTTGCCGGCAAATTACTTTTTACTCTTAAGTATAGGCGATGGGAAATTAGGGTATCTATATATACAGGTAGGGCCATGGGCCGAGATCGCTGCCATTAGCGGGCCAATGTCAAACATTCTGAGTACTCATTTCCCTATTTGTTTAAATAAATAAAAGTATTACTTACACTTTAAATAAATATTATCAGTATATTTAAATACGTTTTGCATTAAAATAAAACAAATAGCCACGAAAATACATAATAATTTGCGCAACAATAGCGAATATGACAGTGGCCCACAAATGGCGGACGAAACGGGAGCCACGTCATGGCCATACCTTGCCTGAGTATATAGGTACTCTATGGGAAATAAGATCGCAGCGCTAAAGTGGAACTAATGTTATCGGGATAATTTGACATTTACTAATTGTTTTTTTTTTGCATTCAGTATATAATATTAAGATATAATACATAATATGAAAACGTACATATTATAAACATAATAGATAACACTTGTGTTTATACATTCAAGAAATTATAGTTCCGCAAAATACTACCAGATGTCATATTACTTATTTCCCATCGCCTATATCGTAGAAACTTACGAATGTGTGTTAGGCAAGGTGTTAGGGTACCTATGTATAGTTTGATTCACGAAAGATGACAATTCATGGTCATTTATTAACCGTATGGTTACTAGCAGATAACTTCACTGCATTTCGTATACATAGACGTGCAACATGAGATATTTATGGATACATTTAACTGACAAAAATAAGTGTAATTTATATGAAAATTATGTTTCTTTTAAAATAACATCTTTCTCAAAGATTTAAGCTCTTCTCCTATGTATTTGCAAAACCCAAAAACATAGACTTGACAAAAACCATGGAATAATAATTTAATTTAAATGTTAACGTCACTGGGTAACTATTAGGACAGAGGGCAGTGCAGTAGATAATTAGATATCTGTAACTGTACAACATACGTCATTATTATTTGTAATGTCTTGGAAAGTAATATTACCATTTACGTATATCTGTCACACAGCATACATACGTCAAATAATCTTTCTAACATGAAATGTTGCTAAGCTACTACTATATAAAGTGCTGTGTATTCTTTATTCGAATAAATGACCATGAATAGTCATCTTTCTTGATCCAAAGTATACTCAGGGTATGGCCAATACGTGGCTCGCGTTTTGTCCAGCATTTGCGGGCCACTGTCATATTCGTTGTTGTTGCGCAAATTATTATGTATTTTCGTGACTGTTTCATTTTAATGCATAACAGATGTAGATATACTTTTATACTTTTATATATATATATATATTTATATTTAAAGTGTATGTAATACTTTTATTTATTTAAATAAATAGGGAAATGAGTATTCAGAATGTTTGACATTGGCCCGCAAATGGCGGCGATCTTGGCCCAAGGCCAGACTGTATGTAGAGGTAACCTACCAAACAGCACTAGCAGTGATGCGCAAGGTTGGGCGCCGATGTAACACGAATACAATTGCTGAATCAATCGGATTCGTCCATTAGTCGTGTTCGGGAAATTTCGGAACTGCTAATGCCTGCGTGGCCTGAGTTGAAATGGGAAGTTCTGAACGCGGCCATTGCTTATCAGCAATAGGTATAGATTTGTACACAGTCACGAATATACAAGGCGAGAAATGTACAGGGCAATATAACTTCGAGGGTCATATTTGTACATTAGGAAAATGTCTACGCCAAGAAATGTATAGAATAATATGTGTGCAGTTTGAAATTTATATTCTAAATCATTGATATGATAATATGTAACCCTTTTGTAAAAAAAATATTATGACAACCGTTCACAATAAAACAATTATGACTTTTCATCACACACAAAACCGTCAATACGTTATGCGACAATTGTCATTACACCAACATAATTCAAATTCCCTATAGGCGATGTGCACATTATGCCTATTAGCGCCTCTGACTTAGTTACTTTTGGGTACTGAATAAATTTTTACATTTCAAGAAGATGATACAATTTAATTTTGAGTTTTTGCTATAGGCGATGGGAAATAAGATCGCAGCACCAAAGTGGAACTAATGTTTGAATTTAAGAATGTTAATTCGTGTGGATATCTTAGGAGAGGCAGCGGCGTTAGCACTTTGTATGCTTATGCACATTTCCAATGTGGAAATGCGTGTAAACAGTCATAAAATGCTGAAAACAACGGCGGTAGCACTTTTTAAAAACGTGCAACTATTATAATTTAGGACTGCATGGAAACAATCATAAAACACTATCCACCTAGGGGAAGCTCGGCGTAGCCGAGTTTTCGCTAGTGTTAAATACTATAACTATAAGCTTTGCAAATGGCCATAAATAGTAAATATTTTTGTAAGACTATATTTTGTCACAAAAAATGAACAATTTGTTATCACAGACTAACTGATATGGCTTAGCAGGTTAATTATTCATAATTTTCTCTTACGTTTTTGTAATTTATTTCTTGAATAAAAATGCACTTTAAACATATCGTTGAATTCGTAATTTTATGTAGATTCCAAATATATAAAAATATATACAGTAAAATTTATGAAAGATGTCCGATCAAGGTAATCTGTATCATGAACGAATTAACAAATTGGCATACATTTATCCCCCTCCTTTACAAAGGCTTTAAGCGTGTGCGATAAGGATGGATATAACACGCTTGTCTTTCAAAAATTCATATTATTTCGACTAAGTTAGGACATTCCATTTTAAAACGATGCTCGTTGCTGATAATACTTTCGCTGTAACGTAAGTTTATATATTAATTCAGATACATTACCTTGATTCATAGCCGTTCGAATAATGTTATTTCCTGTCAGTATCACTGATACTGACATTGTGTTAGTATCTTAATTTTCACATATTTGGTTTTACATTTGCTAATAAACTTACCAGTTGATTTATTTTTGAATCTTTAATGCCGTTATTGTAACATATATTTTTATTATAATAAAATAACAGTAGTATCTTATGTACCCTCACAAAAACTAAGCAAACGACACTACTGAATTTGTCAGAATGGGCGGAGCAAAAATCTGAATTCATACAATTCGTAGATAACCTTGATCGGACATCTTTCAAAAATTTTACTATTTGAAATATATAAGTTAATATCACTTCCGGTTAAACCGGAAGCGCTACAATCATGCGAAATACCATGATTTGTGAGCTCCTAAGCCTAGTTTACAAATATATCAAGAAAATTAAAAAATAATAAAAAAGTTATTTTAAGTAGCCCGTTTCTCAGTGTCTCACTATATAATATATTTTTTGCAAAAAATAGTCTGAGTTAATACCGAAAATACATGGAATGGGGTCTTCCACTGTGGTAGCAAATTAGAATATGGGCCATTTATATTAAAACTATACCGTATAACTGTATGTTAAAGATTATCAAAGTTTTGGAAAAGTTATTATATTTGAAATACCTAATCAAGTTGTTAATATCATTTCCTCATATGTATATCTATGTCACACATTTACTCTATTCTAAATTATTACTACTTTCAAGCCTTCTGCTGCCGTCTTTTTTTAAGTATAAGAATGCAGAAAATAACAACAAAAAAGCAACGGAAGTAAACCAAAGAACACTTATTTAAATTTATGATGCAACCAGAATACATGCGTTGGTATGAAAGTGAAAGATATGTTAAATGACATGGTTACCAGTGGTTATCAAAACTTGGACAATTATGTCCCTAGAATTTTTACGTTGATGTCTGTCTGTGTGTGTGTGGTGTGTGAGTGTGTATATGTGCGTGTGTGGATCTGTGTGTGTGTGTATGTGTGTGTGTGTGTGTGTGTGTGTGTGTGTGTGTGTGTGTGTGTGTGTGTGGATGTTGGAGGTACGTTTTCTCAAATTCTATAAGACTAACGACCTGCGTAACTACGGATTCCTCAATATAGCAGTAATGGGAAGATTTGAATAGATTCTGGTAACAATTAGACAACCGGAAGTAACAGTTTTTAACAAAAATCTTCTAAATATTATTTTTTGAAAATTTATGTTATTACAAATATTAAAGAACATAAAATTCTCAATGCGATACATTTCAATTTTTATTATATCTTCTATAGATTTAGAGATATAGAAATATAATCTATAAAATAATCTGTTGTAGTAAATCTCACAGCCCAAACAACTCCATGATAAGCAGTTGAGAAATTAAAATGTTTGTGATTGACAGATAAATGTCATTAATGTTAGTGTCAAAAATTTAGTGTTAGTACTGAGGGCTTTTTCTGGGAACGACATTTAATATTTCCTATTGTATTATTAATTAAATATTTAAAATTATAGGTATATTACATATACCCTTCACAAATACCACCAATCCTGTCAATGAATTGGAAGAACATCCAACATTTAGGAATAAGAGAAAACTTGCTCATAGAATAAATTTATAAAAAAATATCTAAATATAAAGAATAGATGTAATTAGAATTTTTTGTGTATACAAGAAATGTTAAAAACGATATATATCCCACAATGTCAAGGGCGAGAGGTATTGTGCTGGCCACAACACATCTTTTTTTTACAAGAAGGGGTAAATGAACTGCTATGGTCATTAGTAAAATAGTCACACACAATAACACAGACAAAGAAACAAAGTGACGATAATATGGTGAAAATGATTAGGCAGAAGAATCACGTCATCAACCTGAAAAAACCTTATAAAAGAAATATAACTTGTAGTAATTATTAGTTGTTATTTATTTTTTTAAAAAAGAAGAAAAAAATATACTAGTGTTAAAGAAACGTATATATTAATTATTTTACAATTATTTCTAAGTCAATCCTTATTCCTTTTACGGAATACAAAATTATTTGATACAACATGATCATTCTCAGTAGTGCCAACGTCTGGTACGAAAATGAACTACAATTATTTCAAATAATTTTATATTCCGTAAAAGGAATAACGATTGACTTAGAAATAACTGTAAATATCATTAATATATACATTACTTAATACTAGTACTTTTTTTCTTCTTCTTTTAAAAATAAATAACACCTAATAATTTCTACAAGTTATATTTCATTTTATAAGGTTTTTTTCAGGCTGATGACGTGAGTCTTCTGCCTAATAATTTTCATTATAATACAATATTTTATGTACCTATTACTATACAGGTTCCTTTCAAACAACCAGTGCTTTTTTTGGGTGAACTAATGACTTTAGAGAAAAGTGTTATATCAGTAATAAAAAACCGAAAATTCAGCCAGTGGTTCTCAAACGGTATTGTATTTTTTTTAAATGGTACCCATATAATATTTTAATCCATTGGATAGAGATTTTTTTTTAATTCCACGATATAAATATTGTATAGGGTTGGATAACAATTATTTCGAGTAAAATGGTATTCAAAATGGTGGTATAAATAATTATATAATGTATAGCCTATTTCATTATTGTAATATTTTATTATTAAATATAAAGAGCTCTAATTACAATTCAATAGTATGTAATTGAATTTTGAAATTTCGTATTGACATTTATAAATTTTAAAATTCAAGTTAATCCGAATCTGCCGACTGGAACGTAAATCACGAAAATCATAAATGTCGTTCTGTTTATACGAAATAGAAAATACCTCGAACGTAATATTGATCTTCATTCAACTGCTTTCAAAAGAAAACAAACTAAATAATATAACAAGGGAAAAGTGTGACAAAAGTTCACCATATAAAATGATAAATGAATCACACACTATAGTGGCCTTTTAAGCCATTGTTAAAATTTAAATATTTCAGATATATAATAAAATTACAATAGCATTAGCAGTAGCAAAACGCTTCGATTAGCAAAAATCCAAATTTAATAAAAAGGTAGCATAAACAACTGATGTCCTATTTGATCCATAAACGACAATGGGGGTCATATGTATAGGCGCAGACTTTTAAAAATGCTCGAAAGGCTGGATTTTTTAGCAATTATTTTTAAGGAGTAATATTTTTTGGAGTTAAATTATGTATGCAACACATTATATTAATAAAGCTATATTATACATGGTAGTGATCGGCACAGCCGAACATAGAACTTTTAACATGTAAAATTATACTTTCGTATTTTCTTGCTTCCATAATTATATTAGGTTCAAATAAAAATTGTAAAGAATAAAATTCTACATTTGAAGCAGCAAAATTAATTTTGCATGCTTTGTAACGGCAGAGTTTTGATATGAAAATGACAAAATTTGTCCCAAAAATAGCGACAATTTAACAAAAAATAATAATAAATGTTTAGATAAAGATTTATCCATCAAGTTAGGTTGTTATTTTTTTTGTAATCTCTGTTCAAGTGAACAATTATATATTTAAATTAATAAATAATTATTCACTTAACAGAAATTATAAATGCCAAAAAAATATCCATGCCTGAGTCAATACAATTCAGCATATCCTGAATCCAATATCCGTCCACCACTTTCACCTGTCATCACGCCTGGCGCCGGTTACTCCAAAATCACACAGTCCAGCCAGTGTCGATTTTCAGAAAAATCAAAATTTCACTTATTTTTGTCACCATTGTTTTTCTAAATAAAATTAGTAATACGTTTAGTCGTCAGATTACTGTGTTTTTATTATTCAGAATCAATCCATATTTCCAAACGAGTTACCCGGTCGTTGATGTCCGAGCAAACGTACGCTAACCTTTCAATAACGTATTAAAAACATAAGTTATACCTTGTCCAAAGATATTTCGTTATGGCTTTAACTTACTAAGCCTGTGGTAAACCTCACACAGCAAGAGATTCTACCTGTTGGCGCACAGGGTAGGATTGCAAAATAAATCGTCCTTGACGGGAATAATACATATTAGGGAAACTAAGATACCTAGTGAGTAGGTATATAAATGAGTTTTCAAAAATTTAAAATCAGTAGTAATACTAACTTTCGTACTGAGGTCAACAATTTACGTATTTAATATGTGGCGACCATTTGAAGAAGACAATACTGATATTTTACCAGTTGAAAATTGTGATAAAATTAAACGGACGTTTTTGCCGCACTATTGTTTAATTGCATTATTTAATTAAATGACGAATTGTTATACAATGATACTTTTATGTAACTTTTTTTTTCTTCAATATTATTAATAATATTTGTACAAAATTCTTTGTTTAAAAATAAAATTAAATTAGGAAACATTGAATACATACCTGTCCTTGCACCCCTATAAATCAGGCTTAAATCCCTAACAATAGACCCGCTGAGAGGGCCATAACGAAATATCTTTGGACAAGGTATACAATATAATAGATAAATCTCCAGCAAATAGTAAAAAAAAAATCGTAATTAAAGACAATTAAACACTATAGAATCTAAAAATGTCAAAAAATAAATAAATCTAGAAGTTCTTTAAGTACCATCCCCTATAGACACAAGCAAAGCTATTCGTTGCAAACGACATAAAAAATGGCTGAGTGCTTTGCGTTGCGTACATATTGATAACATAAGTTTGCATCCAGTAATACCCTGCATTGGGGTACAATCCCTTTCCCTATGTGACGGAATACTAATCGACTATGATTCATAGATTACTAAATAATGGCATAAAACAGAATTTGGTCGATATTGAAATATTTCTGAAGTATTACTAATGAGAAAAATGTTTCAAATAAAAAAGTTATTTATTTTTACCTCCCGCTTCCCTTGGTAAGGGAGGTATAGGGATCGTGCTAAAAATTGCATATCGAGATTTTAGATTTTGGTAAATGACCACGTTTTAAGGTCCTTAGATATTTGTGTATGTATGTGTGTATGTGTTGATCCTGTTTACGCTCTAACTCAAATACTATCGTTCAGAAAAATTTGAAATCATGTATTTCTACCTTATTCTAATATGGAAAGACGCCATTGGATTTTGGTGTCAATCAGATAACCAAAAATGGCAGTTTACTTGAAGCTCAAAATAGTTTTTCTTCAAAAAATACCTTTAAATGTTATTTTTTCGCAATTTGTTATTATAAAACTTAAAGATTATTTCATTTTCTACAGGTTTGCATTAATACTTTTTCTATATATTTTATGGATAAATTTAAAAAATAATATAAAAATTATATCTCGGAGCTTATGCACACAACTCCATGGTTACACAGTTCAGCTCAAATGTATGTAACTGACAGATAAATGTCATTGTCAAAAAAATAATCATTTCAAATTAATAACAGTAACGTTATCAAAACAAAATTGTAAATAGAACAATAGTTACATGGAAAGGAACTTAATATACATAATTTCTAGTATTAGTAAATATGCAGGTATGTATTTAAATAAGAAAATAAATAAATATATTATCACGTCATATTACCCATTGCTGAGAGTGCTAATCTTCTTTGTATACAGATTTCGGTAATGATAATGACATATTTGTATCGTGTGGGCGTTTACCATGCGATAGCTCACGGGTACTCATCTTTGTCGTGGAGAGTGCATCATAGGGGCCAGTTTTGTGCCATTTTAAATTCAAAATATTTAATAGTGGGAATTGAATCCGGTTCCCCAGATTCGCGACCAGACACTCAGGTACGCAGCCATGAGGTATATGTATTTAAATTAATAAAAATTAAATGGCGGGAGGTTTTGTGTTGGTCACATCTAGGGTTTCATCAAGTCAAGTAGCTTGATGTTTTTGTAAATTACTTGACGACTTGAAATTCAAGCTTTTCAAAAATTCATTACTTGACTTGACTTGATTTTCTATCGTTACTACTTGACTTGATCAAGCAATTTCAAGCAAATTCAAGCTACTTGATAACGAACCGATTCTGTACGAAAAGAGGTTTAAAAAATTCACTCTATATTGGAATATATATTAGAATGATCCGAGAATATGTCGACAAAATTTGAAGTCCTAATCATTATTATTAAGATAATTATTGTATAGATGGTTAAACTATCGCACAATAGCCCAAAAAGCTATACCCTATTCGAATTAAGAATAATTAATGGGACTTCATATGTTGTCCTCATATTCTCGGGTCATTATAGTATATATTCCAATAATGAAGGATTTTATAAACCTCTTAATATCTCGGAGAAAAATAAAGTTCCAAAATGTGCCGAAATCGAATGTTATTCAAATGGAGAAAAATCAATTGCATTTAGGCACGGTCAAATATTAAAATTAAGTGAAATCATTGCCAGTATAATTTATTTATTTATTTATTTGGAACCACTTTAGGGGACGGCCCGGTTAAAATTCGACTTGCCCCCTTTTAAGGTCCACCATAATACATATAGTACAAATAGTTTTGTTAATTCATATATTATACTTTTAAATCTTTTTTTTTATTTTTAAATTTGAATGTATGATTTATTTTTATGAATAAAAATCTATATTTTACGGTATATTATTGGTATTGTTATAAAACATAAGGAACTATATGAAAATGAAATGTAGTCTTGAAGAACTTCTTGATTTTTCTGGTAATTAAAAAAAAAACTACTTGATTTTTCAAGTACTTGATATTGTAACTAGTTGACTTGACTTGATTTTCGGCTACTATTACTTGACTTGAGCTTGACTTGTTATCAAGTCAAGTCAAGTCAAGTAACTTGAATATCAAGTCAAGCCGTGAAACTCTAGTCACATCAGATTTTTATTGTCTATATTTGCGAGCAATTTGTGAATAGTGTGTTGTAAATTTTTCGTTAAAAAACGATTCGTAAATAATGAGGTTCATTTGTTTGCTGTGATTCGGTCTTGGAAGCCGTGAACTAGCGAATACCAAAGGCCGCGCATTAACACGAATCGCTGTATCAACATAGTTTGCGTTTCATACATGCCAGTTCGTGAAGTTATTCCTTACGAATATTTTATTAAAACCAGAGCGTCTCCAGGGTCTCGTGTATGATATATTGTTTGTTTTAATAATTTAATCACAATGGCCCAATAGTTCTCAAAAGTCCCAACAAGAATACGAGTGACGAGTGGTTAGTCCACAATCTGGGTTGTTTCCGTTTTGGTTTTGATTTCTTTTTCTTCTTTTTCGCCATAATAACGAAAATAGCACTAGCTATTGCCAGATCGTCGTCGTTCTCTTTCGGCGCAGAAAACTGTGTACTGAACGTGAATTTACAATATCGCGCGTAGTGTGTAAGCTTTGTTCACGAACTTCAGCGAATTAATATGAATACGACGAATCATATCAACGCGCATCACGAATCGCGAATATACGCATAGTCTGTTGCAATTTTAACATAAACTTACTTTTTACCTTCCGTCACCTTTAGGTAAGGAAGGTATTGTCTTTGGTTAAAAAAATCAATGATGAGTTTTTACTGAATAAGCATGTTTTAGGGTCCCTATAATACGATTTTACCATTTTTACGATGATGTCTGTATGTATGTATGTATGTATGTATGTGTGTGTGTGTCTGTGTGTGTGTGAGAAAAGTTCCGGATCGCATAACTTCAATATCACGGTTCCAAAAGTTATAATTTTTTCGTATTCCTCAAGTTTACATCCAGAAAAACATCTGATAAGATTTTGGTTATAATTGGTGAACCGAAAGTAGCCTCATTTGAAGATTTAACAGTTAAATTTGATTTATTGACATTTAAGGTTATTATAAATTAAAGAACATATGTAATGTACTCGAGGATCAGAGAGACGGATTTGTGATTTGGTTATAAAGAATGATAGTCGATCGTTGATTGCAATACTATTTATTTATATCAGAGTCGGAAGTAGCGTAACGTCGAAAGTTGTACTGTGATGTAATCTCTTTTGACTAGTAAAATTTACAGTATATATACAGATTCAGAGTTTACATAAGTAATAAAATGGCAATAACAAGATAGGGTAGTCGTGACGTAGCCTGGTCATTTCTTGACCACGAGAATCAAACAATACATAACGAAAACATTTCTTAGAAAATAGATAAAGTGTATTTGAGATCAAATGAGTAATCTAATGGAAATTTACTGGCACATTACACATATTATTCTCTATACGATTTGATTACATTTTATACTTCATATTCAATAGATACAGAGTTAAAGAATTTTGAAGAAATTATATTTTATAATTCAGGCAGCTATGCTAAACATGGAAACTACTAATATATAATTCAAATTGACAGATGTCAGTATCAATAAAAAGTAAATTAATGTGGCAGAGATGAGGATGTTGAAGTAGATGTTGGGAAAGACACGGAAAGATACGGTAAGAAAATAACTCGTGTTACAATTTTCTAGAAAGATACAAGAAAGACGATTACATTGGTTTGAACATATGTCATGAGGAGAAATGAAGAATTATATTGGAACAAGAATGAATAGTTTTGTAATAGGAGATTGAAGAAACAGAGGAAGCTCAAAGATAAGATGGAAGGACTGAATTGCGGAAGACTTGAGAGAAAAGGAACTGAGTGAGAACGACACGCAAAAATAGCGACCCCTAACGAATGGGAAAAGCTAAAGAAGAAGAAGATGTCAGTGTCAAGTGCAATTTGAATAGTTTGTTTATGAAATAATTTTACTGGAAATTTAGAACCTTTTGCAAGAAAATTTATGTATGGAATTTATACATAATACTCAGGATTGACGGAAGGTATTATGCTGGCCACAACAGATTTTTTTAAATATAATGCATATTTGATTTTTATTAAAAAAATACTTCAATAAAAGTTATTATATTTTAAATATGTTTTACCCTTCAAACCTTAGATTTTTCGATATTTTTTATGAAATTTCTTATTTTTTGTCAAGACTTTCATTAGTTTTTCAAAGCTGCCACTCATATGTATAATTTTATATTAATCATCAAAAATACATAACAATAAAAGAGTACTTTCCAAAAGAGACAAGAGAAGTCAGATCAAAACTAAGCGACTTTGGGTAAAAGAAAAAGGACGAAGGAATTAAAGTCAAGATTATAAACGACAAACTTAAATTCAATGGAACAATGTACGGTACCCTTTAGAAGAATTAATAGAAGAAGAAAAGTCGAAAATACGCCAACGTCAACAAAGTGAGGAAGACCACGATAAAGGAATAGAGAAAATAGACAATTTATACCTCCTTAATATTACTCAGACACGAAAAAGAGCCAATAGCACGTGGAAACCTTTTAAAAAGATAAAAGAAATGATAACGAAATATCTGTCAGTCAACAAGTAACCTAAGCCAGATATAGCAACTACAGAACCAGTCCTCAACCCACTTGGTCAGTGTGAGGACGAATGACCAAAACCTTTTAGCAACATAAAACGTAAATCAAAAAACAAAATGAATTGATACATTACAAAATAATCTAAATACCGCACAATCACGAAACGACAATAATTATCTGTACATAGCAACTTGGAAGGTCAAATCACTTTTATCAGACGACAGACTAGTGGAGTTTGAACACGCTATACAAAATATTAATTACCACATAGGTAATTAGTCTTTCTGAAGTGAGGAGGTCAACAACAGCAATCAAAGAGAGAGAAAATTACATATTCCTATACACAGGCATAAAAGGACAATTGGTGTAGGCTTTATTGTTAAAAAAATCTGTTGTGGCCAGCACAATACCTTCCGTCAATCCTGTGTATAATGTATAAATTCCATACATATTTTTTCTTGACACTTGACACTGACATCTTCTTCCTCTTTAGCTTTTCCCATTCGTTAGGGGTCCCTATTTTTGCGTGTCGTTCTCATTCAGTTCATTTTTTCTCAAGTCTTTCGCAATACAGTCCGTCCATCTTATCTTTGGTCTTCCTCTGTTTCTTCAACCTCCTATTAATAAACTACTCATTCTTGTTCAAATATAATTCTTCATTTCTCCTCATTACATGTTCAAACCAATGTAAGCGTCTTTCTTGTATCTTTCTAGAAACTTGTAACACTAGAGTTATTTTCTTACCGTATCTTTCCGTGTCTTCCCCAACATCTACTTCAACATCCTCATCTCTGCCACATTAATTTACTTTTTATTGTTACTGACATTTGTCAATTTGAATTATATGAATATATTAGTAGTTTTCATGTTTAGCATAGCTGGCTGAATTATAAAATTTAATTTCTTTAAAATTCTTTAACTCTGTATCTATTATATATAATATGAAGTACAAAATGTAATCAAATCGTATAGAGAATAATA
The DNA here is from genome assembly GCA_951394225.1 of Harpalus rufipes. Classification (NCBI taxonomy): domain Eukaryota; kingdom Metazoa; phylum Arthropoda; class Insecta; order Coleoptera; family Carabidae; genus Harpalus; species Harpalus rufipes. Next base: position 15,646,519 of record OX596285.1, read on the forward strand.
TATTCTTTAAGTTATAATAACGTCAAATGTCAATAAATCAAATTTAACTGTTTAATCTTTAAATGAGGCTACTTCCGGTTCACCAATTATATCCAAAATTTAATCACTTGATCTTCTGGATGTAAACTTGAGGAATACGAAAAAATTATAATTTTTGGAATCGTGGTATTGAAGTTATGGGATCCGGAACTTTTGTCTCACACACACAGACACACACACAGACACATATACATACATACATACAGACAGACATCATCGTAAAAATGGTAAAATCGTATTATAGGGACCCTGAAACATGCTTATTCACTAAAAACTCATCATTGATTTTTTTGACCGAAGACAATACCTTCCTTACCTAAAGGTGACGGAAGGTAATTATGAACGAAGAGTTAAACAATAAATGTGCTTTAAGACAAATGAACAAAAAACTAATGAAACACAAAAAATGGATACCAAACATAATAAAAGATGGAAACAAAATTAATAAGAGGAAAGATTTAATGCAAGTTGCAGTTGATTTCTACCAAAATCTCTATAATACTAATATCTCAAAAGAAAAGTGAACGACACACACCCTCCATTAATCATGAAATCAAAAATATCAAAAGAAAAATAAATTCTCTCAAACAAGGAAAGAGTCCAGGATTGGATAATATAACGATAAAAGCAATAAAACTGGAAGAAGATATAATAATAGATCACTTGCAGAAAATGTATAACAAGATTTTAACACACGAAGAAATCCCAGACCAGTGGCACACGTGAATAATAGTATTATTATACAAAAAAGTAAATCCGGGATATATTAACAATTACAGACCCATAAACCTGCTAAGCATACTCCACAAATTATTTGCTAAAACAATATTACGCAGGATATCAAACGGGCTGAATGAACAACGACAGACCACTTGTACACTCTAATGCAAATAATTGGAAAATATAAAGAATACCAAATATATGTTTATTTAGTATTTGTAGACTACTACAAAGCCTTCGACTGTATCGAACATTACTTTGTATGGCTGTCACGTAAGCAAGAAGGAGTTCATATAAAATACATAAGGCTATTATAGTAATTAACGTATCAAGGGTGTTATAAGGACAATAACGCCTGAGGTCAACAGTTTGCTTTCCGAGGGCCTTTGGCCCGAGGTGTGTACGTTGACCGAAGGCATTATTGTCCGTTTAACGCTCGTGGTACGTTCAACGGTTAATGTCCGACCGACATATTATTTTATTAAAGATTTTTTCGATTTTTGTCCTATCATTGTGATTTTTGTTAGAAATATTAATCTATTTGCTTGCAAACGCTGTAACTAGGTAACGCGATATTCTTATACAATACAGATTTGTTTATTTCAATATTTCTATCTGTCATAAAATTGCAAAAGAATTCTTGTTTAGTGGCTGGCGTGAAATCAAAAACTAGTACCAACATCAACACCAACACCTCGACCACCACTGTAAACAAATTGACTGTTCAGATAATGTCATTACGAATACTAAACAACATGCTAGCCTAGAATAATTGTTTGTCGATTTGAAATTTGCATTTTTGCCAATTATCAACGTTAGATCCTTTTAAAGCCATTTTGGCGCTGCGATCTTATTTTCAATCCCCAGACTTTCTGTATTCTGTACCCAATAGCAACAACGTCAAATTTATAACACACCCTAGGGTGTTATTTGGTATATAACAACCCTGAAAGCAGGGTTATTATGATAACAATAACGTAACGGTCGGACATTAAAGAAAATTTATGACGAGAACAAAACTCAAATTATACACAATGGGCCCTAATTTCCCCATAGGAAGAGGTGTGAAACAAGGGACCCCCCTCTCACCAAAATTCTTCAACGCGGTTCTAGAATATGTTTTCAGAAAAAAATTAGAAAAATATGAAATAAACATACGAAAAAAGAATCTGTCGAATCTAAGATTCGCAGACGATATAGTCCTACTTTCAAAGAACATAGAAGAAATACAAGAACTTTTAAACCTACTGTCGCGCGAAAGAAACAAGATAGGATTAACAATAAATCTTTCAAAGACAAAACGTATGACAAACCAACAAGGAGGAATTATAAACCTAGAAGGCAGCACTGTAGAGAGAGTTCACGATTTCACCGTCCTAAGACAACTCGTGTCTTTCAAAGACAAACAAAGCAAAGAAATAGTAATCCGAATATCACGAGCATGGCGCAGATTCTGATTCTTTCAGCACATCTTCCTAAACTCCTATTTTCCTACCTACATCAAAACAACGGTCATGGATAAATGTATCCTGTCAATAATTTCTTATGGTGCCCAAACATGGGCAACTACCAAGAAACATTACCTGTAAATTTGCACCTGCAGAGAAAAATGGAAAGGCATTGAAATTAATAAAGTAAATAGCACAGAAATAAGGTCAAGAACCAAAATCAAAGACGCTATAATAATATTAATAATAATAATAATAATAATAATAATTTATTTGTTCGAATAGAAAAATTCTTACAAATGGATTGATAATATTATATTACAAGTATACTGATTAAAAAGTATTACAAGTATATTTTCTGTGTCATATCAAATGTTTAATATGAATGCTTTAATCTTTAAAGCCCCTTGAACGAAGTTAAAAAAGTCGTACATTTTCTCTGTGCCCAGTAAGATTTTTGCATCGTACTCGTTCGTGTTTGAAGAAATGTGCTTCTTAATGAATTGATCTCTGATGGGTTTGTAAATGGGAAAGAAAGTGGAAAAGATTATTGTCTTCTAGCAGATTGCGTGTCACAAATTTCATCGTTGTTGAATTTATGGGTATACCAACCATCTTGAAATAAACAAAATTGTTTGGGATTGGATGTTCTGAGTTGTCCCGTTATTTTTGGGATGTTGATAGGAATGTGTAGGGATAAATAATTGTAAGTGGTATTGTACATATGGAATATGGCATTAGGGCCCGCTCTAAGGGCGAACAACCCGGACATTTGTCCGGGGCGGCAAATCTAAAGGACAGCATTTTGGCTAAGAATGTGACAAAATATTGATAAGTTAAATACCCAATTAATTGAAATTTATATTTGTCGATTTTTACTTCCTTGTACGTAAGTAAACGAAGTATTGTAATCGCGAAAACATTCGGTTTTCAGATTTCAGCGGAAATATTTATTTTGATCATCCCTGAATCCATTTTGACTAATTTCGTCGTGACGTCTGTACGTACGTACGTAACTCGCATAACAAAAACGGTAAGCCGTAGAAAGTTGAAATTTTGTATTTAGGACTCCTATAACATCTAGTTGTGCACCTCCCTTTCTGGTTATTACACAATTTCCAGAAGTGGTACTTTACATGAAGCCTATAATAGATTTTAATGAAAAACTGTTTTAAAATATAATCCAAAACTTTTCAAATTTGGTATACAAGACTTTTAAGTCAATCGAAATATCATAATAAATTTTGGTTAAAATAGGCTAACCGGAAGTGGTACATTACTTGAAGTTGTTAACAGTTTTTCTTGAATAAAATTATTTTATTTTGATTTTAGAAATAAATGCTTCAAATAAAAGTTTTAGAGAATTGATTTCTGCGTCTAGCACATCAAGTATTATTAAATTAGCCCTTTGTATAAGCGAGATATGTAAATTTAAAAATTATATACTTTTTTGTTTTTGTAATAAAGCTTGCTATGGATTAGGACAAAAACATAAAAAAAAATGTTCATGTCAAATTACGTTAAATACGTGCAATTTTCGTACAATAACAAATTTTATATTTTTATAGTGAAATTAGTCATATTCATTATTGTAATCAAATATTTCTTTGTTGTAATCAAAACTCTCTTTAAAAACTCCCTTTATGGTCGCTATATATCTTACTGTTTTGAATTTAAAATTAATATTTTGTAATTTATTTATTAAAAAAATATGTATAGTTTAATGATCGTACAAGGAAGTCGTGTGGTGTCCACATCAGATATTTTTGTAATAGAATTAAAAATGCACCTGGTTAACAATTTGTAACTTGGTACAGGTACTTTTTAATTTTTATTGTTTTGTCCTACTTGAATGTTAAGTATGTCTCATGTTTCTTTCTAAATATACGTTTTTATTGTAATTTAAAACCATTTGATTTTTATTTAAATAAAAGTATATATTTTTAAAATGTATATGTCGAGGTATATGTTTAAGAAGCGGTAATTTGTCTTTTTGTCCGGGCGACGTAAACGCTGGAGCGGGCGCTGATGGCATTGTAACAGAAGTTTAGTATTCTTTGTGTGTCATTTTCGAATAGCATTTCCCTGAATACTCTATTTATGTTGTCCAGTTCGTTTTTGAGGATCACACAACTTTGTTTTTCCCAAATCCAATGAAAGTTTATTTTGTGTAAAAGGTTTTAACTGTTTCTTGCCCAGTTATATTTGTTTTGTTTGTCATCAATTATTATGTCCAGTTGTTTAGAATAGAGTGTTAATAGTATTATAACAGATTTTTACATAGCGTTCTTCTGTCATTAATAGTATTTTGTTCCACCAACTTAAGATTTTTGCTTTTATTGCGGCTTCGATATTAAATTATCGAGTTTCCCTACTGATGTTACCTACAGGTGTTGTTACCTTCCGTCACCTATAGGTAAGGAAGGTATTGTCTTTGGTCAAAAAATTCGGTGGTGAGTTTTCATTGAATAAGCACGTTTTAGGGTCTTTACAATACGATTTTACTATTTTTACGATGATGTCTGTATGTGTGTGTGTGTGTTCGTGTGTGCGTGTGTGTGTGTGTGTGTGTGTGTGTGTGTGTGTGTGTGTGTGAGTGTGTATGTGTGTAGCGAAAGTTTCGGATCGCATAAATTCAATACCACGATTCCAAAAAATATTATTGTTCGTATTCCTCAAGCTTACATCCAGAAGAAGAGATGATTAGATTTTGGTTATAATTGGTCAACCGAAGGTTCCCTCATTTGAAGATTTTAACAGTTAAATATCATTTATTGACATTTAACTTTATTATAACTTACAGAATTTATTATTCTCTATACGATTTGATTGCATTTTATACTTCATATTCAATACATATAGAGTTAAAGAATTACAAAGATATTAAATTTCATAAAGCAGCCAGCTATGCTAACCATGAAAACTGCTAATATATATGCAGCTAAGGAGCAGAGATGAGGATGTTGAGATATATGTTGGGGAAGACACGGAATGATACGGTAAGGAATGAAAGAATAAGGGAAAAAACTCTAGTCTAAGAAGTTTCTAAAACAGATACGATTATATTGGTTTGAACATGTCATGAGGAGAAATGAAGAATATATTGTAAGACGAATGAATAGCTTAATAATAGAAGGTAGAACAGAGAATGACCAAAGATAAGATGGAAAGACTGTATTGCGGAAGACTTGAGAGAAAAGTAACTGAATGAGAACGACACGCAAAACAAAAATAAGTGGAAGAAAATAAAAAATAGCGGCCCGTAACGAATGAAGAACGCTAAAGAAGATGAAGATGTTAGTGTCAAGTACAATTTGCATAGTTTGTTTATGAAATAATTTTACTGGAAATTTAGAATCTTTTGCAAGAAAAGTTATGTATGGAATTTATACATAATATACAGGATTGACGGAAGGTATTGTGCTGGCCACATTCAATTTTTTTTAATGTAACAATATATTTTTATTTATTGTTGCACACTTTTTAATACATTTCATGTAAGTGGAATTGCTATGGCGATGAAACAGTTTTTCTCCTTATTTTTTGTAAATTTACATTTTTAACTCGAGGCTGATGAAGATGAAATTATGAAAGACTCACACAACAACCATGCTTTATTCGTTATTCGAAATTCGAACCCAGGACCCTTGGAGCGTGAATTGATATCGCTGCCGCTACTCCATCTGGGTGGGCATATAACGATATAAAAAGAAATTGATGTTTGAATTCAGAAAAAAATCTCTAACGAATGAGCAATATTGATTTATACATTTTCATTTAAAACATATAACTTTGTTCTGTATGTTGAGAACTACTGATTTGTTTTTTTTTATTATTTTTTTTTTGTTGAATAAGTGAATGTCCCCATCTACCTACTAGAATTGATATGTCCCATATCCGTGTATGTATGTGTAGTAAACAAATTTATTCAGCTTATCTACCGCAGTTTAACAAATAAAAATGTTTTGCACGATAATATCATTTAATTTTTTTTTATTATTTTATGTTAAAGTGTCGCACGTTATATTTTGCTGTAACAATGTATAAGACCTAAATATTAAAAATTGCAACAAAACGTGGTTAAACATCACTTGACTTTATAGATTTTATTTAATAACTGCGACAACTGACAGGTGATATTTTGTATTGTGAACTAGGTTTGCATTCTGACCAATCAAAGGGCAGAATTTATATCCCTACCTAAACCAATACTATTTTCTTACGTGAAATGAAGTAAGTATAATCTAACTTGGCATATAAACAGTTAGACATTTGTTAATTTATTTGTTCCAATTGCGACGAAGATAAAAACTGCAGATTATGATATCAAGTCAGTACATTATGTCCATAACCTCTTCAGATTGTATATCTTGTATGATGATGTAATATTGCTGGTTAAATTGCCGCACGTATATATTTTGCTTCGAACTGTATAAATTCTTTGTTCTGTTCTTTACATCTACAGTGTTGGCCTGTAATTCGCTGTCTTGCACGATCTCAGAAAAATATCAATCCTTCGCGGTTCTAGACTACGGTCCTGAAGAAATTGTCGCTCCTGTGACCTTGAACCTTTCTTACGGACTCAAACCTGGAGCAACCATCAACGCTGTCATAAAATGATGCAGATATGGCAATCAACATTAAATATCAATATGATAATATACTTATTCATGTTGTATCAAGGTAGGTATGAAAATAGTCTTAATAAATGAACACTTGTATTATAGTTTCTTCACATAAATTCAAATTCTAAAAACTAAAACGGTATTCAATTTTTCAGAAATCTCAATAACTTAAGCCTTGTATAAGAAAAAATTACAGTACCTACCTTTAATAAAATAAAAGAAATGTGTTCCTCTGTTTCGGAGTTATAATGACATTCTATTACGCATATTGATGCTAGAAGCATTGTTACCAACGTAATTATCCTGTCAAGAATATCCCTTAATGGAAATTCTCAAATAGTTATATAAAGAAATAATGTAATAGTATTTGAAAGCTGAAACCGACAAAACAGTATAAAACACTCGTTACGGAAGGCTATTCAAGCACTCATTCGTTTGTACACTCGCTGCTACACGCTCGTGTTCGAAAATCGAACTCATGCTTGCATTCTGTAACTTATGTTTTACTATACTATTAGGAAATTTGTTTTTCTATTTCGGTGTGTTTATGAATCTATAAACGCACTGAATACACGTCGTTAAGAAAATGTATAAACGCACTGTTTAAGGCGCTTTTCTTTTTCTAAACGAGCGGTATGACTGCTTTCAAAACTGACAGATGAATGGCACATAACCTCAAATCGCTGTCAATTAACAATGAGTTTTCATCTGTGAAATTAAAATTGTTAGCGGGAAGCGTTACCAACGTAACTGATAAAAAAACACCAAGTCATTTTTTGGCGTCGCATTTTTTACAAATCTAATGAAATTATAAAATTACCTCACTAGAAAAAATAATATAAAAACATGTTTCATAAGCCCTGTTATCGTACTCTTCCTTTGTAAAACTCGCCGTAAAGAGATTCGTATTCCTAACATCGAGTCGTATATTAACAGATTGCTTTATGAAACTTATTTTTAATGTACTATTAGAATAGTATTATCAATTCGAATTCAAAATATGATAATAATCTGAATTAATTCTTTTTGATAATTACATAATTTTTTAAATATTTATTTGTCCTTTAAAATAATTGCACTTTTTAACGCAACGAACCCCAGAAATGAAACGCTATGGCCCTTTTTTTCGGTTCTATTGTAGACGTAAAAATGGCTACTATTTATTGGCCCAGTATTTTAAATAAATGGTCAGTATTAAATGATCGGTAACTTATAATAAAAATGTAATTTAACCTGATTTACGATTATAATATATTTAATATACATTATAAAAAATCTGATGTGGCCAGCACATAACCTCTCGCCGTATATTTTACCTGGCTGTATGCATAAAGCAAAGATTATTTTTATAAATACAAATAATATATTCATATAAATCTATGACGTATAAACTTCTTTATTATTCAATAATAGCATGTCTCAACATGAAGATATTTTACCATAAATTATGTTACAATAAATTACAAAGTAGAGTTTACCATATATAAATATTAGGCTGGTAACAGCAATTTTCAATTCGAACAACTTTGTTTACTTTCTCTTCATATTCTTCTAGTAAAAACATTAATTTTGGGCGGTCTAAAATGTATATATCTGGATTGTGCATCTATTCTTATATATCTTCTTTTACATTTTATTTTTTCATACTTGTTATATCTAAATAACCTTAATTCCCTTTAATAAAGTGACGGATAGATTGCACTCCGATTTTGTCAATATTTACAACTTACTTGAGAAGAATTTGATAGCTTTTTCGCAATTCAAAGTTACTCTAGTCTACAGTACTGGTGTACATTGTCCCATAATGTTTGAAACAAATTTAAGTCCTTCAACCTAGACTTGTCATCTCCATAATAGTCACAGATCAAGAACTAAGGGATTCTCCAAGTACATTTTTAATTCATTACTCATTATTTCTGACACTGACATTTATCTGTCAGTTACAAATAATTTAAATTATCAACTATTTTTCATGGCATTCTTTCGGCTGTCAAATTTATTACAACAGATTATTTTATATATTATACTTCTTTTATCTCTAAATCTATGGAATATATAATAAAATATTTAAATGTATCAGATAGAGAATTTACTTTTCTTTAATATTACCACGAAAAATTTTCAAAAAATAATATTTAGAAGATTTTTTTTCAAGAATCTTCTACTTCCGGTTGTCCAATTATTACCAAAACCTTTTCAGATCTTCCCATGAATGTCCGATTGGGAAATACGTTGTTAAACAAATTTTAAGTCTTATAGTTTTTGAGTAACCGTCATTCCAACATCCCACACACACACACACACACATCCACACACACACACACACACAGACATCATCGTAAAAATGTTAAAATCGGATTGTAGGGACCTTAAAACGTGCTTATTCAATAAAATCTGGATATGCGATTTTTAGCATGAATCCAATACCTCTCTTAGCGAGAGGTAAAAAATTGTGTTATTTAACATCATTCTGACATGGGCCCCCATATCTGCTTGTCAAGGCCAACAAAGCCACATAACTGCTCGCGCCCTAATGTATTTCTTGTATACCTACACTCTACACCAAAAATTCTATTTATATTTATTCCATATATTTAGATTTTTTAAATTTAAATTCATTCTATGAAGAAATTTAGTCATACTCTTCCAATTTTTCGAGATGATTCCAATTAATTGTCGGAAGTAACAGTATTTCTGAAAGGAATTTGTAATATACCTATAATATTAATTATGTAGCTATTAATACTTTAAGAAATAATATAATGTATGTACTTACTTCCCAGAAAAAGTCTTCAGTAATGTCTCTGGATTTCAGACACTGACATTTATCTGTCAGTTACAAACAATTTAAATTCTCAACTATTTTTCATGGCATCCTTTCGGTTGTAAAATTAATTACAACAGATTATTTTATATATTATATATCTTTTATCTCTAAATCTATAGAATATATAATTAAATATTTAATTGTATCAGATAGAGAATTTAATTTTCTTTAATATTACCAAGAAAAAATTTCAGAAAATAATATTTAGAAGATTTTTTTTCAAGAATCTTCTACTTCCGGTTGTCCAATTGTTACCAAAACCTTTTCAGATCTTCCCATGAATGTCCGATTGGGAAATACGTAGCTAAACAAATTTAAAGTCTTATAGTTTTTGAGTAACCGTCCTTCCAACATCCCACACACATACACACATACACACACACACACACACACACACACACACAAACATCCACACACACACACACGCAGACATCATCGTAAAAATGTTAAAATCGGATTGTAGAGACCTTAAAACGTGCTTATTCAATAAAATCTGGATATGCGATTTTTAGCATGAATGCAATACCTCTCTTAGCGAGAGGTAAAAATGATCCAAGCAAATTCTGGCGTACTTTAATTTATTTTCATTTAAATCAGCTCGTTGTATTGCTCGTAAATTTTGTCTCTTATTATTAACAGAAGAAAATATGAAGAACGATTTATTGTAATTTCTATGCTCTCTATTAAAACAACCGTACACTGCACAAAAACTTGGCATTTTTATGATTAATCAAGCAGAAATATATACATCAATGAAGCGATTATTTTGTTTGTCCTTCCAAGCTAAAAGGTAGGTTATGGCTTGCACTTGCCCTATTGTGAAATAAAAAAGATTCTATTTTTTTTTAAATACTTATACATGATTATTATTTCTAAACCTGAAAGGGGGCGCCAACGAATTAACTGGAAAGTAAATATTTTTGAAATTTTTGGATCATTTTTATCTTTATCTCCCTATAAATATACATATTACTCCAACCTTAAAGGAATGTCTTCAAATTTACAATTTTTATTAAACAAGTTTTGTAGATAATGGATGAAATTTGGACTTAAATTTTTGTAAAAGAATTTTCAGTCTTCAAATTTCACTCTATGTGGATCAGCATTATATCTGGTATACTCTGGTTATTAATAATAATGTAGACTATTAGGTACAATATGATTTCCCCAATTTATTTCGGTAGAAATAAACCCAGTACGAGACACGTATTCTAATATTTGATACGAATACAAGGTTTATTACACAAAACATTGTAAATATACATCAATAATAAAACTCATAAGACTTAAAATAAACATACATATAAAACTATTATCATTATTGTTAATGTGACGTGCGCCCTGAGAGAAGAGTATACGTGTGCTCCACTGAAAGAAGGTACCAGAACGATGATGCAATCTCCGAAGAAGGAATATCACACGCACGTTGAAACTACGCCGTGACCCATTTCTTTTGTATACAGGTCACTGTCGCTTTGAGGGATCTAGTAGAGACGAGTAGATTCTAGAAATAATCCGTCAGGTATATGACCCGCCGCCAAAGCCAGTGAAGGCACTCGGTATTATACAAGCAATGAGTACAGAAGTCTGATATAAATAAGTGTCGTGAATAGTTGGTGATATAAACAACAGTCGACAAGTGAACATAAATAAATGTAATTAGTGACATAAAGAGTGGTGTTAATTGTTTATATAAATAATCATAGTGTTTAAGTGTTTTATAATATTCTTAGTCTTTAAATTAGTTAGCTACTTTTATCATCTTGTGAATATTTAATCTAATTATTTACCGTTTAATAAACGTATTCTTTTAATTAATAATATATCTATTATTTGTTACACTTCACCCATATAAATAAAAACGTTACAATTGCTGTCAGGTATGGGGTTGTTAATAACTGTGAAGTGTAAATAAAAATAAATAAAATGGCGACTAAACAAATAAAATTAAATGCATTAAAAGTAAGTGATCTCAAGAGAGAACTGGAAGAACGAGATTTAGATACGACAGGAATGAAAAGCGTTCTACAATCTCGTCTGCGGCAAGCATTAATCGCTGCTGGTGAAAATGCTGACGATTACTTATTTGACCTATCCGAATTTGGTAAAATAAAACAAGAATTAAAACTGGAAATAGCAGAAAATTCTCGAATATTAAAAGGAGAATTGACAGAAAAATTAGAGGACACTTCTAGAAAAGCAGATGAAAATTCTAGAACACTAAAAGAGGAATTGACCGAAACACTAGAACAAAAATTAATAGAAAGTTCTACAAAGGCAGAAGAAAATTCTAGAATATTAGAAAATAAATTGGAAGAAAATTCTAGAAAGGCGGAAGAAAATTGTAGAACATTGAAAGAAGAATTGACAGGAACATTAGAACAAAAATTAAATGCAAACTCTAGAGCATTAGAACAAAAATTAAAGGATAATTCTAGAAGTTTAGAAGAAAAATTAGAAGAAAATTCTAGAAGTTTAGAAGAAAAATTAGAGGAGAATTCTAGAAAAACCGAAGAAGACCTAAAGAATTTAAAAGATGAGTATGACAAGAAGATTGAAGAAATACAGGAAAAATTCACTAAAATTACATCGACGTCAATGTCGAATTCCGATGTAGCAAAGGTGGGTATACTAGAAGAAAGAAAAGTAGTAAAACCTGATACTACTTCAAAAATGCACATAAAAACTCCGGAATTTGGTGGGAAGTCTTCGTGGCCAAATTATTTAAAACAATTTGAAGCGGCCGCAAAAGCGAATAATTGGACGCCCAAAGAGAAGGCTACGGCGTTGACTGTCTCGTTGCGCGGAGAAACTATCGACATCCTGCAAACGCTGAAAGAAGAAGAACAAGAGGACTACGACCAGCTAGTCAAGCGATTGGATATGCGGTATGGAAATGCGCATCTGGAGCAGGTATACCAGACGCAGCTGAGGAACCGATATCAGAGTTCAAAAGAAAACCTACAAGAATTTGAAGCCGACGTAGCCCGTTTGGTTCGTCTCGCACATCCTACAGCTCCTGACAGCATTTTGGAGTACTTGGCCACTCAATCATTTATCTACGGAGTTCGAGACAGCGAAACTCAACAAGCACTGCGATTGGCCCGTCCAAAAACTTTAATTGACGCACTCTCATATGCATTAGATCATGAAGCTGCCAAACAAGCTTCACGTAACCAATCACGAGTGCGAAATATCGATGCTGAGAGAAAGGAAAACCCTGAAGATCTAGAAGAGACAATGCGACGAATTGCAAGTGAAGTTTTTACCGGAAGAAAGAAACTCCGTTGTTGGAACTGCGGTAAACTGGGTCATACGCAAAGACTTTGCAGAAAAATTCAAAAGAAGACGGAATTGACAAAGGAAGAAAAAGAGTCGGAAAAACTAAATCGGGTTGATGCGAAGGGGCAACTGTCGACCCGTAATCTAGTAGCTCCACAATCCATCAGTTATGTCGCATCTATCCATCATAAAGCCAATAGCATCTATGTGGATGGCTCTATTAACGGAAGGCCACTGAAAATGCTACTGGATACGGGTGTGACAAAAACTATAATTAGACCCGACTTTATAACGAAAACTGGCAAGACGCATCTTCAACCAACTAAGTGGCGATTACGCACAGCGACGGGAGAACAAGCTACCGCATTAGGAGAAGTAGATGTCACCATCTCTATTGGAAACACCTCCTTTAAACATCGTGCGCTGGTAGCTGAAGTTGAAGATGAATTAATACGCGGAATGGACGCAATGACAAAGCATGGTTTTAAACTTGACCTGAAGAAGGGAGTGATGATGGTCAATGAAGAAGAACTTGTATTAAATCCACGAGATGACAAAACTGTGCGCGTACTTATGGCCGAAGACGTTACCCTCCCAGAACGAAGTGAAACTATCCTGGAGGCACATTTAGACGGTAGTTTTTGTGAGGGAAGTATCGTTATGCTGGAGCCCAAGAATGATGATGCCAAAACCGGCACTGGAGTTGTTGTCGGAAAATCACTGGTCAAAGCCAGCCAGGTAATACCAGTTCGGATAATGAACGTAAATTTTTATCCTGTTGTTCTGAAGAGAGGAACAATTGTAGGAGAATGCATGGCAGTATCCTCGATTATCCGAACTGTAAAAGCCAAAGGGAACACACCTCAGAAAGTTCCGGACACGTTAATCAATCAATTGACAACATCATTTGAAGAATTGACCGCCGACCAGAGAACAAAGGCAAAGAATCTAATTGGAAATTTTAAAGATGTGTTCCAATTTGATGAGAAAAACAAAGGGAGAACTAATATAGTTCATCATAAAATAGACACGCAAGACCCATCCGTCAACCAGCAAGAAGACTACCACTGGCGAAGCGTGAGGAAGCAGAAAGAATAATCGAGGACATGAAGATGGAAGGTGTGATTAAACCTTCGAGCAGTCCATGGGCTTCACCAGTGGTGTTAGTGAAGAAGAAGGATGGCTCTACACGATTTTGCGTCGATTATCGTCAATTTAACAACGTGACGAAGAAGGATAGCTACCCGCTACCTCGAATAGAAGACACATTAGACACTTTGGCTGGCTCAAAAATTTTCTCCACTTTGGATCTAAAGAGATTGAGGAAGGCTAATCTGAAACTTAGCCCGAAGAAGTGTCACCTGTTTCAAAGAGAAGTTCATTACCTTGGACACGTGGTTTCCGGTAAGAATATTGCAGTTGACCAGGAGAAGATAAAGGCTGTGAGAGACTGGCCAGCACCTAGGGACAAACACGAACTTAGAAGTTTCCTTGGTTTGTGTACCTATTATCGGCGATATGTACCTGGATTTGCCAACATAGCCAAGCCACTGACAAGGCTTACTGAAGAAGGAAGAAGATTTATCTGGGAAATTGACTGTACAGTTGCATTTAAAGAACTAAAACATGCTTTGACAAGCGCACCCGTCTTGAGTTATCCTTTACCTGAAGGAGAATTCATACACAGATGCCAGCAACATCGGAATTGGTGGCGTTCTTTCCCAGATACAAAATGGGCATGAGAAGGTTATTGCCTACTTTAGTAAGATCTTGTCAAAACCAGAAAGGAATTACTGTGTGACCAGAAAAGAACTATTGGCAGTCGTGAAATCCGTGGAACATTTCTACAAATATTTGTACGGAAGAAAATTTTTGATTAGAACTGACCATCCTGAAGGTCAGGTGGCTAGATGGATTGAAATACTACAGGAATATGATTTCAAAATCGAACACAGGATAGGTACCAGCCATCGTAATGCCGATGCATTGTCCAGAAGGCCTTGCCAAGATGACTGCAAACATTGTAGTCGACTTGAAGAGAAACAGTTTACCGTCGCCAGGACAACAGTAGTCGATGATAATTGGCAGCCCGATGGACTACGCGAAGACCAAGAAAATGACCCAAATTCGAAAATTATATTGGAGTGGAAAGCAGAAGAATGCAAACTAATATGGGAAGACGTTGCACCACACTCACAGAGTGTAAAAGCGTACTGGGCGCAATGGGACTCCATGGTGATTGAGGATGGCCTGTTGAAGCGTGTGGTAGAGAATGCCGATGGAACTGAGAAGAAAGCTCAGTTGGTCATTCCTAAGAGTAGAATACCAGACGTGTTGAAAGAGATCCATGACGGATCTGGAGACCATTTTGGAGTCACTAAAACTCTAGAAAGATTGCGCCAGCGGTTTTACTTGGGTTAACTTCACTGAAGATGCTAAAGACTGGTGCAAGAAATGTATGGTTTGCGCTGGAAGCAACGGCCCTCATAGACGACGAAAAGCTCCAATGCGTCAATACAACGTTGGCAGTCCATTTGAGCGCATTGCAATTGATGTGGCCGGACCATTCCCAGAAAGTGACGACGGAAATAAATATATCGTGGTTGTCATGGACTACTTCACCAAGTGGGTTGAAGCTTATCCATTACCCAATCAAGAAGCCACCACGGTCGCTGAAACCTTAGTTAAAGAATGTATATGCCGATTCGGGGTACCACGTGAACTTCACTCCGACCAGGGAAGAAATTTCGAGTCTGCCGTTTTCCAAAATATCTGTAAGATATTAGGAATTAATAAAACAAGATCAACCGATATTTGTCGAAGGTAGTCTCCAACCACCAAAGAGACTGGGACCGACATCTTCATCTGTTCTTAATGGCTTATCGTTCATCCGTGCATGAAACAACAGGGCAAACTTCTGCGAACATCTTATTCGGACGTGAGTTGCGTTTACCATGCGACTTGGTGTTCGGCAGCAAACCTGGGGAACACCTGGCCGGAGAAGACTACGTTACGGGCTTACGGAGAAGAATGGATGACATTCATGAACAAGTCCGTACGAACATTCAAACTGCCAGCGACCGAATGAAGGACCGGTATGACATCAAAGCCGACAAAGGTGGATATCAACCTGGGGATTTAGTGTGGCTTTACAACCCACAAAGGCGCCGCGGGTTATCACCAAAGCTGCAAAAGAATTGGGAGGGCCCCTATGAGGTAGTCAAAAGAATAAACGACGTGCTTTATAGAATTAAGAAACACCTACCGGGAAGCCGAGAGTGGTACACTTTAATCGGCTAGCCCCTTTTGCCGGAGACAACCACGAAGACCGTAATGGAGCAACAGTTCGTCGGATCATAGCTCAAGAACCGACTTTTGAAGATTTCATGGAGAACTACTCCTTTGGGCGCAAGGCGCGGTACGGCGTGACAAAAGAAGAACACCGAGATCTGTTCACCGTGTCTTCAGATTATTCCCTCGGCCACTGCGTATCAGAAGACTTAAAGATTTCCCGCGGCATAGCCTCAGTCTTTAAGGCGAAATATGGACGACTACAAGAACTGGCCAACCAACGTCCATCTATTGGGAAAACGTTACGACTGAGAGATAGCAATGCAGACCATCAGCGGTACATCTTCTACCTTGTTAGAAAACCACGCTCGCACCAGAAGCCGCCTATGGAACTCGCTGTGCGATTTGAGGGATCATCTACTGGAGAATGACATTTTGAAGCTAACAGTACCGAAGTTAGGTTGTGGTCTAGACGGTTTGGATTGGAGGATTGTAAGGAACATGTTAGAGATCCTCTTCCGTTTCACCGACGTTGAAATTCTCGTCTGCAGCTTTAACCCTAACGGACAGGAAAAAGAAGTTGAGCGGACCATCGACTGTCACTTCTTTAAGAATTCGAAATGCACCAAGGGTAGTACATGTAGATATCGTCATCAAGAACTGTTCCGGGACGAAACAGTCTTAAGAAGGGGTCAGTGTGACGTGCGCCCTGAGAGAAGAGTATACGTGCGCGCCTCTAAAAGAAGGTACCAGAACGATGATGCAATCTCCGAAGAAGGAATATCACACGCACGTTGAAACTACGCCGTGACCCATTTCTTTTGTATACAGGTCACTGTCGCTTTGAGGGATCTAGTAGAGACGAGTAGATTCTAGAAATAATCCGTCAGGTATATAACCCGCCGCCAAAGCCAGCGAAGACACTCGGTATTATACAAACAACGAGTACAGAAGTCTGATATAAATAAGTGTCGTGAATAGTTGGTGATATAAACAACAGTCGACAAGTGAACATAAATAAATGTAATTAGTGTAATATTTGTTTATCATAGTGTTAGTTACTTTTATAATCTTTTAATTATATTTCTAATATTTATTTACCATTTAATAAACGTATTATTTTAATTAATAATATATCTGGTATTTGTTACACTTCACCCATATAAATAAAAACGTTACATTAATATACCAGACTCAATAGAAAATGAGTTTTTAAATTATAGGGTCGTGACTGTCATAGCCTAACATAGAACTTAAACGTGAGTCAATAAGCAAAACTCATTTTGCATAATGACAGATATTAAATATGAAAATATCAAAAATCACCCCAAAAATTACAAAAGTCATGAAATTGAAACAAAAATTATCAAATTTTTGCGATTTATCTTCCATGTTAGTTTATTTTTATTATTATTTGTATTTTTTTTATAATTATTCATTTATATTACGAGGGTTGTCTCAAAAGTAAGTTACACTATTTTTTTTATATCCGCGCGGTAGGCAGGATACGTCTGGGATTCGCATGGAACTTTCGTCCGAGTGTGGTGGCAGCACTGTAAAATTCCTAAGCGGCCGCCATGACCCATTTGTCAGTTGCGATCAAGCCACTATGGAGCTACCACTTACTTCTACCGCCGATTGCGAAGTACGCAGTGTGATTCGTTTTTTAACGGCAAAAAATAAAAATGCAACTGAAATTCACCGTGAGTTGTGCAGTGTGTACGGTGAGAACGTTATGTCGAGGCCAATGGTTTCTCGTTGGCGCCAATCATTTATTGAAGGCAGGACAACAATACACGACGAACAACGAAGCGGCCGCCCATCCACTTCACGGGCCCCGAACATTGTTGAAGATGTCCGAAGAGTCGTCGACACCGATCGTCGCCTTACGCTCGACGAAATTCATTCACAACTCCCGCCTAATGTTGAAATTAGCCGTGCATCGCTTCACAGAATCATTTCTGATGATCTGCATCTGTCCAAAGTGTGTGCAAGGTGGTTTCCACGGCTCCTTTCAGACCACCACAAAGAGCAGAGAGTTGACGCTGCTCGTCAATTTCTGCAGTTTTTTGAGGATGAAGGAGATGGCCTATTCGACCGAATTATGACCGGGGATGAAACTTGGATCCATCACTGGACGCCTGAAACCAAAAGACGAAGCATGGTGTGGAAAGGGAAGGACGAGCAAACTCCAAAAAAGGCGAAAGTTGTGGAATCAGCTGGGAAGGTTATGGCGACGGTCTTCTGGGATTCGAAGGGGATATTGCTGATCGACTACCTACCACGTGGGACTACGATAACAGCTGAACGCTATTGTGAGGTGTTAAAAAAAGTCAGGAGGGCGATCCAGAACAAAAGGAGGGGAAAGTTGACGAAAAAAGTGTTTTTGTTGCACGACAACGCTCGTCCACACTCTGCTCGTCAAACTCAAGACCTGCTTGAAGAGTTTCGATGGGATGTTTTCGGACACCCACCATACTCCCCTGATCTCGCTCCAAGCGACTTTCATCTGTTTCCACATCTGAAAGAACACCTTGGGGGAAGACGCTTCGCAAACGAAGAAAATCTCAAAGAAGAAGTTCAGACATGGCTAACCAGTTTGGCGGCAGAATGGTATGACGCTGGATTAAAAAAACTTTTACCACGATACCAAAAATGTATTGAAATTCAAGGAGATTACGTAGAAAAATAACTAATATATTTAGTTTTCACAAATATAACCTTTTAAACAAATTCTGGGCGTTATTTTTTTTTTTTTAAATAGTGTAACTTACTTTTGAGACAACCCTCGTAATAGTCACTGGAACAGATATTACAAATAATACCTAAAAAAATCTGATGTGGCCAACACAATACCTTCCGTCAATCCTGTGTATGTACAAAATCCATACATAAATTTTCTTGCTAAAGATTCTAAATTTTTGGTATTATGTGATTCCCTTTCTCGGCAACTGAATTCCATACTCCTGATGACAAACAAATAATAATAAGAAATTATGATATTTTTAATGAAAAATTATAACACTTGTCAGTTATGGACATAATTAATTGCTGACACGGGCCCCATATCTGCTTACCAAAGTCAGCAAAGTGATGTCACTACACGCGCCCTACACATAAATTTTCTTGCAAAAGATCCTATATTCCCAGTAAAGTTATTTCATAAATAAACTATGCAAATTGCACTTGACACTGACATCGTCTTCTTTAGTTTTTCCCCCAGTCGCTATTTTTTATTTTCTTCTTCCACTCATTTTTGTTTTGCGTGTCGTCCTCATTCAGTTCCTTTTCTCTCAAGTCTTCTACAGTACAGTCTTTTCATCTTATATTTGGTCTTCCTATGTTTCTTCCACCTTCTATTAATATATTCATCTCTCCTCATGACATGTTCAAACCAATGTAATCGTCTCTTTTATATCTAGAAACTTCTAACACTAGAGTTACTTCCCTTATTCTTTCATTGATTTAAATTTATTGATACTGACATCTGTCAATTTGAATTACCTGAATATATTTAGCAGTTTTCATGGTTAAGTTAGCATAGCTGGCTGAATTATGAAATTTATGTGAAATTTATTATTTGTATTCTTCTTTAACTCTATATCTGTTGAATAACAAATATAAAATGCAATCAAATCGTATAGATAATAATATATTCTTTAAGTTATAACAACATTTAACTGAGTTTTTCAAGAAAAACTGTTAAAATCTTCAAATGAGGGTACTTCCGGTTGACCAATTATAACCAAAATCTAATCAAGTCTGCATATGGTTGTAAGGAAGAGGAATACGCAAGAATTGTAATTTTTGGAATTCTAGAATTGGAGATATCGTGTCCGAAAAGGCGGTCACACACACACACACACATACATACACACACACACACACACACACACGCACACACACACGAACACACACACACACACACATACAGACATCATCGTAAAAATAGTAAAATCGTATTGTAAAGACCCTAAAACGTGCTTATTCAATGAAAACTCACCACCGAATTTTTTGAACAAAGACAATACCTTCCTTTCCTATAGATGACGGAAGGTAAAAATAAACTATAGTTCATTTTATGTAAAAAAATAGTAGATGGCGCTTCAAAGTCGACCGTTTTTACATACATTAATCAAATATAGTGAAAATGATTAGGCAGAGGACTCACGTCATCAACCTGAAAAAAACCGTATAAAATGAAATATAACTTGTAGATATTGTTGGGTGTTATTTATTTTTGAAAGGAGAAGAAACAAAAAGTACTAGTATTAAGTAATGTATATATTAATGATATTTACAATTATTTCTAAGTCAATCGTTATTCCTATTATGGAATATAAAATTATTTGAAATAATTGTAGTTTATTTTCGTACCATACGTTGGCGCTATTGAGAATGACCATATTGTGTCAAATAATTTTATATTCCGTAAAAGGAATAAGGATTGACGTAGAAATAATTCTAAATTAATTAATATGTACGTTTCTTTTATACTAGTATATTTTTCTTCTTTTTTTAAAAATAAATAACAACTAATAATTTCTACAAATTACATTTCTTTTTATAAGGTTTTTTTCGGTTGATGACGTGAGTCTTTTGCTTAATCATTTTCACCATAGTTTAAATTCGTGAAACCAAACTTTGTCAATAATAAATATTTTTATCTGTAAAAATGTATAAGACCTAAATATTAAAAATTGCAACAAAACGTGGTTAAACATCACTTGACTTTATAGATTTTATTTAATAACTGCGACAACTGACAGGTGATATTTTGTATTGTGAACTAGGTTTGCATTCTGACCAATCAAAGGGCAGAATTTATATCCCTATCTAAATCAACACAATTTTCTTACGTGAAATGAAGTAAGTATAATCTCACTTTACATATAAACAGTTAGACATTTGTTAATTTATTTGTTCCAATTGCGACGAAGATAACTGCAGATTATGATATCAAGTCAGTACATTATGTCCATAACCTCTTCAGATTGTCTATCTTGTATGATGATGTAATATTGCTGGTTAAATTGTCGCACGTATATATTTTGCTTCGAACTGTATAAATTCATTTTTCTGTTCTTTACATTTACAGTGTTGGCCTGTAATTCGCTGTCTTGCACGACCTCAGAAAAAGATCAATCCTTCGCGGTTCTAGATTACGGTCCTGAAGGAATCATCGGTCCTGTGACCTTGAACCTTCCTTACGGACTCAAACCTGGAGCAACCATCAACGCTGTCATAAAGACTGATGTAGATATGGCAATCAACATTAGAGATCAATATGAAAATATACTTATTCATGTTGTTTCAAGGTAGGTATGAAATAGTCTTAATAATTTTTTTAGAAATCTTAATAACTTAAGCCTTGTATAAGAAAATATTACAGTACCTACCTTTAATAAAATAAAAAAAATGTGTTCCTCTGTTTCGGAGTTATAATGACATTCTAGTACGCATATTGATGCTAGAAGCATTGTTACCAACGTAACTATCCTGTCAAGAATATCCCTTAATGGAAATTCGCAAATATTTTTATAAAGAAATAATGTAATAGTAATTGAATGCCGGAACCGACAAAACAGTTTAAAACACTCTTTACAAAAGGCTATTCAAGCACTCGTTCGTTCGTACACGCTGCTACACACTCGTGTTTGAAATTCAAACTCATGTTGCCTTTTGTAATTTATGTTTTACTATTGACAACTGACAAGCTGCGACATGACATCTGGTGGGGAAAATATGAACTTTCCGATTTGGTACTATATTGTGACTGTATGCTTGAGTTACATGTGGTTTGATCATTTGATGTGAATAAAAATGGGAAAAAGTCGTACAAATTGTTATATATTCTGACGTCACTCTCAAGATCTGGTCGAGACACAGGCATTGGATTTTATAATTTTCCGAAACATGGTCAAAATAAAGTTAAAATTACGACAAGAGCAAGTGTTGAAATGGATATGGATCGACGAAAAGCATGGGAATATGCAATTCGTAGTGCAAAACAAATAACAAAACATATGAAAGTTTGTTCTCGTCATTTTAAATCGGATAATTACATATTTCGTGGTCTTTATCTAGCTTTACACGTGCATTCTGCACTAATAATTTTTAAATTTTCTCTAAATGTATTTTGATTTCATGTGGTTTTGCAGAAATTGCACTGGTTCGCAGACAAGTGCAAATATTACCCACATTATACCGTCATTTTTTAATACTCCACATAATATTATGTGGTTAGCGCTTATAATTCGCTCACCTGCGATCATCAATTTCGATTGATTAAATACATATAAAATTATAAATACATTTTAACATATCTTCTATAATACATTTAGAAGTAGCTGTTGCTTCCAGAAATCTAAAATGTTCTGTGGTACCAAACCCCATTTTAAGTGAAAAAAATTGCTTTTGTTGTTTGTTTTCATATGTCACAACACTGCGAGTACCAATTCAGAAGCAGCTGATCGGCCCGATGGTGCTACCGCCATCGGACATGTCAGTTCTCAGTACTATTAGGAAATTAGTTATTTTTTATTTCGCTGTGTTTATGAATCCTTCAAGTTAGCGCCTATGTATAAAATAAATATTAGAGCAAATGTTCAAAATTAAAGCCATTGTATTGAATACGTAACTGTATTATTTAAAAATTAATGATGCAACGAATTTTATTTTTCCGATTACGATTATTAATTTTGATAATCGACGATTACGATTATTTACTACAAATAAATTAAATAAAAATTTCACTAGCACACAAAATAAAAGTCTTGTTTATATAAGTAAATTAAATATTTTATTTGTGCTATGTATGTATTATAAACAAACAAAAAAGTACAAATTTGAAAGCAATAAGTAGGTAACAGAGTAAATGACTAACAACTAAGCTCTTTTATATAGGTGAACACGAGAATCCACGACATAGGCGTACATCATAGGAAAACAGTTTACCTGTTAAATTGGTATATGCAATTGGTATAACGATATTCAAAGACACTTGCCTTAAAAGTATTTAAAAACCTGGAGATACGAATTCTGCAAGGTAAAATGAATCACCATAATACTTTATGGGATGATTTAAACTACGCATCGTTTTAGAGAATAAAATTCTAAATATGCTAAAAAAAATACATTTACTGCTTTAGTGACCCAGTAAACTTAATTTAAAGACGTGATAAAAACTGATATAGTATGCGTTATTTCAAAAAATGTTGAACCTTGAACCTAGTGTTGAACTGTCAAATACATTTTTCAAGTATATTATTCGGTTTGACAGTTTACTCGACTTTCATTTTTTTAAATTAAAAAAATTCGCACTCAAAAATTCATAATTTTATTCTTTAAATTTCCTTGTATGACAAACATTATAAAGTTATACGGAACAGTTAATATTAAAAGAAAAAATAACTGTTTTCACGGATTCTCGTGTTCACTTTATATAATATTAATTATACTTTAATTATAATAATAGGAAATGGCAAATAATCAGGAAGTGACAGACAGGAAAATATTTCGGGGAACTACCGAGTTCAGAGCTGTAAGCTGGCCGCTGTACCACTATCTGCGCCTCCGATAAACACGTTGCTGCAAATAAAAAGGAACATCTTAATATCGTATATAATCGTTGTTAATAATCAACGACTACGATTAACCGTTAAAAGCTCATAATCGCCGATTAAGATTAATCTGAATCATAATCGTTGCATCACTATTAAAAACAAAATGTATTAATGTACATATTACATAGAAAGATTTGCAATACTATTTTCTAAATTAGAAATATTTTGATGTATATAACTTCATAACAAATAAGAAATATCGAATCGAAAAATGATATAATGTGAAATTCGAGGTGAAATTATTGCAATTTGAACAATGCGTAGTTTTTAGTTTATTAGACGGATAATTTTATAAGGATTAAAATTTAATTAATTAACTCGCATTTGTAACAAAGGATAAACAAAGAGGGATATAAGGCAACTATTTTCTAATTTTCTGCTTTACGCTTCTTTAAATCCTCGGCATCACTGTTGAAATCGTTATAGCTCCAATGCATAGGGTTTCGTGGTCGCGTGCCTAAGTGTCTGGTAGCGAATCTGAGGAACCGGGTTCGATCCCGACCGTCGCCAGAAGATATATTTTGAATTTTAAATGGTACAAAAGTGATCCCAGTAATGGTAAATGCCCGTACGGTACAAATATGTCATTATTACTGAAATCTGTGTACAAAGCAGATTGGTACACTCAGCAAAGGCTAATATGTCATGATGATATATGATATAAAGATGTTTCAATAAGCTTGCACTTTTTTTTATTTGAAAAGATACGAATTTGGTTTGATATCAGCAAAGATAAATTTATATCAGCGATTTTCAAAATATGGGACCTAACTATTTCATTTTAAATAGGAACATATTTTTTATTTACTTATTCGCTAGAGACTTTAATTCTGAATTCAACGATATCGTTTCATATCATCACATAACAAATCTTTTGAGAAAAATTTATAATAAGTTTCATATTAATTTGATTTAATTATTACTAAAATGAGAGGGCCACGAATGAAAAAATTAATACATGTTATTTTTTAACATAGAATTGGAAGGCCATGAAATTAGTGAATATTTTTTTTCATCATTTGATCGTATTTTTACCTCTAGCTAAGAAGTATTGGGTTCATGCTAAAAATCGCATATCCAGATTTTAATGAATAAGCACGTTTTAAGATCCCTACAATCCGATTTTAATATGTTTACGATGATGTCAATGTGTGTGTGTGTGTGTGTGAGTGTGTGTGTGTGAGTGTGTGTGTGTGAGTGTGTGTGTATGGATGTGTGTGTGTGTGTGTGTGTGGATGTGTGTATGTGTGTGTGTGTGTGTGTGTGTGTGTGTGTGTGTGTGTGTGTGGATGTGTGTGTGTGTGTGGATGTTGGAAGAACGATTTTTCAAAAACTATACTACTTAATATCTGTTTAACTACTTATTTCTCTATCGGACATTACTGGGAAAAGCTGAAAAGGTTTTGGTAATAATTGGACAACCGGAAGTAGCAGATTCTTCAAAAATTCTTCTAAATATTATTTTTTGAAAAATTTTGTTCTTGCAAGTATTAAAGAAGATTACATTCTCTATCTGATGCATATAAATATTTTATTATACCTTTTATAGATTTAGAGATATAGAAATATAAAATAATCTGTTGTAATAAATCTCACAGCCCAAATAATATCACGGAAACCAATTGAAAAAGGAAAATGTTTGTAACTGACAGATAAATGTCAAAAATTCAAAGACATTACTGAAGACTTTTTCTGGGAAGTACATACATTATATTATCTCTTATTGTATTAATAGTTAAATATTTAAAATTATAGGTACATATACCCTTCAGAAATATTGTCATTCCTACAATGAATTGAAAAAATTGCGAAAAATTAGAAGAGTAGGATAAAATTTCTTCATATGCATTTAAAATTTTAAAATCTGATGTGGCCAGCACAATACCTTCCGTTAATCCTGTATATTTTGTAAAAATTCCATACATAAATTTTCTTGCAAAAGATTATCCAGTACAATTATTTTATAAACACACTATGCAAATGCCAGCTGACACAGACATCTTATTCTTTTTCAGTTTTTCCCATTTGTTATGGATCGCTATTTTTTATTTTCTTCTTCCACTCATTTCTGTTTTGCGGGTCGTTCTCATTCGGTTGCTTTTCTCTAAAGTCTTCCGCAATACAGTCCTTCCATCTTATCTTTAGTCTTCCTCTGTTTCTTCCACCTTCTATTACTAAGCTATTCATTCTGCTTGCAATATATTCTTTATCTCTCCTCATGACATGTTTAAACTAATGTAATCGTCTGTCTTGTATCTTTCTAGAAACTTTTAATACCCAAGTTATTTCCCTTATTCTTTCATTCCTTACCATAACTTTCCATGTCTTCCCCACCATCTATTTCAACATACTCATCTCTTCCACATTCATTTTCCTTTCATTGACACTGACATGTCAGTTAGAATTTTTCTAATATAGTAGCTGTTTCTATGGTTACAACGTAGTTGCCTCTGATTTATAAAATTTAATTTGTTTGTAATTCTTTAATTCTATATCCATTGAATATTAAATATAAAATGCAATCAATTCGTATAGATAATAGTATATTCTTTTATATTTACAATAACATTAAATGTGTAAATAATATTTAACAGTGTTTTTTCAAGAAAAACTGTTAAAATCTTCAAATGAGGGTACTTCTGGTTGAACAATTATAACCAAAATGCAAGAAGTGCATTCAATGAAGTAAGCAAATGCTAGGTTAGGTAAGCAAACGAGACTTGTTGCCTAGTACATTGAACGATTTGTTAGCTATATGATGAACTGTCATGCACAACTACCATCGAGAAAGTTATACAGTTGTCAAATATAACATGTGCATCTCGACATACAACATTTAAACATTGTATTGAAGAAACATTGAAGTATTGATAGAGAAAAATTAAAAAATCTGATGTGGCCAGCACATTACTTTCCATCAATCCTGTGTTGTGTATTATGTACAAATCCATTCATAAATTTTCTTGCAAAAGATTCTATACTTAAAGTAAAATGATTTCATGAACAAACTATGTAAATTGCACTTGACATTGACATCTTTTTCTTTAGCTATTCCCATTTGTTAGGGGTCGCTATTCTTGATTTTCTTCTTCCACTCTTTCTATTTTGCGTGTTGTTCTCATTCAGTTCCTTTTCTCTTAAGTGTTCCGCAATACTGTCCATCTATCTTTTCCTTGGTCTTCCTCTGTTTCTTTTAGCTTCTCTTACTAAGCTGTTCATTCATCTTCCAATATATTCTTTATCTCTCCTCATGACATGTCCAGATCAATGTAATCGTCTCTTTCTAGAAATTCCTATCACTCGAGCGATGTCCCTTTCCCGCTCATTCCTTATCCTATCTTTCCGAGTCTTCCCTAACATTTATCTCAACAACCTCATCTCTGCCACAATAATTTTCTTTTCATTGACACTGACATCTGTCAATTAGAATTGTCTTAATATACTAGCTGTTTATATAGTTATAGCATAGCTAGCTGCTTTATGAAATGTAATTTCTTTATAATTCTTTAACTCTATATCCATTGAATATAAAGTATAAAATATAATCAATTCATATAGATAATAGAATATTCTTTAATATTTATAATAACATTAAATGTCAAAAAATTATATTTAACAGCGTTTTTTCTAGAAAAATGAGGGTACTTCCGGTTCACCAATTATAACCAAAATCGAATCATTTCTTCGGTCTACATGGATATAAAGAAAAGGAATACAAAAAAAATATATTTTTTAGAATTGTAGTGTTGTAGTTTATCGTCTATGGAAAAATCGTCACACACATATACACACACATCGTAAAAATGATAAAATCGTATCCTAGAAACCCTAAAACGTGCTTATTCACTAAAAACTCATCACCAACGACATGGCCGCTAGTATGAACAGTGATTAAGGGTGATTAACGAACATTTGACTAGCATTGTTTTATCTCTGTCAATCGTTTATAGATTATTTTAGAGAAAAATACTTAAAATAAAAGATATGTGCAATTAATTTTTCTATAACTTTTAGCTGTATTACACTTCACAATAAATTGTACAATTTTGCGACCTTCAATTTATTGACAATTTATCGGCAAGTGTAATACAGCAAAATTGTACAATTTCTTTTGAAAATAATTTGCACAACAAATTGTGAAAATTAGAACATGTTCTATTTTCTCACAATATTTTGGTTACTTTATCAGTGCCAACTGTATAATATTTGACATATTGAACTATTTTTGTTTGACGTTTTGTGTATCACGGAAGTTTTTTATTCTTGTGAAATGTCATGATTTCGATGTTTGACGCGTAGAAGGAGAATCTCGAAAATTTAAAACGAGTAATATTTGCTTTGATGCAAACATTCGGAACAAAACACGAACAGTAAATACATACAACAAAAGGTTAACCTCAAAACAAAATGCAAACACAATATACAAAAAAAATAACCTTGACCGTTGGTAGCCCTGCTCCCAAGAACAATAAATTGATAGAATATCGTGAAGTGTAAAATGCTTATATTTTCAAAATAAATTGTGGGATTTATTATACAATAAATTGTGCAATTTATTGTGAAGTGTAATACGGGCATTTGAATTATTTTTCTCTAAAATAATAAATTGACAGGGATAAAACAATGCTAGTCAATTGCTCGCTAATCACCCTTAATCATACTAGCGGTCAACCTTCCGTACTTAAAGGTGTCGGAAGGTAAAAAACGGAACACGAATTTATTTCTCCCATACTTGGCACACTTTTTATACACACATTTAAATGAAATTAATATAAAATTGAATATGGATTTTTCTAAAAAAAAATTGTCATGTGAGGACATGAAACAATTATATCGTTGAATTCAAAATTAAATTCTCTAGCGAACAAACAAATAAAAATATATGTCCCTATTTAAAATGAAAAAGTTAGGTCCTATATTTTGAGAACTGCTGATATAATTTTATTTATGCTGATATTACTAATTTTATAATTCAAACTGGCACAATTTTGCTCATTTAATCAAGCTCTTGTCTCTTCAAATAAGAAATTAAAGTGGCATACAACGTGTTAAACTATTTCTAGAGAGTAGAAATGATTTTAATATACAGGCTGTATCAAGATAATGGAATAGTGTCATTTATTCGTGAATATGAAAAGTTACAGAAAAAGTGATTAAGGTATTTTATAAAGCATAGATGGGAACATATTTTGGCATAACTATTATTATTTTAGAGCCAGTGATACTCAACTTATGGATCAATGTTATACTTTTTAAATGGCATCATATATTTTTTATTAACTCATTAAATAGCGAATTTTCTTCTAAATTCAACAATATAATAATATCATACCCTTACATTGCGAAAAATTTATTGACAAAAAATAATTCAAAGCTAGTATTTTAATTTTTTTAAGTAGGCTAAGCAAACATTCAACTATTAAAACAAAAGGAAATTATCTGTCATATTTGTATGTCATTGTTACGTATTATATTATTTTTCGAAATGTTCCAAATTTCGTTATTTTTTTTATTTCGCGTAATTACTATTTAGTCTTGCGTAATTAGGATAACTTTCTGCAAATAAATTGCAAGCCAGGAATGCATTTCGATTGGTCTTGCATCAATAAATAAAATCAGTATTTGTTGAATCTGGTGCCATTATTAAATTAATTATTACAAAGGTAACGAAAATAACCTTAATTATAATAATAGATAACAATGAAATACGAAAATGGCAAATAATTTTCTTTTGTTTTAATAATTAAATGTTTGCACAACCTACTTACAAAATTAAAATAGAAATAAAATAATAACTTTGAAATATTTTGTATCAAATTTTTCGCAATGTAAGGGTATGATAAGAACGGCAATGAAAGCTACCTAATCGTCACGTCTCCTTTTAACCATAACATGCTGCCACTAGCGGTGACTTATTAACTATCATTGAAGAAGAGAGAGCAGGCAATATAATGTGTTAGGAAGGGGAAGCAGGCTATGTCTGTTTTGTATAAACAGTAAGAACGATGTGTTTTAAACTGAGAGGAATATTGGAGAAGGAAATAAGTTTTGTGACCTCATATGAAAGACAGTATTTTAATTTTATTTTTTTCATTACAAATAAGTGAATAAAATTAATAGTAATTTGAAATGTAGGTACAAACACCGGCAAAATTAGGGGAACGCCAAAAAAGCAATGTATTTAAAAAAATATGACAATGTCATTCATATTTGTGTTGGTATTTCTACATCTACAACAAATAACAAATGACGATATAACACCTAAATATAACCACGTAATAAAAATTAATTATAATTTATCGAGATGTTAAATATTGATCGGTCTTTAGTTTTATTAAATATGGGTGTTTAATCCGTGTTCATTGGAGATAAAGGATTAACAATGATTTCTGCTTTTGTTTCCTTTTCAATTCTTAGCATTTAAAGTAAAAAAATAAAATTTAAAAAGTAGAAAATTATTATTTATTAGTAATCATTCATAATATATAAATAATGAAAAAAATATTTTAATTAAAAAACTGAATTTTCCATTATATTTTTTCATTTTTTTAAAGAAACATTTTCTACTTCGAATTGAAGACAAAATCAAAATCAGAAATTATTGTTAACCCTTGATCTACAGTGAACATGAATTAAACATCCATATTTAATAAAACTAGAGACCGATAAATCAATCTTTATTAAGTGGCTATTATTAGGTGTTATATCGACATTTTTTGTTTGTTGTAGATGTAGAATTACCAATACAAATATGAAAGACAGAGGGTTCATACTTTTTTAAATACATAGCTTTTTTGGCATGCCCCTAATTTTGCCGGTCTGTGCAAATATAATATTCAGTATAGTTGCGTCAAAAATCAATTATTACTTTAACAAAAAAAATTTACTCTTCATAGAAATTTTTACCTGCCTCGGAATAATTAAAAAATATGTACATTATATCATTTTTATAATACTAATTTCAGTACTACAAAAAGATATTTGAAAAAAATTTTTTTTTAATATGTACTTTCAATTCTCAAAGGTACCTCTTTAATTTGAAAAGTAGGTTGTTATTCAGAAAAATTAATTGTAATTACAAATTAAAATTAAATTCTAAATTTTGTAATGATTGTTAATTTATTATTAATTTAACAATAATATTGTAACAATTAACAAACATTATAATTTATTACAAATTTATATCAAAAACACATTTTCAAAATAACATTTTTTGCTACTTTTCAAATTAAAACCTCTAGTATAAACTTGAAATTTCGGATTTAACAAAAAGAATTGAAGTACTAAATTGATATAACTTTTTAAATTAAATTATTATAACTGCCAAGAAATCTGTGCAATTTTAGTATTTCCAAGGCCAACAGAAAAATTTAAGAAGAATACAGTCACACTTAAAGCCTCGTATAGACCTGCGAACCGTTCGCCGAACCGTTCGACGAACCGTTCGGCGAACCACGTCCAGACCAGCGCAACAAAACGGCGATCCGAGCAAAGCACTGCAACACGTGCAACGTTTGCCTGCAACGTTTGCGCGATCCATCCGTTGTCGGTATTTCAACGAACGATCAAAGGATGTTGCGCGAACACGTTGCAGCTAGTCTGGACGCGACGGCGAACGGATACTTGCAACAAAATATTTTATTACACTTTATTCTTTGGTTCGAAGTAGATGTTTGCTCTTCATTAATACTACATTTACCACAAATGGAATGGTCTAAAGACAATACTTCAAAATTTATCGAACTGTACAGAAATAATGATATTATTTGGAACCCACAAAACATACATAATGTATCTGCAACAATAATGGAAAAGAGACGAACATTCCCCCACCATCATCTGCTAGAGCTCGTCGAACCGTTCGCCGAACGGTTCGGCGACCGGTTCGGCGTACGGTTCGCCGAACGGTTCGTCGAACGGTTCGCAGGTCTGTACGAGGCTTAAGGGCCTTTCTATTATATCACGTTGAGTGTCACATTTTAATGTAAGTTCATCAAATAGAAGAACACAGTTTCTCTCCTGAACTTCCATAACTCTGACTTTCAACTCAAATTTTTCCAATCCAGTTCCTGTATGGTTCACTTTTAACAATTTTCTAATTGTTCGTGGAGATGGTAAAAGTAATTTTGATTTATCACGCATATATTTGAACAATGAGGGGGATTTATAATATATTTTTTCTTAAGATATACAGGATGTTCGAAAAATAGGGGGCCAAATTTGGAAAATATATTAATCAAACCAAAACAAGAAAATAATCCTAATATACCCATGTCCGGAAACGAACCATTTCGGAATAAAACACTCTTTTGTGCTCGCTTTTTGGCTAATGAAAAAGACTGTTTCTCTATTTTCTTTAGCAAATATATATGAATTTATTAATTTTGTAGCAGCAGCGAATAGCGATATAAAAGTTTGTAAATAAAGTAGGTAAGCTGGCCGCAGAATATCAGAGCAGAGCATTGTGATACTATTTTTGTGTATCAAGTATTGATGCACATGAGTTAACTATAGACATAATATATAATTACAATGTATACTATTGTATAAGTAGTATATGCTCCATATTAAATGCAATGCTGAGGACGACAATAAATATTTGTCTGTCTGCCCCCAGTTGTTACTTTGTATATTGTGTACGTATCACAAATAAATTATAAATAAAATAAAATAAATATTTCATCACGGCATATTACCCATTGCTGGGTGTGCCAATCTGCTTTGTACAGTTATCGGTAATGATGGAATATTTGTACCGTGCGGGCGTTTACCAGGCGTCACCTCACGGGCACTCATAGCTTGCGTGGAGAGTGCATCACAGGGGTCAATTTTGTGTCATTAAAATTCGATGTAATTTTTGGCGTCGGTCGGGATCGAACCCGGGTCCTCAGATTCGCGACCGGACACTCAGGCACACGGCCACGAGACCCCATTAAAACAAATAATTAAAAAAATAAGTCGTATTGGAATATATAGAATGTTTTGCTCGCCGTTTCACCCCTAACCAAGTGTCGGTGTCGTCCGTGAACAACACACACACATCGTATCTACCCTATGACGGCGGACTCCTCTGAGCCTGAGTAGCAGGATTGAACTATTGACTGCGGCCGCGTAATGGATTTCGCGGCCGTTGCCATAACAACAACCGCGAAATTTAATTTCGTGGCCTATATTGCGGCTGCGAAATGTCTATTTCGCGGCCGGTTGCACAGAAACATCATTTTTGCGGTGTTTATAGCATCACTGATATGTATAAAGTTATTAGTAGTGAATTCTTTGTTTTTCTGCGGAGCATGTTGAAAATAATATTTTCTTTATAATCATTGCTTTTGGCAATTTGTGTAAAGCCAATTGCTAAACACAAAGAGTGTGTTACGTTCCATGATTAATATAATATTGCACCTTCCAGCTTATAGAAAATCAAAATTAAAAGGTTCTTTTTCTTATTTGGCACTATGTGATTTAAAAAACTTATCCCTAGCATGTTTAAGACTTGAATCAAAAATTTGTTTGCGTAGGTAATATCTGTGTATTATGCAAACAATTATTCTTATTTGATTATTTGGCATATTGTTTTACAATTTACATATAAAGATTAGTAGTTCATTTATTGAATGATTTATTTGTATTACTTTTACATTGTGAAAAATAATAATTAATTGGCAGTATTGTGTAATGATTCGTATGGTTAGGTGGGAGACCAGCCCATAGCTGAACCTTGCCATTGATGTCTTATAAAAATTATTATCATTTTATTTAATTCTTTAATGAAATTTGTTTCATTTAGCGGTATACTAATTAACAATTAACTAAACGATGGAATGATGCCATTTTTATATTAAAAAGATAGTTAGAATTTAAATATATTGACAGAACATTTTTTTTACACCAACTTCGCTCATTTTTTACAACCGGTCGCATTTTCTCGGCTGAAGAATTTTTTTGACTTGACACAGATCTAATACGTTAGTAGATTAGTTGTCTCTTTCTAATACTATATATCAAAACTTTTTTCCATTATTTGCTAAATTAATATCGATAATACAGTTTTCAGTTTTCTCCACTTATCATTGTTTTCAGTAGTTCATGTATCGAATGGCTGATGGCTCTGCTGCGTTCGGTACATTTTCAACGTTACGGAATATTTGGCTTACTTTGCCGTTCTTGTAGTAGATTATTTATTCAATGGTATGATATTATATCGTTGAGTCCAGAAGGAAAATCTATATTTAATGAGTTAATAAAAAATATATAATGACATTAAAAAAATGTAACATTAATCCATAAGTTCACTACCACTGGCTTTAAAATAATAATGGTTATGTTAAAATGTGTCCCCCTCTATGCCTTACAAAATATCATAATCACTTTTTTGTGTAACTTTTCATATACACGAATAAAAGGCACTGTTCCATTATCTTAATACACCCTGTATGTTGTGTAGATCGGGACTTTGATGAAAAATTCAAGTTATTATTCTTTGCAACAAAGCTTTTTACGGAATACTGTACAGAAAAAAAATCATTAAATTGTGAAAAATGGCGATATATTTAGGTTTTTTGCCATTTTCTTGAAAATAGTGGCCCGTATTACAATTTTACAAGAATACAAAATTAAAGCTCGTATTTTTTTCACGAAAAAGGAATTTTACATTTTTACCTAGGATGAAATCTCAGAATTACGTTAAAAATATTTAACCAGTAATATTTTCAATTAATGAAATAAATTTAAATGACTCAAAAAATAAACAATAGTACATATTTAATACTTAGTGTAATAGGTTTTACTTTATAACAGTTTACATTCGTCGCGGCATCGAAAAAAGTAAATTATTGATGATTATTAATTAATTTTTGTCAACGGTTTTCTATTTTTTTTTCATTTTTTCATCGACCACTCAGTGCCGGTTAAAGATATGATAATGCGGTTTGCAAATTTGAATTCATTATGAAATTCTCCTTCTCTTCCTCTCCTTCATGTCATGTACTGTATTACACGATTTTTGCCTATGACTGATTCGCAAGTTACTAAGAAGTTAAACTTTCATGAATTTCCTCTAAAATTGTAAACATCTGCAAAATGGCTTAGTTCTCATTTTTTCATCTAAAATTACGACAAGAGTAAAGGTAAACAATATTACGTATTTAATTTTGTAAGATATATACCTATGGTTGAAATATTGGCATCCTTTCATTTAAGTAACGAAAAAAAATGTTGCTATGTTTAGAGTAGTGTCGAGTCACGGCTTTGCCCTGAACTCGTTCTTCGGGGCATGGGGTCCGGAGGAGAAAGTGTTTCCCCCTCCTGTGGCCAAGGGGTGCCGCTTCTCCGCCACGCTGGTGTACGAGCAGGAGGGCTACAGAGTGTTCGTGAACGGTGTTCAGCTGGCGTTCTATAGGCACCGCTCTGCCAACCCGCCGCACAAAGTGGAAGTCAACGGTGGACAAGTCTACAAATTCGCTTACTTCACATTGAGTGACATCTAGAAATACATAAGTAATATAATATAAATAAAATTGAAATTTGAAGTTTCTACATTTTATAGTAAACTAGTGTACTCGTATAAGTCTTTAAAGCACATGTTGAGTTTAAACACACTAATATCAACACTCTTTTTATTATACCTGCATATCTATCCCTGCTTTACAAATTGAAACAATAATTTAATCACTAACAAATTATTTTATATCACTTTTACAGAGAACAAAATTCCCTGCAACTTTTATGTTAAATATTTTTTTTGTATAACGAATAGACAACGAGCTACAGTGCTTCAAAGTAATGCTTCATTAGAGTACACTCGTATTTTACTGAATTTTTTATTTATTAAGGTGATTCTGACCATATTTATCTTTTTACCTCTCGCTAAGAGAGAGAGAGAGAGAGTGTGTGTGTGTGTGTGTGTGTGTGTGTGTGTGTGTAAATTAAATATTATTTTTGAAAATTTTTTGTTCTTGTAAGTATTAAAGAACATTAAATTCTCTATCTAATACATATAAATATTCTATTATATCTTTTATAGATTTAGTGTTAAAGTAATATTATATATAAAATAATCTGGTGTAATAAATATCACAGTGCCAAAAAGTGACAAAAATCCAAAGACATTACTAAAGACTTTTTCTGGGAAGTGCATACATTAAATTATTTCTTATTGTATTCAAAGTTAAATAGTTAAATTTCAGAAATACTGACAATCCCTACCAAATTGGAAGTGTCGAAAAATTAGAAGAGTGGGACAAAATTTCTTCATAGGGCGCGAGCAGTCTTGTGACTTTGCTAGCTTTGACAAGCAGCTATGAGGGCCCGTGTCAGAAAGACATCTACATAGATGTATAATGTCATAATTTTCCATTGCAAATTTCATAATTTTCCAATTCCATATAGTTTGTTTTCATCGACAAGTAAATTCCACACTTTTGGTGACAAATTAACCACATCAACTTAGAAAATCTTGAAATTTTGAATGAAAAATTACGACATTTGATATCTATATACCATAGATTAAGGAAAATATATATAGTAGAATATTGGGTATCTTCCTTATAAACCATGATAACAAGTTTTAGTGTCCTCTATGAAAAGGTCAGAGAACTAAATTTGACAGCCGAGATGGTAGCGGGAAATATTAATTCATTTTGAGTTATTCTGAAAATTAAATATCATTTCTTGATAATGTAATTAATGAAAAATTTATAAAAAATAGATAATTTATTAAAGACATTATCAAGAAATGTGTTTTACTGTACAAAAATTATAAAAGTACTCAATATGTAAATGTCTGTATTTAAACATGTCTACATTACATTATTTAAATCAAAAAGTAATAAATAAATAACTACAAATCTCAAACTACGCGGCGACAGCTAATAAAATTTAAGCGCATACTATTCAAGGACACAAAAATTTGGATTATTATTATTACAAGAGCTAATTTTATTTTAAGAAAGAGATGTTACTTTAAATTTCAGCCAGAAATGCACAGCTTCTTCGACCTTTTTATCCATGTTCGTCCACTTTTTAAAAAATCTATCCTCTTATATACTCCTTTTTACCTCTTGCTAAGAGAGGTTTTGGATTCATGCTAAAAATCGCTTATCCAGATTTTAATGATTAAGCACGTTTTAAGGTCCCTACAATCCGATTTTAACATTTTTACGATGATATCTGTGTGTGTATGTGTGTGGGATGTTGGAAGGACGATTACTTAAAAACTATAAGACTTAATATTTGTTTAACTACGTATTTCCCAATCGGACATTCATGGGAAGATCTGAAAAGGTTTTGGTAACAATTGGAAGCCGGAAGTAGATAATTCTTAAAAAAAAATCTAAATATTATTTTCTGGAAAGTTTTTTGGTAATATTAAAGAAAATATAATTCTTAATGAGACACAATTATTTTTTTTTATTATATCGTATAGGTTTAGGAATATAGTATATAATAATATAAAATAATCGGTTGTAATATATCTCGTTGCCTAAAAAACAGTTCAGATATTCAAATATTTATAATTGATAGATAAATGCAAAATATCAGTGTCAAAAATCAGATTTTTCTGGGAGGTACGAATACATTTAATATATATTATTGTATTATTAATTAAATATGTATTTGAATTATAGGTATGTTAATATTACTTATATCCTTAAGAAATACCGCTAATACTGTCAATGAATTTGAAGAATTTTGAACATATTAGAAGAGTAGGACAAAATTCCTCATGGAACGAAAGAAGAGATACAATTTCAATTATTTGCATGTACAAGAAATGTTAAATTCGTTACTTATAGGGCGCGAGCAGTCATGTGACTTTGTTGGCCTTGGCAAGCAGATATGAGGATCCGTATCAGAATGACGGCTAGTAGTTATTTACATAGATGTCACAATTGTCATATGTCATAATTTTTTTTTCAATATTTCAAAATATTCTGATGTTTGTCATCAATAGTATGTAATATACTTGCTGAGGAAAATAATCCACATGGGGTTGGAAAATAATGTTTTGAATAAAAAATTATGATACTTGACATCTATGTACATTATTAATAGCTGTCATTCTAACACGGGCCTCTACGAGTATATCTGCTTGCCAAGACCAACAAAGTCACAGGACTGCTCGCGCCCTATGCAACATAAAATGAAAATGGCGAGAGGTATTGTACTGGCCACAACAGATTTTTTATTAAAACTTGCAATACCATACTATTCCAACATTCTTTGATGAATATTATGAAGCTTCATATCCTTTCGCCAAAGAATATTGATATCTCGCTGCTCTCCTACGACCAAACACCTTAGAAGCACCGCCATAAAGTACATTCTCCTGGTCCACTTACATATATCATTTCTTCTATTCGGCACTGTCAACTTCTTCTTCAATAATGTCTCTTCACTACCCAGATGTTACAAATATTATATGTGATCTTTTTCTTAAATATTAAATAGACTTACTGAAAATATATTGAATGATAAAGCACTATATTGCAATAAAGATACAAATTCACAAATAACAGTTTTAAATGTCAAAATATTTCAAACGATGCAATAGAGAATTATGAGAAATTTACAGGAGTTCTCAAACATTGTTAACTTTTTTTAGTATTTGACATTAAAGGTTGAGAATCATTGTAAAAACTGTATTACTAACTGTTATTGGTTTACGCAGAGTTTTATGGATTTATAAAATAAACGCAATATTTCACAACATACACAAACGTTTTTAATATCTATCTATATTACAGGTTATCTTATTTTAAGCGCGCGAACATATCATCTGCAATAGTGTCACCATTGTGTGTTTCTTACAACTAACTAACATTTCACAAGAAGAAGAACTAAAGTTCCCGTTACACAAGATATTGGCGCGCTATATAAAATATTCATACAAAACAATAAATACTGACACTAACGACATCTATGAAAGGGTCAAGAAATACTTCCAAACGCTACTAGATTGGAAACTTGTTATCACGTTTCTGAATACTGATTCACCCCCCTGCTATATACATAATTACTAGCTGTCAAGGCGAACAAAGTCACATGACTGCTCGCATTCTATAGAATGATTTCAAAATTTAAAAATCTAAATATAAAAACAGGTATAAGTACATTTTTTGGTGTAGAGTGTAGACATACAAGAAATGTTAAATACAATACTTATGTAACCAAAAATTAAAGTGTTGAGATAGTATTGTGCTGGCTGCAACAGATTTTTACCTTCCGTCACCTTTACGTAAGGAAGGTATTATCTTTGTCAAAAAATCCAATGATGAGTTTTTAGTGAATAAGCACGTTTTAGGATCCATATAATACGATTTCACCATTTTTACGATGATGTCTGTATGTATGTATGTGTGGCTGTGTGTTTGTGTGTGTGTGACTTCGGTACAGAATTATCAACGGTTTTGCGAGATATGTTCGTAATTGGGCTGGAAGGAGATCAAAGATAGGATCTTCGCCGAGGAGGTGAGTTCATTCACTATGCAGAGGGCACTGGAGTCGAATCCGTGAGGCAGCAGCGGCGGCAACATCCGGATGGCGGCGCAGGCGCAGTACTCCCTCCGAGCGCACACATCAAACAAGACGAAGAAGCAGTGTATCGTGTCGGTAAAAAAGGTATGGTGGTGAAACGGAAGTGCAAGGTATGTGGTTTTAAAAATCATAAAGAGGCAGATTATAAATATAAAACCTACAAGTGTCATGCGTGCAATAAAGTAGGGCATTTACAAAAAATGTGTCCCGCGAAAACGACTAGTGTTAAACGAGTTACACGTGATTTAGATTGTTTACATTTAGTTGATTACATAGATAATAATAATTCAAAAACGATATTCGACTGTATTTGGGATGGAGATGGAAACAGGTAGTAACTGTGTTTCGGACTTGCAGTCAATGATAAAATTTATTCACGCCAACGTTTCGACTATACAATAGTCTTCATCAGGGCTCTACAATACATACACAAGAGCGAAATATAGTACATGTGAAGACAAAAAACAAAATATATATATATATATATATATATATATATATATATATATATATATATATATATATATATGATAAGGCTTGACAAGTAAACCACGAACGATATGTTTTTAAACAAATACTTTATTTATAAAGATAAGGTCAAAATTACACAAAACATACATGAGCTTTTAATCACAGACAAAAGACTAAATTCTACCTAAATAATACGCCAGGTGGCGACACATGTTTTGGGCGGTCTAGGGATATTTTACTTTTACACTCCCCCGTAAACTTGACCGTACAAAAGAACAAACTTATGATTTACATTTTACAAAGTCCAATGTTGGATCGCATAGTCACAAATTTAACACTATTTAAAGGTTTTGTGAATAGGTCACCAAGCTGATTTTCCGAAGGTACAAATTCAACGGAGATGTCGCCAGTTTGGTAACGCTCTCGAACAAAGAAATAACGCACTGCTATGTGTTTAGATCTTTTATGGAATTCACAATTTTTCGCCAATTTGATAGCGCTCGCATTATCAACATACAATGTTGGAGCTTTGATTTTTGTATCAGAAATCTCGTTTAACAATCTTTTGAGCCACATTAATTCTCTGGTACCTTCACTAGCCGCAACAAACTCTGCCTCGGTGGTGGATAACGCAACTGACTTCTGTAGCTGTGAAGTCCAAGAGACAGCAGTGCCTCCAATCAACGATACAAAACCATTAGTTGAACGACGAGTTTTTACATCTCCCGCAAAATCTGCGTCGGAATAAGTACGAAGCTCGCCATTCTTCGAGGTATGAAACAGACCAAAATCAGATGTTCCACGCAAATATCGGAATACGCGTTTGACAGAAATCCAATCGGA
Source organism: Harpalus rufipes (assembly GCA_951394225.1). Lineage (NCBI taxonomy): Eukaryota > Metazoa > Arthropoda > Insecta > Coleoptera > Carabidae > Harpalus > Harpalus rufipes. Next base: position 15,687,224 of record OX596285.1, read on the forward strand.
TACATATGGATCTGCCATTGACCTAGCAACTTTCGAAACCGCGTAAGCGATATCAGGCCGAGTGGCACAAGCTAAATACATTAATGAGCCCACGGCTTGACGATATTGCACAGAACTGTCTAGCTTAGCAATGTTTGTCTGATCTGTCTGTTCATTATCAGCAGGAGTCTTTTGAGGTTTTGAATCCTCCATGTCAAAACGTTTCAATATCTTTTCAGTATACTGTTTCTGAGAAACAAACAAACCAGACTCACGTTGCTCAATACGCATACCCAAATACGAATCAAGTGAGCCTATCGTGATTTTAAATTCAGTCTCAAGAGTCTGCAAAAATGAATCTTCCACTTCTTGATTTGAACCTGCAATTAAACCGTCGTCGACATAAATTGCTACCAATAACTTTATCGAATCTCGATGACGAACATAAATGCACGGATCTGATTAAGATTGCACAAATCCGTTCTCTTTCATAAACTTGACAAACTTTTCGTTCCAACATCGCGGCGATTGCTTCAAACCATACAAAGATTTAAGAATACGGCACACACGATTTGACCCGTCATTAAAACCTTCAGGTTGAGTCATATAAATTTCCGCATCAATGTCGCCATACAAAAACGCGGTTTTAACGTCAAATTGACTCAATACTAAATTTTCTACAGCTGCAGTTGCAAGCAATGCGCGAATTGAATCATAGCGAGCTACCGGGGCAAAAATCTCATCATAATCGTATCCCGCGCGCTGAAACACACCGCGAGCGACTAAGCGAGCACGATAACGATCAACTGAACCATCAGGCTTATACTTCACACGAAGAACCCAACGATTATCGATAGCCCGTTTTCCCTTTGGTAGCGGAACTAATTCCCACGTTTTTGTTTCTTGAAATGCATTCATTTCTTCTTGCATAGCACTCAGCCATTTATCCGAATCGCGACTTTTCATTGCATCGTGAAAATTGGTTGGTGCTAGTTCTTCACGAACCGCTTCTTCGAGACAAGCTAAAGCACTATTCTTTGATCTATGTACTTGATAATCGACTTCATAATCATTCAACCTTGCAGGAGGACGAATTTCACGAGCAGGACGATTAGACTGAGAAGAGGGTTTGTCGTTGTTGAGATCGTCATCTACTTCCTGATCAAGTTCACTAACAGAACGATCATCTGTGGATTGTTTTTCATCATGGTGACCAAAGTACAATTCAACTTGATTAGAATTCGTACACAATTTCTCCGGGCGAAAATCAACGTTGTGTGACTTTACAACGCGATGTTTAGACGGAATCCACACTTTGTACCCGTCTTTCTCATTAACATAGCCAACAAAATGACCAAGCACTGCCTTGTCATCGAATTTCGATCTAAATTTCTTTGGTAGATTGACATAACATTCGGAACCGAAGATGCGCAAATAATCAAAACGGTCGAACGTTTTACCGCTCCAAAGTTCTAATGGCGTCTTGGCTGGAATGCCCGATTTTCTGGTACAATTTACCAAAAATGTGGCTGTGTCACATGCATGAGCCCAACATGATTTCGACAATTTACTAACAGAAAGCATGGAACGAGCAAGTTCCACAATGTGCCTATTCGACTGTTCCGCGACGCCATTCTGTTCAGGCGTATTTGGACAAGATGGCCGAAACTCTATGCCACGCTCACGAAGTGTACTCAAAACTGCTTCACAATCAAATTCACGACCACCGTCAGAGCGAAAAACTTTAACTTTGTGACCGGCGGTATCACACTCATTCAAAAATGTTTTCAAGCTTTCAGCTACTTCAGACTTTTGTTTCATAAAGAAAATGCGAACAAAACGCGAATAATCGTCTTTGAAAACCACATAATAACGAAAATTGTTCAACGAAACTTCTGACATCGGCCCGTTTACGTCAGCATTAATCACTTCACCGACTGTTTGTGGACGATCTGGTCGTGCGCGAAAAGGTTTGCGATGTGACTTATCCAAAACACAGCCGTCACAAAAATAGGAAGTATCAGTACTTTTAACAATAATACCATGACGAGAGAGCACATCCCGCACATGACGTTTGTCCTGATGACCTAGCCTCTCGTGCCATCCTTGAAGAATTTCTTCTGTAGTCGAAATGTTGACCTCAGCCGATGTCTTTGGAGCATGAACACGCATGTTCATGACGTAGACGTTGCCAACAAGATCCCCTGTAGCGACAACAGCGTTATTGCGAAGGACAGTGCAGCCATCACTGTTGAGTAAGGTTACGTTGCCCTTTTCTGCTGCTTGACGAACGGAGAAGAGTTGATGTTTGATGTCTGGCACGTACCACACACTATTCAGCGAAGCAGATGACCACCTGCCGTACACATAAACATCAACTTTGATGTAACCTGCTCCGTATGCATAGAGATTTTTCACCAGCAGTTTCAATCTTGATGGGGATTGCGAATTTCTCATATGAGGCAAAATGTTGTTTGTTTGCAGTCATATGATGCGATGCGCCCGAGTCAGCTATCCACGAATCAGCTGCAACGAAGTTGTTTTTCGCTGCCAGTCCAACAGCAAAGAATACGGCAGGTTTCGAGTCAGCTTCTTTTCTGGCTTGCTCCGCAGCTGCACGCTTTCGACAATTTGCGATAACATGTCCGACTTTCTTGCAGTACAGGCAAGAACGTGTCTCCTTTTTCTTTGTGGGCGTGTTCGAAGGTGTTCCTCTTGTTGAAGAATTCAGAGACGCTGCACTCTGTGACGAATTCGAACTCTTTTTCTGCGTGTCTTTTCTTGATTTTGTGTAGAATGCCTGATTTGACTCTTGACTCGTCAAAGAACTCTCGATAGAACGCAAATTCTCTATGAGAAGTTTTGTTGTTTTCTCAGTCTCCGGAATTCGATACCAGGTTGACCGATAATACTGGTACTCGGGACCGAGAGTTTTGAAAATGCGATAATGTAACAGCGAAAATGGAAGAGTCGCATCAGCATTTTCTTTCTTCAACTCACTCAGAATGTCGTCGAACAGGTTGGCTAACCTTGAAGCGTGTTTGGTCACTGATGTTGCATCATCCTTTGTAACCTCGAAGAAATCGTCAAACAATGTATAGAGCCGTTGCAAAGACGACTGCTCGAACACAGACACGAGAGTGTCCCAGATTTCTTTCGCTTCGGTTTTCTTGCGAACGTACGAAGCAGCCTCTTCGTCGAGGGCTGTTCCGATCAACCGAGCCGCGCGCGCGTTATCACGTTGCCACTGTCTGTAATCCGCGGAAGGCGCAGCGCTCGCCACCGGTGCCACTGGACACACGCGAGTACCGTCGACAATGGTATCGAGACACTGTTCTTTCAAGCACAACGTAATTTGCCACTTCCAAGTTTCCCATTGTCCTTCATCGTCAGTCTGATTGTCCGCCATCTTTATTTCTTGCTTGTGTGACATTTTGCGATTTCGCACGAGCGAATGAAAATAAAGCAAAACACATCGAATTTACGAATTAACGTGCTGTGGCCATAACCTGATAAGGTTTGACAAGTAAACCACGAACGATATGTTTTTAAACAAATACTTTATTTATAAAGATAAGGTCAAAATTACACAAAACATACATGAGCTTTTAATCACAGACAAAAGACTAAATTCTACCTAAATAATACGCCAGGTGGCGACACATGGTTTGGGCGGTCTAGGGATATTTTACTTTTACAATATATATATATATATATATATATATATATATATATATATATATATATATATATATATATATAAGTTACCTACACAAAAATCTATTTTTTCTCTTATAAAACGTGAAGTGTAAATTATAATAACACTAAAATCATCTTTATAAGTGCATAGACAATAGAAACCCTATAGTGAAGTGTCAAAAATCATCCAGATAAGTGCATAAACAATAAAAATTTAGTTCTAGCGATCCCAAGGTTAAGCGTGTCAAGACCCCACGCGCGGCTCTACTGCGCTCCGGCAGCTCGAAATCAGTGTTGCCAAATATAGTAGAAACTAATCTGAACTATTAAATAACACCATGCCAGAAACAAGCGGAGGAAATAACATGACAACAACTACAACAACAATATCATTCAATACGACAACTAAACATACGTACAGTAGTCCTGTAACCGTATCAATGCAAACAACGCCGATTAGTTCTTCAAGAATGTTTACTGATACCAGATTAATAGAAACCTCACCAATGTCATTCGTTTCTCGAAGCAACTCAAGCACTGCTGACCCACAAAGTCCCAGTTTTATTACACCCAGAAGACCGGGAGCACAAACCCCTGACAATGACAAAACACAAAACTGGCAGACTGTAAGAAACAGGCACTACTCCAAGAGACCAAGAGAGAATGATGCTCAAGAAAACACAAACAAAAGAAGAACAGTAAATACTTCTCATACAAAAACACAGGTACCAATACTCAGGAACGAAAACAGGTACAGCGCTTTGAGCAATGATATTAATGAAAACACGACTGATTTAAATGTAAACCAAGCAAATAAAAAATCCGAACCAAAACCCTCACTGGTGTTCATTCAAGACGTCACAAACTACAGCTTAATGCTTGAAAGTTTGAAAACTATACTAAAATCTGATGAATTTTTCTGCAAAGCACTTGCCAACAACGAAGTAAAAATCAACACAAATAACTCAGAATCGTACCGAGCATTAATACGAATGCTTAAAACCGAAAAGATATCGTATCACACATATCAACCCAAAGAAGAAAGAGCGTACAGAGTGGTTATCAAAAATATCCATCACACTACACCCGTGAACAAAATAAAGGAAGCATTAGAAGAAAAAGGCTACAAAATCAGAAATATCTCAAACATTAAAAGCTGGCATACCAAAGAACCACTCCCTATGTTTTTTATAGATCAAGAGCCAGATGAAGACAACAAAAAAAATTATGACTTGAGATACATATTAGGGACAAAAATTATTGTAGAACCTCCTAAAAAGAAAAAAGATACACCACAATGCACGCGTTGCCAGGAGTACGGTCATACGAAAGCATATTGCTTCAAACCACATTATTGCGTCAAATGTGGGAAAAATCACCCATCCCAAGAATGCAACAAAAGCAAAGACACCCCTGCAACTTGTGCTCTCTGCCTAGGCCCTCATCCAGCCAACTACAAGGGTTGTTCAGTTTACAAAAAATTACAGCAATCTAGAAATATATCTCAGAACAAACCTCAAAAAACTAACGAAATACTCAGATCTACAATTCAAGAAGAGTAGACAATAAAGTAAGCTATGCCAATGCAACAACCTCCTCTCACCGTATCAATCCCCCAGAAGACATAACCCTTACCCAATTTTTAAACAAATTTGAATCGATGTTCACTCAACTTATGCAGCAAAACACCACGATAATTACTCTCCTCACTACTTTTATTAACAAATTCAATGGCTGATGCAATAAGAATAGCCTTATGGAACGCCAATGGACTGGCCCAACATCGCCAGGAAATAGAAGTATTCATCAAATTACAAAAAATAGACATATTCTTAATAACAGAAACCCACTTTACAGAAAGAAATTACTTTAAAATACACAACCACACAACATATATCACTAATCATCCAGATGGTACTGCTCATGGCGGAACTGCAATTATAATTAATAATAAAATCAAACATCACGAACTCGAAAAATATGAAACGGAACATTTACAGGCAACAACAATCAAAATCAACGAAACGCAGGGCAGACTTAATCTGTCCTCTGTTTACTGTCCACCAAAACACGCTATAAAACAAGACAATTTTGAAGAATTTTTTCAAACTCTGGGAGGAAGATTCATTGCTGGTGGTGATTATAATTCGAAGCATCCACAGTGGGGCTCAAGAGTCAGTAATCCAAAGGGAAATGAACTACAAAAAGCAAAGTGTAAAAACGGATATAGTCACATAAGTACCGGCAGGCCAACTTACTGGCCCACCGATCCAAGAAAACTCCCAGACTTGCTAGACTTCTACATTGCAAAAGGAATCAATCTTAACCGTGTCCTCATTGAACCCAACTATGAATTATCATCAGATCATACTCCAGTTATCATCACCTTCTGTACCACAGCCGTAAAAAAGGAAAAAAGTCCAACCTTATGTAATAAAAATACAAACTGGGGCTCATATAAAGCACACATAGAGCAAAACATAAATTTACAAATACCATTAAAAACACCCGAAGACATAGACAACGCAGTCGTAGATTTAACAAACCTGATCCAAAATGCAGGATGGACTTCAACTCCACCAACGAACGACATCCATGACAACAACGTAAACTACCCCAAAATAATAAAAGACAAAATTGGAGAGAAGAGAAAAATGAGACGCAAATGGCAGTCTACAAGACACCCAGAAGACAAAAATCAATTAAACCATCTGAGTAAAGAATTAAAGAAACTAATTTCAGAAATAAAAAATAATTACATAAAAACTTATTTAAGCGACCTATCACCACAGCCAGAGAACGATTACTCCTTGTGGAAAGCCACCAAAAAATTGAAAAGGCCAACAAAACACATACCACCTATCAAGAAACCAGATGGAACATGGGCCAGAGACGACATAGACAAGGTAGAAATATTTGCAGAGCACTTTGCAAAGGTTTTCGAATCAAATCCAGCCACCACAACAACAAAAACGAAACTTCTATAGAAAACTTTCTAAAGAGGCCACCACAATTACCCCAACAAATCATCCAACACTTCACTCCACCAGAAGTGAAAAAAGAAATAGACCACCTCAATAACAAAAAAGCTCCAGGATTCGACTTAATAAACGCTAAGACACTAAAAGAGCTGCCTAGAAAAGCTATTATCTTCATAACAAACATTTTTAATGCTATGATAAGAATAGCATACTTTCCTATCCAATGGAAATTCGCAAATATCATCCTCATACATAAACCTGGGAAACCAGTAAACGAAATCAGCTCATACAGGCCAATCTCCCTACTACCTCAACTGTCAAAAACCTTCGAAAAACTTCTACTAAAGAGATTAAAAATAATCATTGAAAATGACAATCTAATCCCCGCACACCAATTTGGCTTCAGGGAGCAGCACTCAACAGTACAACAAATACACCGAGTAGTGGAAGAGGTCGAAAACAGTTTAGAACTCAAAAAAATCTGCTCAGCTGCATTCTTAGATATAAGCCAAGCATTCGACAAAGTATGGCATACGGGATTAATGTATAAAATCAAATCAAAGCTGCCACACCAATATATTCTTCTGCTAAAATCCTACCTGAGCGAAAGATTTTATCAAGTAAGTTATGAAGGTATGACATCAAATATACACCCAATAAAAGCCGGTGTACCGCAAGGAAGTGTACTGGGTCCAGTACTGTACCTGCTATTCACAGCAGACATGCCCGCCCCAGAAAACGTGGTAACCGCTACATACGCTGACGACACTGCGTACATTGCGTCACATAAAGATCCAAAGGAGTCAGCAGCACTACTACAAGAATCCTTGAACGAAATGCACATTTGGGCGTCAAAGTGGAGAATAAAAATAAACGAAGGAAAATCTACTCACATAGTCTTCACAAATAGAAAAGTCACCTGCCCACAAGTCACTTTAAATAACAAAATACTGGACACTAAAGAAAACGTGAAATATCTTGGCATACATCTAGATAAAGGGCTAACCTGGCGGAAGCATTTAGAGACCAAGGCAAAACAAATCAACTTAAAGATCAGAAACATGTACTGGCTCTTAGGGCGCAAATCACAGCTAAGCATGCAAAATAAAATCTTAATCTATAAAACAATCATAATACCAATATGGACATATGGGATCCAACTTTGGGGCTGTGCCAAAAAGTCAAACCTAAACTTAATCCAAAGAGCTCAAAACAAGACTTTACGAATGCTAGCCAATGCTCCATGGTATGTCAGCAACCACACCCTGCACAATGATTTTAGAATAAAATATGTTCAAGACCATATCCGACAACACGCAACATCACACGACACGAAATTGACAAGTCACCCAAATAAATTGATGACCGATCTCCAAGACAACGATTATTCAGCCAGGCGACTCAAGAGAACGAAACCCTTTGAACTAAAGAACACCTAACGCAATAAAATGTAACACAATTATTGTACACACTAATATATTTATACATATGTATATATATAAAAAGAGGTAGTTCCACTGGGCACTATCCTCACGCATGATTTGTAAAATTTATCAAATTTGCTTGTTGGCTCTAAAGGCCAGTTGTAAATACATAAATATAACATTAAAAAAAAAAAAAAAAAAAGTTTACAAAAGTTATATAATACTACTTCTACTTTAGCTAGTCGCAACAGGAATGATTTAATTCTAACTTTACAACTCTTTTATACAAAGATTATCAGGTTACGCGTGCCTTTTGGTGGAAAACATGTTTTTCACCTAAAGGTATTAGGTCGGCAAAAATAAGGTGATGAAATATGTTTTATTGTTGTGAAATAAGGGCGAGGCCACTACATAATTCCTCCCTCCTCAAGAATAGAAGTTACATTGTTGGAACTTCTATATTGTACCTTTAATTCTATATCTTTTGGTTTCTTAAATTTTCTTTTGAGACAATCTTTGTACTTACAAATTAATAATATAAGTATAATTATAATAATTATTACATAAATTAAAATATAATGATGATTATGTGGATTAACATTATTATATGGGGTTTCTAATTGGATACTGCTCTCTAGTTTATGATTAATTGATGAGATATTTCTTATTTCTTCTTTAATGTGTGAAATTTGGGTTTTTGTAGTGTTTAAATGAATTTCTATTAGATCTCCAAAATTGTTTTTTATTTCAATTTGTTTATTAGTTTTACAATTATTAGTATAATATATGCCTTGTAATTCTTTTATTTTTAGTTCGTTGTTACAGTAAAATTTAACTTGTTTCTTATGAGGAAAGTATAAGTATTTTGTATCTGAGTTTTGTTTATCTAATCCTGAACATATTTTTGGCATGTCCAATTCATTTATTTCATTTTGAATACAATAGTCTAATAATTTTTCTAGACATATTTTTATATTTCTAAATGTTGGTTTATCAAAATAATTTTCTTTTGTGATTAGGTGACATATGAGTTTGGGTTTTTTCTGTATCAGTATTTTATTGTCTATGTTATAAAAGTTTTCGTAAGGGTATTGTTCTTTAACTTGTTGTGCAAAGCCTCTATTCATTTTCATATCTTTTGAGACACAGTGAACGAGTGTATTATTTGATTCAAAAATGTTTGAATTTTTATATTCGATTTTGAATTCGGGTTTGATGCGAGATAATGCGTCTGCTACGTAGTTTTGACATCCTTTTTTATATTCTACTGTGTAATTAAATTCTTCTAATTTCAAACGCCAACGTATTAATTTCGAATTTGGTTCTTTTAAAGAGTTTAGCCAAACTAGTGGTCTGTGATCAGTTATAATTTTAAAATCATGTCCTAATAAATATGGACGGAATTGCTTTGTAGCCCAGATTATTGCTAAGAGTTCTTTTTCTATTGTGGAATAATTTGTTTCGTGATCATTTAAAGTTCTAGAAATGTATGCGATGGGAAGATCTTTATTATTGTTTTCGCTTTTTTGCGATAATACGGCTCCAATGGCATAGTTGCTCGCGTCAGTAGTTAATATGAAAGATTTTGAAAAATCTGGATACTGTAAAATTGGATTATTTGATAAAAGTGTTTTACATTTTTCGAAACATTTTTTGTATTCTATATTATTTATTTCGATTTTTTGTCCTTTCTTTAAACATGAAGTTAAGGGTTTTGTAATTTTTGAAAAGTTGTCTATGAAGCGTCTGTAATATCCTAGTAAGCCAAGAAAAGATTTGATTTCTTTAACTGTTTTGGGTATGGGGAAATTTTTAATAGCTTGGATTTTATCGGGATTTGGTTTTATTCCTTCTGTTGTAATTATGTGACCTAGGTATGCAACTTCTTTTCGTAGAAATTCGCTTTTATCAAGTTGTATTTTTAAATTTGCTTCTTGTAGTTTTTGAAAAACTTTTTCAATATTACTTAAATGTTCCTGAAGGGATGTGCCTAATATGATTATATCATCTAAATAGACGAAGCATATTTTATTTATTAAATCTTTAAGGACAAAGTTCATTAATCTTTGAAAAGTTGATGGGGCGTTTTTTAAACCAAAGGGCATTCTTTTGAATTCATAATGTCCAGAATTTGTTGAAAAGGCTGTTTTTGGAATATCAGTTGGGTCTACTTCAATTTGATGAAAACCGGATGTTAAATCAATTGTTGTGAAGTAATTAGATTTGCCTAGTTTATCCAAAATGTCTGTAATGTCAGGTATGGGAAATTTGTCGTTTATTGTTTTTTCGTTTAATTTTCGATAGTCTATGACCATTCTAAATTTTTTCTTACCGGAGGCATCCATTTTTTTGGGTACAATCCAAATTGGTGCTGACCAAGGGGAATAAGAATTTTGAATAATATCGTCTTTTAACATTTTGTCTACTTGCTCTTGTACTTCTTGTTTATAAATTTCAGGGTACTTGTATTGCTTTGCATGGATTGGTATGTTATCAGTTGTTTTTATTTGGTGTTTGATTCTATTAGTAAAAGATAATTTCTCATTTTCTTGTAATATTAAGGATTTATATTTGTTTATTACTTTATATAATCCCTGTCTTTCTTCGGAATTTAAATGTTCATCGCGAATTTTTTGCTTTTTTATTTCTATATTAAAATTTTCGTTTTTCTTTGAGTTCAAATATTGAAGTTTAAATTTATGTTTGTTTAAGAGTGTAATTTCTTCTTTTTTAAAATCAAATTTAGTGTTTAATAATTTTATTCCTGGTAGGCCAAGTAATATATCGAAATCTTTATGAAAGTTAAAAATATAACTTTTTATATTATTATTTTTATATTTAAAGAACGTGAATTCTTCTCCAGATGATTTACCGTTACATGTGTGTACTGTGAATGGTTCGGGGAATTTAGTAAAATTTGATTTGATTAATTTTGGGTTAATATAGTTTTGAGTAGAACCAGTATCTAATAAAAAAATTAAATTTGAGATTTTTATAAATGGTAACTTACTGAAGTTATTTGTTAAAGATTCGATTCTGGTGGGTCGTGATCTAAATCTAAAAAAGTAGTTTCATCGTTTAATTCGTTCTCATGTTCGATTTCTTCTGTATTTATATCTTCTGTTTGTGAGTTTTCTAAATCTTGATTGAATAATTGTTCTTGTCTCGGAGAGTAATTTTTTTTAGGAAGTTGTGAGTATGAAATGCTCATGTTAGTGGGTCTTTTTTGTGCTTGGGCGTTACGTAAGTTAGCGCTTGGTGCAAATGATTGTTGGTTCTGAGGATTTTGTGGGAATCTGTGCATAGGAGACGGATGTTTATTTGTGTTAAAATTAATTTGATTTCTGGGTGGAGGTGGTTTTTGGGATGTTTGAGTGTTTTGATTATGTATATATTGTAAATCGTTTGTAATGAGGTCTAATATTTCTGTTAATTTCTGTGGGTTTCTGGCTGATAGTTGTGAACGAAACGGGTCTTTACAATTGTTAATGAAACATTGTGTAAAATACCTTATAGCATGGTCCACTAATGTTTTACTAACATTACCTTCATATTTACATTCAATTTTTGCTTTATAAATTAGAAATAGTTCATTGAATTTCGAAAAGTAATCCAGAATACTTTCTTTATTATGTTTATATTGCGATATTTCATACATTATTGTGTATTCTGATCGTGTATCAGAGTAATTTTGCATCAAGTGATCTTTTAATTCTTTCCATGTGTTAATGGCTGTGAGGCTTAGGCTTTGTGCAGCTTTGCCTTTTATTTTATTCTTTAAGGTGAGAATTACAAGTTTTCTCGTGATTTCAGACGGATTTGTTTGCCTTATTAGTGATGTTATGTCATCAACTATATTTATAAAGTTCGGTAATGATTTGACATCACCGTCAAAACATGGGACTAATTCTAATAGTCGTATTATTTCGTTATTTATATTTGTAAAAATATTTGTTGCTACGGCCGGTACAGGTGGGGTAGCCATGTTAATATTGAGATTGTTGAGATCTCTTAATAATTTGTCCAGGGTAAAGATTTTAAGAGTACTTACAGTAAGAGTACAAATTCTTTAATCATGGAGTTGTTTTACTGTCGTTTCCACTCGATATTCCCTCGATGTGGGTATGGCAGGTTGTTTGGGTTGACTCGGCTCGATGTGCCCTCGATGCTCGAAGTCGGGTGTGGTTTTACTTCTTACGGTTCTCGTTCGGAAGCTGAAGAAGGACTCCTCGAATGCTGGTGCTGTTGTGTACGAAGTAGCTGCATTGATGTCGGACAGAGGTTTCGTTGATTTTCTTCAAGATTGACTTGTCGACACGTAGGTTATTTGGATAGCACTTTTAACGATTGAAATCGACGTCTAATGAATTTTAACGAATTGAACCTTTATAGGTTTTCGATTCAAAAGGCTTTTTAACTATCCTACCGACTGCGCCAATTATATTTTCGGTGGTCGAAAATATGTTTTTAAAAACTTTATTTTAAGTTTACAAAAGTTATATAATACTACTTCAACTTTAGCTAGTCGCAACAGGAATGATTTAATTCTAACTTTACAACTCTTTTATACAAAGATTATCAGGTTACGCGTGCCTTTTGGTGGAAAACATGTTTTTCACCTAAAGGTATTAGGTCGGCAAAAATAAGGTGATGAAATATGTTTTATTGTTGTGAAATAAGGGCGAGGCCACTACATAATTATATATATATATATATATATATATATATATATATATATATATATATATATATATATATATATATATATATCTAAAGATTACAATAATAAAATATGCACTTACAGAACTGTCGGTTGAAAAACAATTTACACATGTGGATAACGAAAAACATGCATTAACAGGCGGACATTTAAAATTATAAATAGATAAATACTTAAAACCGTAGATCACAGAGTGAAAATCGTCAAATATAAAAACTTATGATGGATGTATATTATATAAATGGATGTAACAAAAAAAACATTTTTTTTAAACAACGTAACTTTTACACATTTATTAAACTTAAAAGATAAGGACTAACTCTGTTTATTTTAGATTAATTAAGGACCAATATATGGTTGGATGCAGCAATTCTGTCGTGTGATGATGAACCCCTGGAATGTTGATGTCTTGTTGTGCTTCCGTGTAATATTTATGTGTTGGTTTTAATTCATTGTATCACGAGCCCTAACCATTATAAATGTTCGGACGATGTCGCAATCAACAGAATTTAGTCGGTAATTTTTTTTCGATTTTTTATTTTTATTTTTGATTATTGTATTATGCTTCTACGCATTTAAACGTTTTATTCAGACTTATTTAAAGTAACAAATATATTAAAGTAATTTGAATTAAACACAAATTGAAATATAACTAAACAATCAGATGGACAGAAAAAAATCTAACAGTTATTTTTAATACGGCGTAACATCCCCTTTAGCCTTAATTACAGCTTTTATTCTCAATGGCATTGTTGACATAAGCTCCAGACAATCTTCTGTAGAAAATGAGTCCCAAATTTCATGAATTTTAGCACGAAGATCCGGAATAGTGCGCTGAGGATCATTTCTTAGACGTTGTTTCATTTTATGCCACACAGTCTCAATAATATTGAGATCGGGGCTGCTGGACGGCCAATCTAATACGTCAATTTTATTATCTGCAAACCATTTTTTTGTAGATTTGGCAGTATGAGAGGATGCGCCGTCTTGTTGAAAAATTATGTTAGGTTCATTAGGATGCAATTCATGAATGGTTGGTATTAGATAGTTTACCAGGATGTTCTGATATTTTGACGCATTTACTGTCCCATCTACAAAATGTAATTTTCCCAGACCTTTCGACGACATACAGCCCCAAACCATAATTCCTTGAGGAAACTTCACTGTACGCTTTAAGCAATCTTTATGAAACGCCTCTGATTTGCTTCTAATTACACGCCTCCTACAATCTCCTACACTAATGTCAAACTTGGCCTCATCACTGAATATCACTTTGCTCCAGTCCTCAACAGTCCATAAAATCCTTTCTTTAGCCCAAGCAAGACGTTTTTTCTTTTGTTTTTCAGTTAGTAAAGTCTTCTCTTTAGCCTTAAAAAATTATCAGAATGTCACGCATGTTTTACTAAACTTCGATGTTATCATACCTTATAAAAACTGAGTCCAGATTTGTGAATCCAAGCCCGACAACATTCTCTGCCAATACTTAGACCAGTTTGTTGATTCCAAAGGGCTGTAATGTCCCGTAAGGTTGATCTTCTTTGCTCCTTGCAAATTTTGACCAAAACTCTTCTTTTTCTTTCATTTATTAATCGTGGACGCCCAGAACTTTTTCCCCTAATATTTAGGGTACCCGTTTCTTGTTGCTTCTTGATGATGTCCCCAATCGTTGATTTTGGTATTTCAAGATCAGAAGCAATTTGCGACATCGACATGCCTTCATTATGTTTTTTAACAATTAATTCACGTATTTTTAAACAAGTTGCTAATCCACGAACCATGATTATTGTTCAAAATGTCAAAACCAACAGACAAAAATTGTTAATGACAGTCTTTTTATTCCAGCGCCTACTATCACTAATTTTACCATCCATATTGTTAACATTACGTAGGCGTCCGAACATTTAGTGATCAAAAAAAATATCAGACCAACAAAATTGTGTTTTTAATTCATATTTAAAATTCGTAAACATCAAAATAATGGGGTGAAAATATAGTAATTTGATCCGCCTAACAAATAAAAGTAGCCAGAACAGAAACAATTTTATGTATATAATAAAAAAGATTATTAATTTAAAAAATCTGCCCGTCCGAACATATACTGGTTAGGGCTCGTATATATATTTGTTACTTTTTATTTATTTTTAATGTTAATTAGATTGTTGTATATTAAGCTAAGATGTTCTATATCCGTTTGAGCATTAATATTATTTTTACCCTGTTTTATGTACAGCATCTCTAAAGTTAATCGTTTTTGCAGGTTTGATTTAGCAAACTTGATTTATCAATGGCATACCAACAATTTTTATTAGATGAAAAATCCAAAGATTTAACAACAATTAGTACCCATAAGGGTTTATTTAGATACACGAGGTTAGTGTACGGGTTAGAATCCTCACCTGCTATATTTCAGAGGGAAATTGAGACTATTTTGACAGGGTTAGAGGTGTAGTTAATTTTTTGGACGTTATATTAGTAACAGCGCCGACACACGAAGAACATAAATAGCGTTTAAAGGCGGTTTTAGACAAATTAAATAAATTTGGTTTAAAGTTACAAAAGGAAAAATGTGTATTTTTTGCTCAAGAAGTCACATATTTAGGATTTAAAATAGACAAAGAAGGGTTACATCCCTTACAGGATAAAATTGAGGCAATTGAAAAAGCACCAGTTTCCAAAAATGTACTAGAATTGCAATCTTTTTTAGGGCTTGTAAATTATTACAAAGATTTTATTAAAGATATATTCACAATTGCCAGTAAATTACCTATATGATTTAACAGCAAAAAATGTTAACTGGGAATGGAATGATCAGCATACGCAAGCTTTTAATAAATTAAAACAAGCAGTAATATCATCTAAAGTTTTAGTCCATTATAATAGTAATTTACCATTAAAGCTTACAGTAGATGCGAGTGCAGTGTAGGTTTAGGCGCCGTTTTATCACATATATTACCAGATAAAACAGTTCGTTGGTTGCAGTGCGTCGTTTAGTGCTAGCGCAAAAAGTGGGGCTCGCAGTTGATGCATCAAATACGTCGCGGCGTAGAAAGTGACGGTAAATACGCTCAATGTTTCGCAAGACGAGCTCTTAATACCTTTTCGTGGACGATATATCAATCCAGTATAATAATTCCCAAAATGGCCTCGCGGGAGCCAGCCTATACCTCTTAAACTACTCAGATATAGTCCACAATACATATACAATAAAAAAAATCACTGAAGGTGAATACAATAAAACATACGGTAAGATATATATATATATATATATATATATATATCTATATGCGGTAATAAAACCAATATAGAGAAAAAAATAATGAATCTGTGACTTATCTGTTCCAGTGGCGGGGGGAGGGAATGGATTCCAGGCGACACGACCAAAATGGCGGCGGCTTCTTCCTCGGGGCTTGGTGCGCCAATAATGAACTCCTCTCCAACAAGACACCAGGATATAACAATGATGATGGTGATGCCTCATGATGATCGTCCAATACGACCGTGATGAATCCAGACGATAAACTCGAGAATAAATCTCGGTATCCCAAAAATGTTCCAGAAAACCCAATAAACGGAAGTACGCAAAAACATATAGAAGACGGAACAACGGAAACGTAAGAAAAACGGAAACAAAACGAAAACAACGGAAAAAAAGCCTAAAAAGAAATGAACATCGTTAGCACATGGTCCATCTACCCAATTCAAAATGGCTACTAGGTTTCTACTATACTTTAACTTTACAATGATTTATAGCAATGTAATAAAATGATTGAAATAATACAAACGTTAGAGTTGCAATTAATTCATTATTTACCTTTTGATGTAGGACGGCTTACAGTATTAAAAATCGTGAAGAATTATAAAATTCAGGAAAATCCTGCGAGAAATCCAATTTTCTCAAATAAATGACTATTGTATATCAAAATCCTCTAAAAACAGAGTGCTTAAAGCTCCAACACAAATTTACTCAAAATTTCACTTATAAGCTGATTACATACGTCTTAATTCTTCAACAGTATCTTTTAAAAAGAGAGAAAACTTGCAATGCAGAATGCTCTTGTCAGTTTAATTAAGGAATTTTAACACTAGTATAAGATGGCAACTTATCAAATGCAAAAGAAAAATCGCTAGGGTAGTGTAACACACAATACTGACAAGTTCGGCAGGGCAGCCTAACTGGCGGGAATAAAAAATTATCACGGCTCCCGAACTTCGAAGTGAATAACGCGCACGCGTCAAGGAACCTTGATATAACAAGCAAGGTTGACAGATAAAAAAATAAACAACTAAAATGTGAAAAGTGAAAATATACGATAAGGAAAAGGGGATGAATAGAAACTGAGAAAGGTGAACAAGGTAGGTACAAGTTGGGTTACAACAACACGGAATGGAAATGAAAATAACAAAATTCCAGGTGATGAAGAAAAGTAAGTGAACGAAAATGATTCAAAATGCAGAAGGAAACACAAAATGATCAGGAGACAAAATAATAACGTTACAAACATTTAACAAGTCCATCCAGCATACACAGTCCAATGAAGCAACTGAAAACAGCGTAAGGATAATAAAACAATGTATTAAGAAAATTTTGTGTAAAACTAAATATGATTTTGATTTTGCTTTATCGAACTTTTTGTTGTCCTACCGCAACATACCACATTGTACAACAAAGGTTTCGCCTGCATTGTTAAGCCTGGTTTATAGATTGCACAGAATAGAATGGAATAGAATAGAATAAGGAATGGAATAGAATAGGAATAGAAATTTTTAAGACCATTTATAGATTGCATAGAATAGAATAGTTTGGAATAGAATGACGTCACTTTTGTTTTACTTTTACACTAAATTAACTGATTTATTGGTTATTTTTTCTTTCACTAATTACATTTAGAATCGAGTAAATGATATCATTGTTTGTTTTTACTAAAAAAGAAAGAATTTTTGCAGAAAAACTGTTGTTCACAGTAAGTTTTTAGGTTAGGGGATCGGCCAAAAGCAGTGGCGTATATAAGGTGGGAGGGGCCGAAGAGAAATTATAAATATTTTTGCAAGGAAAAAACGAATACTACATTTTGTTATGTAATTAAATATTACCACCTATACTTAATTAATTTGATGTACTTTTAGTTATATATTAAGATTATTTTGTACAATCTGGGCCCCCTCCAAAATATAAATCTATATACTCCACTGGCCAAATGCAACGAAGTCACACCATTCACACGAATATTAACGAAGCAAGCCGAAAGGAATAAGAATGGAATAGAATAGAATAAGAAATAAAATTTGGTTATTTCCTATTCTATTCCATTCTATTCTATTCCATTCTGTGCAAGTATAAATGGTTCCATGCATTTACATTGGTTTATATTTCTATTCCCTGTGCTATTCTGTTCTATTCTATTCCATTCTATTCTATGCAATCTATAAATCAGGCTTTAATTATTTGAGAAAATGTATAGTCGAAATATTGTTCAGCATCAGATGATAATGTATCGGAGATTAGAGGCAATTCTGTTTCTGATACAGAAATGGCTCGACCCCCAGAACGGAAACGTAGGAGTCACCGAAAAAATATTGTTTCTCGCCGATACAGTCTCAGGCAAAGAAAATAATTATTGTAAATAAGTTCAGCTAATTAAAAGGGGAGGAAATATAGTGTATCGGACTGTACTTTGGTGATGTTTAAGTTTCTTTAATTAGTTAGAATATCGCTGGTGTCAGTCTAACTGTGGTCGTCAAATGCTAAGGTTATCGTTGTGTGTATTGTACATATGGTCGGATTGTTCAATAAACGTTAATCATATATATTTCAATAAATGACTTTCATTTAAACACCCCCGAAAGACATGACATTAATAATGGAAGGTTGAAGAAGCAGCGGAAGACCAGAGATAAGATGGAAGGACTGTATTGCAGAAGACTTGAGAGAAAAGGAACTGAATGAGAACGACACGGAAAACAGAAATGAATGGAAGAAGAAAATAAAAAATAACGACCCCTAACGAATGGTAAAAGCTAAAGAAGAAGAAATACATGATTTCAATTTTCAAAAGTTTCTGAATGATAGTATTTGAGTTAGAGTGTCCAGAAGATCCAAACACACACATACATACACACCCACAGACATCATCGTGAAAATGTTAAAATTGGTTTAGAGGGACCTTAAAACGTGGACATTTACGAAAATCTCGATATGCGATTTTTAGCACGATCCCTGTACCTCCCTTACCAAAGGTAACGGGAGGTAAATATAGTAACCTACTGTTAGATGTACGTAAATCAACATATTATTATATTTAAAAATGTTTATTATTTTTAATTGAGATGTAAGATGTAGGGTACCTTTATATACAGGGTATGGCCATGAGGCAAGATCGCCGCCATAAGCGAGCCAATGTCAAACATATTGATAATTCATTTCCCTATTTATTTGTAAGAAATGTGATATTATATTATACTGGAATATTAAATAATCTCACTATGAATCTATAAAGGTAATAAAAATTCTTTTATTTAAGAGATACACAATTATTATTATGACACAGATTTGGAGGTTATGTATAGCATATGATATAGGTTGTTATTATCACATCAAATTTAATAACTGTGGTTATTATTTACATAATAAGTATATATTTTAAACTTACCTTTTAAAAAATTAAATGTTTGTGCTTAATATTGGTCATTTTTATGTGTTTTCAATATTGCCAGTCATCGTACTCAGTATCTCAAGAAAATATACAAATAAATAAAATAAAAGTATTACTTACACTTTAAATAAATATTAGAAGTATATTTAAATGTGTTTTGCATTAAAATAAAGCAAGTAGCCACGAAAATACATAATAATTTGCGCAACAACAACGAATATGACAGTGGCCCTCTTATGGCGGACGAAACACGAGCACGTCATGGCCATACCCTGAGTATATAGGTACCCTAGTGAGATGCTCATTGTACTGCCATCTAGGGAATTAAAATATAATTTGTATTTTTTGATAGATGTGAGGTTGGCAACACTGAAGGGTGTGGTTTTGCGTTTTTTATCCTTTTTCTTGTGAGCGATATAAAAATAGAAGGTGTGTGTAGAAGCATATTCACGTTTTTCATACAATAATCTTCCTATTCCACTGTTAGAAGGGAGTTAATTATAATAAATAAAACTAACAGGTTCTGGGCCCAGGGGCGTGTAGTGAAGGTATTGTGTAAGTGAAAAGTGAAAATACAAGTCGTAATTAGCCATTGTCCACGTCGGTGAATACAGTGTATTAAAAATGTCATCAATGGAAGGAAATATAAATGAAGATAAGATGTTCAACATCACCAAGCTTACAAGAAACAACTACACTGCATGGATGGCCAGAATAAAATCAGAGATGCTTCTCAGGGAGTGTTGAGAGGCAGTAATAGGCTACGACGATGCAAATGGTGCTCTATTAGGCCAAGTTGAAATAAGGAGACGAGCAAAAAATAATCTTGTGGCATTGTCCCTCATCATGAGATCGGTAAGCGATGAACTAATTAGTGATATTGTAGATTTCAACACCGCGAAAGAAGCGTGGGAAGAATTAGAAAAACTATGCAATGAGAATACTGAGTATGGAGCGATGATGAAACTGAGGGAGCTTGCCAGCATACGGAAGACCAACGATATGTCTATTCAGGAGTATGTGAATAAACTTGTGAATATGAATAGATTATTGACGAAAAATGATCTAGGTCTTACTGATAAGCATTTAGCCGCTCTCTGTTTGTCAGGGCTTCCAGAAGAATATGAAATAACAGTAAAGACTTTAATCGCACAACCAGATAAAATGAAAATTGCCGTTGTAAAACAAGTGTTATTTGAGGAGGAAGAAGAAATGAAACACAAAATGGGTGAGAAAACACATCAAGCTCTGAAAACAATAAAATCATATAATCGCCATGAAAAACCAACAAGGAAGAACGTACAGAAAAACCATGAAACTGATACGCAAGCTGATGATAAAGGATCAAGACAGAAAACATACAAAGGTAAGCCAAAGCGTTTTTGGTGCTTTGCTTGCGGAGCAGAAGGGCATTACGCAGCTAATTGCCCAAAACGTAAAGAAACTGAAAGTAATGAAGATACCAAGAAAGCATCAGCAACCGTGGTAACAAGAGAACATAGCTCCTTGTGTACTAGAAGAAATGTTCAAAGCAACGATGGAGTATGGCTATTAGACTGTGGGGCATCAGACCATATGACCAACCGTAAAGATCTGTTGCGAGATTTTCAAGAAACCGGTGGAGAAGTCGAGGTGGGAGATGGTGCACCCTTAAAAATTGTAGGTAAAGGAAAAATAACGCTAAGAATGTCAGATGAATGTGGAGGGAAGGACATAGAATTTAAGGAGGTTCTGTATGTGCCTGAATTACAAGATAATTTGATTTCACAAGGCCAAATAGAAGAAAAGGGTCTGAAGATAGTGGCTTATCAAGGTGTAGCGAAAATCTTACTGGGTGACAAGCTAGTGTTTCAAGCCAACAGAGTAGCGAGAATGTATTATATCACTACTATAAATGGAGTAACTATTTGTGAAATAAAGGCCGAATATGACTCCAAAATGAAGAAAGCCTCAAAAGTGTCACTAACAACTTGGCACAGTAGGCTTGGCCATCCAAATGAGAAGGCATTAGAAAAACTGGAAATTTTGGAACAGTTATCAGAAAGAAAGAAGAAAGGAGAGGATGATTCCTGCATAACATGTATTCAGGGGAAGATGAGACGTAAGAAATTTCCAGAGAATGAAGAGAAAAAGGCGAATGTTGTACTGGAAAGAGTACATTCTGATGTTATGGGTCCCATAAAACCCATATCATTGGGACACAAAAGGTTTATCGTTACCTTTGTAGACGAAGCAACAAGGTATGTGACAGCTATCGCCATAACTAAGAAAAGTGACACTTTGGAAGAGTTTAAAAAATATAAAGAAAGAGTTGAATTATTACACGGGAAAAGAATTAAAGAGATTCAAACAGATCAAGGAAGAGAATACATAGGAGCTGAATTTCAACAATTTTTAGCAAAAAATGGCATCTTGCACAGGAAGTCAGTCGTGTATTCACCACAACAAAACGGTCTGCCACAAACATTCTGGGCCGAGGCATTACAAACAGCTTGCTATTTGCGAAACAGATGCCCTTCCAAACCTGTAAACTTCAACACACCATTGGAGAAATGGAAAGGAGAAGAATTAAAGAGATGTGACATTGAACATATTCGAGTGTTCGGTTGTCAGGCATGGGCATGGATACCAGAACCACGTCGTGCTGGAAAGTTAGCCCCAAGGGCAAGGGAGTGTGTACTCCTTGGGTATGACGAAGGCATCAAAGGTTACCGTCTTTGGGACATCAAGGGAAGAGTTGTGCTAAACAGCAGAGATGTACTCTTCCGAGAGCACATTTTTCCCTTCAACTGCACAAATACCATGCAAACTCAACCTCGACAGGTTGCTGACGAGGTCACCTTTTCCATATGGGAAGAACAGGTCCAGATGGCAGCAGCCCCACCAGGGGCACCAGCAGAAGGCGCACAAGTCCAGATGTCAGCAGCCCCACCAGGGGCACCAGCAGAAGGCGCCCAGGTCCAGATGGCAGCAGCCCCACCAGGGGCATCAGCAGAAGGCGCCCAGGTCCAGATGGCAGCAGCCCCACCAGGGGCACCAGCAGAAGGCGCACAAGTCCAGATGGCAGCAGCCCCACCAGGGGCACCAGCAGAAGGCGCACAAGTCCAGATAGCAGCAGCCCCACCAGGGGCACCAGCAGAAGGCGCACAAGTCCAGATGGCAGCAGCCCCACCAGGGGCACCAGCAGAAGGCGCCCAGGTCAGATGGCAGCAGCCCCACCAGGGGCATCAGCAGAAGGCGCCCAGGTCCAGATGGCAGCAGCCCCACCAGGGGCACCAGCAGAAGGCGCACAAGTCCAGATGGCAGCAGCCCCACCAGGGGCACCAGCAGAAGGCGCCCAGGTCCAGATGGCAGCAGCCCCACCAGGGGCACCAGCAGAAGGCGCCCAGGTCCAGATGACAGCATTTCTTCTAGGCGAACCAGAAGACGGAGCCCAAATCCAAGTGATAGCTGACCAGCCAGGAGAGGATATCCAGGACCAACCATCTATACATGGAGGAGAAGCGTCTATTGTATTAGGACGGTCTGAGAGACAAAGGAAGCCCAAGTCCAGATGTAACCTACCATGCTGCAAACGGACAAAGGTAAACTTAAACGATGTAACTGTGCCCATCAATGTAGAAGAGGCTCTAAGTGGACCACAAGCTGTACAATGGAAAGCAGCAATGTTGGAAGAACTGCAAACCATGAAGAACCTGCAAACCTGGGACATAGTACCGAGACCTGAAGAAACCAACGTGATAGGAAGTAAGTGGGTATTTACCATTAAAAGAACTGATAATGAAACTTGCAAGTACAAGGCCAGGTTAGTAGCCCAGGGATTTCGACAAGTTTATGGCGTCGATTACCTTGAAACTTTCAGCCCTGTGGTACAGAAGAAAACCTTGAGAATATTGATGGCACTAGCCATTGAAAATGATTGGGATATAGAACATTGCGACATAGTTGGAGCTTATCTGAACAGTAACTTAGATACTCCCATTTACATGGAACAAGCTCCAGGCCTTGCAACCGCAGATCCTATCATGTATGTATGCAAACTGAAAAAGAGTGTGTATGGCCTTAAGCAATCGGGTAGAAATTGGAATCATCATCTGCATGGCATCTTGATGGAACTAGAAATGAAACAATGTATGACAGACCCCTGCGTCTACATAAAATCTGGTTTGATCATTGCCGTCTACGTAGACGATTTCCTCTTGTTGGGTGAAAGGGGATGTATTGAAGAAATGAAGAAGTTATCTGATCGCTTGAATGTAAAGAATTTAGGTGACGTAACCAATTTTTTGTCCATGAATATTAACAGGCCATGCAGAGAGAAACTTGTAGTTACTCAAGAATCATACATTGAAGAAGTTCTACGAGTTTTCTCCATGTCATATTGTCGCCTAAATGCTCCATTAGAATTAGGATGCATGAATATCATAAGAAACAACAATCAAGGATTCTGTGAGACAACCTACAGAAAAATTGTTGGTTCTTTACTCTACATAAGTGGAACAACAAGGGCAGATATTGCAAATGCAGTTTGCCTAATTAGTCAGTTTTGCGAGGAGCCACTTATATCCGACTGGAAAAATGCCAAACATATTTTGCAATACCTAAAGGCAACCAAGCATTATGGTCTACACTATAAGAAAACTGGAGAAACTATTAGAGTGTTCGCTGATGCTGATTGGGCAAACAATAAACTTGACGCCAAATCGATTTCTGGTTATGTGTTTGTGTTAGCAGGTGCTGCAGTGTGTTGGTGTAGTAAGAAACAGAAATGTGTAGCCACGTCCTCCACCCATGTGGAATATATTGCCATGTTCGAGTGCGTGACTGAGTTTGAGTGGATAAAGAACTTTATACAGGAAATAGGACAGGGAAAGTATATACCAAAAACATGTAATATTTTTGTAGACAATACTGGTGCTATGTGCATTGCTGAGACTAATGCTATTTCTGATAGAAGCAAGCATATAAATGTGAAATACCATTACAATAGACAATTAGTGGAGAGGGGAGACATTGCATTTAAATATGTAAAATCTAGCGAGAATATTGCAGACATTCTCACAAAATCCCTTTCCGGGCCAAGAACCAAAAATTTAGCACTTAAATTAGGTATTTTTTGATTATTGTTTGTATTACAATAATTTGTTTTTGTATTGTATTCATAATTATGTTGAATTACGAGGAGAGGTGTTAGATGTACGTAAATCAACATATTATTATATTTAAAAATGTTTATTATTTTTAATTGAGATGTGAGATGCTCATTGTACTGCCATCTAGGGAATTAAAATATAATTTGTATTTTTTGATAGATGTGAGGTTGGCAACACTGAAGGGTGTGGTTTTGCGTTTTTTATCCTTTTTCTTGTGAGCGATATAAAAATAAAAGGTGTGTGTAGAAGCATATTCACGTTTTTCATACAATAATCTTCCTATTCCACTGTTAGAAGGGAGTTAATTATAATAAATAAAACTAACACCTACGAATAATTGTCTATTCAACGATTTTGGTTAGTGAAACGGAATTTTGACTATTCGATGATAAAATTTATTCGCAGATAACTATTTATGAATTTATTCGACAATGGTGAAACTGTGGGCGGGCATAAGAGTGTTTATACGACGAAAAAGTAAGTTCAAAGCAGCAGTAAAAATTAAAAGAATAAATAAAACACACTATAAAAGTCACAAAATGGAGCAAATCAAAAAACACAACAATATTTCAAGCGAATGGAAAGAAACAGCCTAACGTTTTAAACGACAGTTCGATAGCTTCGCCCACAGAACACTAACATTCAAATTACCGCCAACGCAAAGTGACATAGACTACGTTTATCTCGCACTAGTTTATTCACTTAAATGCTAACTCGCTTGAGTTGAGCGGGTTAAACCTGCGAGATAAACAGTTTAGTTTAGCGTTAAGTGAAGTCACTTATATAATGGGTTGGGTTAAGTAACCTACTTGATATTTTGCGAGATAAACGGTTAAGGCTATGGATTAACCTCAATTAAAAAAAAAAAAATCTTGTAAATAATTATTAAAAATACATATTACCACACTCAAGACTTCTAAAAGAAGTTTGCTTCGAGGTTTGCATCAATATCGTGAACGTTTTGATATTATTGTAAACTAATGCGAAGTCATCCGTAAAATTTTCTATCTGTCCTTATTAACACTAACAGCAGTGGATAAATGCCAATTATCCTGAGGTCACTTTAACATGCTATATAGACGAGCTGGAGTTAAGATTTAGTTTTAAGTCATTAGTTTTTAAGCGGGTTGTCACACGTAAACTTGGATTGACCACAGAATCAATTTATTTCACTATCTAAACCAAAGCTATTTTCGTACGTGAAATGAACCATAGGCAACCATTTAGGAATTGGTGGTGAAAACGGTTGAGTCAAGAACTCTATTCCAAGGGTATCAGGATATAAAAAGAAAGCTATTTCATCAAGAATATACGAGTATTCATTACATTATTTTTAAAATTGTTATTTTTACAAATATACGAGTATTAATCTTTCCATTTTTTGGAATTTAAATTTAGTTACAACCAAATTACTAAACAGTACCAGTGGTGAACAAACCAGAAAAAAATATTTCAAGTTCATAGTTGTTGATAAAAATTTATCTATATGCATTAAATATTAAATAAATCATTTTTCAATTCGTTAAACCAAACTTATCAATACTAAATAGTAGATGTCGCTTAATAGTCGACCGTTTTTACCAACGATCATAAATATACTAGATATAACTTCATAGCATTTGTTTTGTTTTCGGCTGGACAGAAAGAGACAACTAGAAAGAGATATATGGTGTCTCCTCTAAAGTTTGTCGAGAGATGTCTCTATAGTCATAAAAATTACTCTGAAGTTATTCGAGAGATGTTCAGATGTCTCTGTGGTCATTACAATGTATTTGTGTCATTTAGTTCCTTTGTTTGAAAGTTTGAAGTCTGTTTGTTTCGTGTTTTCTGAGATTATTATTCTCTATAAATCTGCCTTTTTCACGTCACTATTTGTTATGTTCTCGGCTGAACAGAAAGAGACAACTAGAGAAAGAGATATTTGGTGTCTACTCTAAAGTTTGTCAAGAGATGTCACTGCTTGTTCTAAAACATAAAAAGTTCTATATTTGAAATATTATTAATGGAAAACAATTAGAAAATGCATGAAACAAACTGATATTAATATTAGGATAGGATAAAAAGAATTGTATATAATTATTTATTTTATTTTATTGATTTTTATAGTTTTTGTGTACATGCTTCTTATCCTATTCGTACTTTTTTCTAAATTTATTTTTGTTTCATGGTGAATCCGGATTTTAAAATAAATATCTAAATTAATTTAAGTAATTGGATACCATGATTATTTAAGGGATCCTGATCCAGAATATGATTATGCATAGTGTCCAAAATACCCGTAGGTAAATTTCTTATCGTAGTATTAATTAATTGTTTTTTAATATTTTATTCAACAACTTACTTTAAATATATCAATAAAAATGACGAATAACTGTGTTACAATACAAATGATAAACGTCCAACAATTTTGCCCTAAAAATACAAAATTAATAAGAACATGACGAGTTTTTAGAATTACGTACATCTTATTTCAATACTTACTTGAAAGAGGCAGATTTATAGAGAATAATAATCTCAGAAAACACGAAACAAATGAAACAAACAAAACAAACAGACTTCAAACCAACGCTTCAAACTTTCAAACAAAGAAACTAAATGACACAAATACATTGTAATGACCACAGAGACATCTGCACATCTCTCGAATAACTTCAGAGTAGTCTTGATCAGTGATGAGCAACACGCGGCCCGCGGGCTATGTGCGGCGCCGCGGGGTAATATTTTTTGGCCCGCCTTACATTTTTTAAATAGTAATGATAATATAAACTCTGTTTTGTTCCATTCATTTACGTCAGTCAGATTACCTAACTTCTATTTAACGTAAAAGTAGTAGAAGCAAATTTACCGCTAGATATATGACTGATGTGCAGTTGTTGGAATAAAACAATATACCTATACCGCTAAACCCCTGTCTCTCGTATAAGTGGAAAATGTCCGGTACATCAATGTATCTATCATTATCTAGCGATCGGACACGTGTCTACATGAGCATGTACGCATAGCCGGTAGGCGAAGATCGTACCAAATGCAGTTGTCGCATGCGCATAATGGACCGTGTCCACGCTTGAAGAGTGCAAAATGTTTCGGACATTTCTTGTGTGCCTTTCAATGGTATATAGTTTAATAGGTATATTGTTAAACTAAAAGACTAATATGATTTTAAATAAAGAAAAATATTATGTTTATAAATTAGATATTAATATAATTTTGAGACAAACAATAGTGAAAGATGGGACATGTTTTGTCTAGTATATGTGTGGTCGTTGTATCAAACTTGGTCAATATTAAATATTTTTATCAGTAAAAATGTACCATACCTGAATATTAAAAAGTACAAAGTCGAAATGGTTAAATATCACATAAATAATTCTGTTGATTTTATTTTATAATTGACAACTGATGAAAGATTTTTTTTTGTTTACTTGATATGTCAATCAGAGTGCAGAATTTATTTCCCAATCTAAACCAACGCTATTTCCTTCCGTGAAATGAACTATAGGCCGATGGGAAATAAGCAATATGACATCTGGTGATATTTTGCGGAACTATAGTTGACGAGATAAATTATATACGTGACATTTTCTTGATTATATAAACACAAGTGTTTTCTATTATGTTTATAATATTTACGTTTTGTTAATTGCTGTGCGCGCTCATATGCAACAAATTTTTCATTATAGGAGTGGGGGTAACTAGTTTGTACACAAGTCGCAGAAAGCGCCACCAGCAGCTTAACTACTTGTTCGTCGCTTGTTTTTGAATTTAAACGTCACTTTGAAGATAACGGTCGTTTTGGTTACTTCATCGTTTAGTGTTTGGCGTTTTCATTGTGCGATTTATAGTTTGTTAGAAAAGTAATCGTGATGGCGTATGTGTGTTGTGTACCTGAGTGCAAAAACCAAATTATGCATGGCATTCCTAAGGATGAAAAGGTTAGTTGATGTTCATATTTTAAAAGTTTTAAAAGGTGTACAGAATGCAACATTTTTTAAATGGGATCCTGTTTTGAATATTCTTTTGCTTGTTTCATATGCTTTTCGATACCTATATATTTTATATGTTCTTCAAGAGAAAAAAAAAACATTGAAAATGTAACAACTGTACATTTTTATGTATTACTAAAATATTATGAATTATAATGTTACTGAAACTCAATTTCTTGCGTATCATCATTTGGTTATAATATATTACTTGAATGCTGTATGGGTTTTTTTAGATTTTCCTCCAGTGGATGCAAGTTATTGGGAGACAGGATCTTCTCGAGAGGGAAAGGACGAAAGTTCAGTCAAACTACCGGATTTGCGACATTCATTGCTGTAATGATAGCAAATTCCACTCGAACAAGAACAGAACAGAACTCGCATACCATCTCTTCATTTACCAGGTACATATCTTTTTGTATGGTAGCTCTAATTTGCAAAGTAAATAGTAATATACAGGGTGTTCATTTTTAAGTGGCTACCATTGCGATCTCGAGAACTAGAGGAGATATGAAGTTGGTTAAATTAGCAAAGAATCTCTATTTCACATAGGTATTTCAATGATAAACTGAAAAAAGAAATTCAACCAGTGGTTCTCAAAATATGGATACCAACTTTCTTATTTTAAATAGAAACATATTTTTTATTTGCTCGTTCAATAGAGCTCTTTATTCTGAATCCAATGATATAAAATTTTCATACCCTTACATAACAAAGTTTTCGAAAAAAAAAATTAATAAAGTTTTGAATTAATTTTTTCTAAATATGATATTAATTAGAGTGCCATGAATGAAAAAAGTGAACATATTGAAAAAAGAACTTTATTTTCATACGTAATATCACGGACCCCACGTAATATAACAAGTGATATGATTATCATCGATGATATTCTCGAGTGAAACCGAGCTGCAGATTTCACGAGTCCGAAGGACGAGTTGAAATGTGCTGTTTCGGTTTCACGAGCAATATCTTCGATTATTAATCATATCACGAGCTTATATTTAATGAGAGAATATAATGAATTTTTGTAATACATTATGTTAACCTAACTTTTGATATACATATTCATATTGTATTAAAACATGGTACTTACGAGTTTTATTTAATATTTCGGAGTTTGAATTATTGTTATTATTTATTTTTATACTCAAAATTAACTGTCAATGTCATAAATAAAGAAAACAAATCCCTTAGTAACGACTATAAATACGGTGTTTATTTCCTTGTTTTTTATCATCGCTGTGATAAAACGCGTAGCTAGGGAGATTCTGAATGTTGATTGGCGGAAAACATGTCACGTGACTAAGGAATTATATTCTCAATTAAATGATTTAGTGTTTATAAAATCTGCTCAAAATTATCTCCATTTTTATTAATACATAACTGAATTCTCCATTTTAAATTTTTCCTAAATTTTGAACATATCTACCTTTTCGTCATGTGTGAATTAATCCATTTTTACCTTCCGTCACCTCTAGGTGAGGAAGGTATTGTCTTTGGTCAAAAAATTCGGTGGTGAGTTTTGATTGAATAAGCACGTTTTAGGGTCGTCAAGCTTTTATTTATTTTTTGTTTAATTCCATGGCTATCGATATTTTCAACGTAATTTTCGACATTTTCATATTTAATTTCTGTCGTTATAAAGCATGTAAAGTTAATTCAGTTTATTGATTTAATTAGGTGAGCAGGGAATTGCAAAAACTAATTTCCCATGTTAATCTCCTATGTATACCTTTACGTCAGACACACGGTATAAGGGTATGAAAATTTTATATCGTTGGATTCAGAATAAAGAGCTCTATTGAATGAGAAAATAAAAATATATGTTTCTATTTAAAATAAAAAAGTTGGTATCCATATTTTGAGAACCACTGGTTGAATTTCTTTTTTCAGTTTATCCTTGAAATACCTATGTGAAATAGAGATTCTATGCTAATTTAACCAACTTCGTATCTCCTAGTTTTCCGAGATCGCAATGGTAGCCACTTAAAAATGAACACCCTGTATACGAAAAAAATCATAATTTTTCTATTATATCTACAATTCCTATTATTTATGTTATTATTTAAAGTTTCATACACGACACTTTATACTAGTATGTACAAAAAAAAAAACAATTTGTATGTGTACAATTCCTACTAACATCAACATTTAAAATTGCAGAAACAACATTTCGTAGTAGCAGGCATTTCTGCTTCGAGCGAAGGTACTTAATTTCAAACAATAGAAGAGTCTGTTCCTAATCCGGTTCCAGAAACAACATTTCATAGTAGCAGCATTTCTGCTTCGAGCGGAGATACTTCTTTTCAAACAACAGAAGAGTTGGTCCCTAATCCGGTACCTGTAATATCGCAATCGCCCATTGTCAAGAGGTTGGGAAAGAAGACTATTCCACAAACACCTAAATTTCGTAGAAGTAAGATAATTACTATGTTAACAAACGATAAAGTCCAACCCAAGATATAATAATAATAGTAATTTATTCAATTCTTTTGATCAATACAATATTGATATAAGAAGCGTCATACATGTATACATAAAATAGAATAAAATATTTATTAGTTTAATAATTACAATTTGGAATAAAGTTAGAACTTATCACAAGGAAAGTCGTTATAATGAAAATAATTTTTTTGAAATAGAATTTTTTTAAAGAAACTGAAACTTTTTTCAGTTTTAATTTCTTTCAAATAATGTGGATGTTTGTTGTAAAACTTTAATCCTATATGGTTAAGATTATTCTTGCGTTTATTAAGTCGAATATAATGAAACGGTTTGTTGATTTCTAGAATGGTTTACATGTTGGGTAGTCTGAATCTTTCTTTCAATTTTGTGCTTACTAATGATGAGAACTGAATTCTCCAAATATATATCTAGTTGTAAAACAATATAATTTGTAAAGTGGCCGTCAATTGTAAAAATTGACCCCTTCAGAGTGTATTAAAGTAAACTTATCGTCACTCTTCTAATAAAACTGTGGAATAATCATGTGTTGTGTTTTCTTTCAAATATTCATATTTAAAATACTCCATGCAGTACTACACTGATTACACTTACTCACTCTATTTTGTAACCGCCAGTGAATTAGAACGATTATCATAATGACAAAT
This sequence comes from Harpalus rufipes, assembly GCA_951394225.1. Lineage (NCBI taxonomy): Eukaryota > Metazoa > Arthropoda > Insecta > Coleoptera > Carabidae > Harpalus > Harpalus rufipes. Next base: position 15,718,920 of record OX596285.1, read on the forward strand.
TCAAATCATTTTTTCTTGTCAATGACAATAATTTTTTTAGCTTTTCATGCGAAAAAGTAAATTTTGTTAATTTTAAAAATAAATTTATTATTTTTTTATTTTGAAATTATGGGCAATGTAGAGAAAAGTATTAACAAGGTAGTTGAATATTGAAAATAAATTTTCATGTTTTGGCGTTGGTCAGAATCGAACCCACGGCCGTCCGAATCACAACCGTTTACCTAACGCACACAGCCACATGACCCTATATAGAAGAATATTTACATGTATTTAAACTAGAATTATTCTAAATATAATATATATTTTTTTTATAGATATACGAAGAAATTTGTTGAAGGAGGTAAATGTGACTCGGAAGAATCAGTTGACTCCAAAAGCGAAGAAGCTGTACACGATTGCAACCGATTTAAAACGCGTTGCAAAGCGGCTTGATTACGAGAACGTCGACAATAAAAAAAGTATTAAGGCTGCGGTAAAGTATGCCGAGACTTCAGAGTTTTTGTCAAGCAAATTGAATAACTCTGCACTAAAATTTATTTAGTGTCAGTTGAGAGAGCAACATAAGAAAAAGGGCGGCCGTAGATTCAATATGGACGAAAAAGTATACGCTTTGAGCTTGATGAAGCACAGTCCGAAACTATACAAGATTCTACAGAAAACCTTTGCTCTGCCGTCGAGAAAAGCACTAATGAATGTTCTGAATAAGGTTCCATTCTTTCCCGGATTAAATGTTCCAGTGTTACAAAATTTAAAAGCGGCTGTGGATAAAATGGATCCATTGAACCGATACTGTGCATTGTTGTTCGATGAAATGACAATAGACGCTGCGCTGACATATATGGAAAAATCTGTTGTGGCCAGCACAATACCTCTCGCCACTTCCTTTTTTTTTGGTTACATAAGTATAGGGCACGAACAGTCATGTTACATTGTTGACCTTTACAAGCAGATGTGGGGGCCCATTTCAGAATGATAATTAGTAATTATGTACATAGATGTCAAATGTCAGAATTTTTCATTAAAAATTTCAAGATTTTCTAAATTCACGTAGTTAATTTGTCACCAGGAGTGTTGAATTTACTTGTCGAGGAAAATAAACCACATGGAATTTGAAAACCTGACATCGGCCCCATATCTGCTTGTCAAGTCACATGACTGCTCGCGCGCTAATGTATTTAACATTTCTTGTATACCTACACTCTACACCAAAAATTCTACTTACATCTATTCCATATATTTATATTATTTTAAATTTAAATTCATTCTATGAAGAAATTTTGTCCTACTCTTCTAATTTTTCTAGATGATTCCAATTCATTGTTAGCATTAATAGTATTTCTGAAGGGTATGTGTAATATACCTATAATTTTAAATATTTAGCACTAAGAAATAATATAATGTATGTACTTCCCAGAAAAAATCTTCAGTAATGTCTCCGGATTTCTGACACTGACATTTATCTGTCAGTTACAAACAGTTTAAATTTTCAACTATTTCCATGGCATTCTTTCGGCTGTAAAATTTATTACAATACATTTTATATATTATATTTCTTTTATCTCTAAATCTATAGAATATATAATAAAATATTTAAATGTATCAGATAGCGAATTTAATTTTCTTTAATATTACCAAGAAAAATTTTCAAAAAGTAATATTCAGAAGATTTTTTTCAAGAATCTTCTACTTCCGGTTGTCCAATTGTTACCAAAACCTTTTCAGTCTTATAGTTTTTGAGTAACCGTCCTTCCAACATCCACACACACACACACACACACACACACACACACACACACACACACACACACACACACACACACACACACACACACACACACACACACACACACACACATACACACTCACACACACACACAGACATCATCGTAAAAATGTTAAAATCGGATTGTATGGACCTTAAAACGTGCTTATTCAATAAAATCTGGATATATGATTTTTAGCATGAATGCAATACCTCTCTTAGCGAGAGGTAAAAAGGCGACTTCATAGAAGGTTTTGAATTTTGCGCAGAAAAAAAAATGCAAAATTTGCTGATCATGCTATGGTTTTTATGGCTCGAGGCCTTAGAAAGAAATGGAAGCAACCGGTAGCATACTTTTTTTGCGAACATGGCATGAGTGCTCCTGATATAGTCCGTAATCTGAAAGATATAATTAGAGCTCTCCATGAAATTGGATTACATGTTGTAACAACGATTTGTGACCAACATCCGTCCAATATAAGAGCAATAAAATGTCTCAAGGAGGAAACGGAGAGACATTTCAGATTAAAAAATGAAGAAAACCGAATGGTTGGATTTTCCGTCGATGGACAAGAGGTAGTTCCACTGTACGATCCACCTCGCCTTTTAAAGGGATTGAGAAACAATGGCCCGTACTACGATCACGGTTTTAACTAAAACGCTGTTTTAAGACGTGTCAGATATCATTATGTAATAACAATAATAAATAATATCGAATTTATCAAAATATTATTTAAAAGCAGAACATAGTTTGTATTCAAACAAATATTTTTTAAAAAATCGATCTTCAAACATACGCGCAAAATTAAATGTTGAAATTTGAATTTGACATTTTTTAAAACAGCGTTTTAGTTAAAACCGTGATTCTAGTACGGGCCAATATGTTTAACATAAAAGGGAAGAATGTGGAATATTGTGATGTACAATTGAAATGGAAAAAAGGACATCAAACTGCTTCTTGGGAACATATAGTTCAACTGTATGAATTAGATGCGGGAGACAGCGACTGCAGAATGTTAAATAAATTAACTGATCTACATGCGCACCCACAAAAAATTTAAAAAAATGAAAGTCAAGTATGCTTCCCAAGTATTTTCGCATCGGGTCTCGTCGACTATGCGAGGCTTAATTAAATTTGGTAATTATTTCTATTCATATATTATTATTATTATAAATTACGTTGACAGTTATAATGTTCTACAATATTTTTTTGTGATTTGCAGGATGCGGTCAGCTACCTCCAGGTGCAGAAGACACTGCTGACTTATTATTTGTCGACAAGCTATTTGACAGTGTCAATGGTTCCAGTGTTCGTCCAGCACATGGCAAAATTTTGCGATGTGCTGTAACAACTGAGTCGGAGCACATGGAGTTCTGGAACGAAGCAATGCAAGTTCTGTCTACAATGAAATACAGAAAACCAGATGGCACAGAACATTTTCCGCCATCTGTGAAAAACTGGATGGAGACTTTGCGGGGCTTCAAATACATCTGGAGAAAACTAAACAGGGTCGGATTTGAATTTCTGTGTACACGAAACTTAAATCAAGACCCTGTGGAGAATTTCTTCGGATGTATTAGAAGTCACGGGACACGGAACATAAATCCTACATGCTCATCATTTGTCTCTTCATTTAAGGCGCTCATTGTCAACAACTTTCTTTCAAGTCACTCGCCAGGAGCAAATTGCGAAGAAGACGAGACGGAGGGAGCTCTACAATCTATTAAGGATTTTTTATATGAAAGAGAAGAAATTGTAGACGTGGGTTCTGCAAATGAAGAAAAAATTGAGGATGTTAATGTGCCCGAAGAGTACATTAATACAATGACACATTCGTACATTGCGGGCTACATGTCGCGCAGGATATTACAGAAAATTGGACCCTGCGAATATTGCAAGCAGGAATTGATTTCTACAGAGTCGGATCCCGAACGCGGCTTAATAGAAGTCAGAGCCTACAGCCCAAAGGATCTAGTGAGGCCAAATACTAACTTTAGAAAAAAAAATACTAAATTTGAAAATATTTTACATGTATATATGGCTCGTTTTTGTACTGCTAACAAATTAAAAGAAAAATTAGTTTATTTATTAAAAAGTCTTGTAAAAATTACTTTTACTTGCGAAAAGCACGACTTGCAAGATATTTTTATAAATATATTTGTTTAATTTTTTATTAATATGTATACAAATAATTGTAATAAAATTTTAAAGGGGAAAGAAAGTAGGGAAACCACTTTTACAGATTGTGTTAAAAAAAAGCATATGCCAAGTTTATTAGCAATAAAAAAAGGAACAAATCAATAAAATAAAAATGCTTACTTAAATATACTTGTCTTTTTTTCTTAACCATTATATAAAATTTAATTTGTTTTTGTATCTTTTACTTATGGGGTTTCGTGGCCGTGTGCCTGAGTGTCTGGTCGCGAATCTGGGGACCCGGGTTCGATCCCGACCGACGCCAAAAATTACATCGAATTTTAATGGCACAAAATTGACCCCTGTGGTGCACTCTCCACGCCAGCTATGAGTGCCCGTGAGGTGACGCCTGGTAAGCGCCCGCACGGTACAAATATTCCATCATTACCGATATCTGTGTACAAAGCAGATTGGCACACCCAGCAATGGGTAATATGCCGTGATGAAATATATATTTTTTTTTTTTATTTATCTTTTACTTCACAGAAATAAATCTGTATAGAGGAATAAATTATTAAGTTGAATTTAATTCAAATTGATAATTTATTCCTTTAATACAGATTAATTTTGTGAATTACTTTCAAATATACTTATATAAAAGATTTTAAAATTACCGCTTTTAATGTGAACAGCGCCATTGACGACCTGTGTCACAATCAAAACGTGGTTAGAGATATTCTTAGGGAGTTTCTTGTCTAGTTACATTTGGTGTTGTGTTGGTGTGTCATCATTCTTGTATGTATTAATGTTAATTATTAAGTTGTAGTTTACAAGTTTTGAAATGAGTGACAAAGAGAATATATTTTGTAACGCTGTTAAAAATGGGCAGTAAGTATTCGTGCTTTGTGTTGTGTATGTTTTTTGTTTAACGTAAACGTAGATTTATAAGAAAAACCAATAAAATTCGGATACGGATAAAAGATAGTTTTTAATTAATTTTTCATTTATTATTTACCTTGAATATGGAATAGAGATATGATATTATAAACATATTCTATACTATAGGCGGCTTGTCAGAGTAGGCAGTGCCTCGCCAGAAAGAAATAACTCAGAATATCATTTTAACAAATTACTAATTTGAACTAATAAGCTGTAAATAATGCAAAGTTGTATGTAAATTAAATTTCAATTTATTCCGTTAATGCTTGTCTTTATAAATATTAAAATAACAATTTAAGTCACCACCATAACAAATATGTAATCCAGTTCACCTAATTTACACTTTGTGAGACTTGCCTATGAATGCATTGCACAAAATGAGAGAGATAGTAAAAAAGTGAGATGTTTTCTACGTGCGTTGTTTTTCTGCGCATAGAGATGATGAAATGAAATAGTTGTCAGTTTTAAATTCAAAAAGCCGCTAGACGCCATGTCTGTGTCAACACATCAACAACATCAAAAGTTTGGACAAAAAATGTTTACAACAGACAAATGCGAATTACTTTACTTCTGTATTATTTTTTAATGAAATTAACCACTTTTTTCTCATTTCTGGGTTCTTCGGAAATCTATGATACGATAATAATAATTGCAATGACACATTACATGAAGCGACGGAATTTTTTTTGTCGAAATAATTTGTGTTTCCTAACACATTTTACTTCTGTTTGTTCCATATTTTTTGAACTTATTACAACACTTCGCAAACCAAACACATTCATTTAATGACAGATAATCCATTGTAGCCAGTTGCGTTTATTATTAAATTTTACTATTGTTCAAAACTTAATTTTGACACAAAATTCATTTTTCTCTATTGGATATACACTGACCGGCACGAAAAACGGGCCATTTTTTTAAAATTATATCCCTCCTTTAGTTTGTATAATTATGTATTATTTTTAATTAGAGTATGGAAAAGATTAATTCGCATTATTAAAAGATAGTTTTAGGTATCTAAACGTTGTTTATTATCAAAAAACATAAATTTAGGCCAAATTTATAATTTTAATTCTTTAAATAATGTGTTGAATAATAATGAATAAAGACATAATAAATGTTAAAATTACAAACTAATAACGCGTATTGCCCCCGCGAACTTGTATAACCTCAGTTATTCGTCGGGGCATACTACAAATGAGCTGTCTTATGTCCTCTTGAGGAATATTATTCCATTCTTGTAAAAGTGCTTCCAGGGGGCCAATTTTGTAACTAGAAAGCGATAGCGAATACAATTCATACTGAATAAGATAATCCCCACTACTTTTTGTCAGTCATGTTATCTTATTCCGACTGAATACGTATTCAGCTGGTCCGGACCTCATGAATACGGTATTATGAATAAGCATAAGTTATCGGCTCATTTATTTTACCTAGTCTGTAGTTTGTTATTGATTGTATTATTATTTATTTTTTAGTACCTTTTATTTATTACTATTTTTTATTTATTTTGTTATATTACAAATTAATTAAAATATTCATCGTATCTAAAAACATGTGTATGGTGCATAAAGGAAATATATTCACAAAATATGTATGATACAACTTCAAATAACACCACTTTTCAAATGAACTAAAAAAATTCCTACGCGAGAAATTTGAACAAATGTCAGACTAGTACTGAATATGTATAGTGTACACAATACGATAGAAATCAGTCATGAATAGAAAATAAGATGGCGCTTATTCAGTGACCTGCCATATTGCATTCGTATTCTCTGTCGCTTTCTATATAGTTACAAAATTGGCCCCCTGAAGTTGTTACAAGATGCTGGGAGCAGGCACACGATTCCGAATTTTTCTGCCGAGTATATCCCACTAATGTTCAATTGGATTCAGATCCGGACTCCTCGCTGGCCATACCATACGATGGATGTTAACGTCATTTAAGTAGTCGTTCACGATTGCAGCGGCATGAGGACGCGCATCATCATGCATTAGTATTAAATTATCACCTATAAAAGGAGCATATGGGACAACATATTCGTCTAAAATTTCTCTAATGTACCTATCGGCGGTCAGTGATCCCCTAGGTACAATGAATAAATCCGTTCAGGACTCAATAGATATCCCAGCCCACACCATGACTGATCCTCCTTGGAAACTAACCGTGTTGCTGAAAGTACACGATGCGTAACGTTCTCCACTTCGTCGCCACACTCTATCACGTCCATCTGAAGACCTCAAGCAAAATCTTGACCCATCCATAAATAATACTCGACTCCAATCGCCTTCATACCAATTTATGTGATCTCTAGCAAATTGCAATCGAGCTACTCGGTGTTGTCGGAGGAGTTCTGGTCCCTTAGCGCCGCCTTGCTCAAAATCCTGCTTCTTCCAATCTTCTTCGAATAGTACGTTCACTTAAATTGACATTTCGTACTTCTTGTAGTGTGTTTAGGTACATGAAGCTGGCACAACCATTCTGGCACAATCAAACGAAATAAATCAGAAAATTTAGTACTCTTTAATTATTAATTAATTACCCAAAAACTAAATTTATTACGGCTGCTTTTTTAAAAAATACATAAGGTTGTGCCAGCTTATGCGTTAAGCTAGCACAACCGCAAAAAATACAATATAAAATATCAACCACCATGCTACCAATTAATTACTAATTTATTACTAACTAATTGTTAATTAATTACTACCATTGCATTGTGAACGGGGTGAACACATACAATATACTTTTTAACCACTAGACAATAATGAACTGGTAATGAAATTCGTGAAATAATATCGTAACTCAATTATCAACATTGTTTAATTTATATGTATTTTACGGTTCATTAATCGATCAGTCAATGTAGAAAACGATTGACCAATAATTACTACACTTCAAAATTTTAATTAATTCTAAACTTGATTTTCAGTATTGATTTATCGATTATTACACTTTAAAATGCATAACAATTTGTTGTGTTCAAGTAATCAATTCGAAACTTGATTTGGTTGATCGAGTAATTGTATCACAACTGGTTGTGCTCCAGTATCCAATTTGAAACTTGCACAGCCAGTTCTAATGCATTTATAAGTGCATCAGTCGATTAATCAACAGCGAAACTTAAGTGTTCAATTAATTACTCGAGCACAACCCATTCTAATGCATTTAGAAGTGCATCAGTCGATTAATCAATAGCGAAACTTAAATGTTGAATTAATTACTCAAGCACAACCAGATCTAATGCACTTATAAATGCATCAGTCGATTAATCGATAGGGAAACTTAAACGTTGAATTAATTACTCAAGCACAACTAGGCCTAATGCACTTATAAGTGCATTAGTCGATTAATCAATATCAGAACTTAAGTGTTGAATTAATTACTCAAGCACAACCAGGTCTAATGCATTCATAAGTGCATCAGTCTATTAATCAATATCGGAACTTAAGTGTTGAATTAATTACTCGAGCACAACCAGTTCTAATGCATTTATAAGTGCATCAGTCGATTAATCAATATCGGAACTCATGTGATGAATGAATTACTCGGGCACAACCAGGTCTAATGCACTTATAAGTGCATCACTCGATTAATCAATACCGAAACTTAAATGTTGAATTAATTACTCAACCACAACTAGGCCTAATTCACTTATAAGTGCATCAGTCGATTAATCAATAACGGAACTTAAGTGTTGAATTAATTACTCGAGCACAACCAGTTCTAATGCATTTATAAGTGCATCAGTCGATTAATCAATATCGGAACTAATGTGATGAATTATTTACTCGAGCACAACCAGTTCCAATGCATTTATAAGTGCATCACTCGATTAATCAATACCGAAACTTAAATGTTGAATTAATTACTCTAGCACAACTAGGCCTAATTCACTTATAAGTGCATCAGTCGATTAATCAATATCGGAACTTAAGTGTTGAATTAATTACTCATGCACAACCAGGTCTAATGCAGTTATAAGTGCATCAGTCTATTAATTAATATCGGAACTTAAGTGTTGAATTAATTACTCGAGCACAAACAGTTCTAGTGCATTTATAAGTGCATCAGTTGATTAATCAATATCGGAACTTATGTAATGAATTATTTACTCGAGCACAACCAGTTCCAATGCATTTATAAGTGCATCAGACGATTAATCAATACCGAAACTTAAATGTTGAATTAATTACTCAACCACAACTAGGCCTAATGCACTTATAAGTGCATCAGTCGATTAATCAATATCGGAACTTAAGTGTAAAATTAATTACTCAAGCACAACCAGGTCTAATGCATTTCTAAGTGCATCAGTCGATTAGTCAATAGCGAAACTTAAGTGTTGAATTAATTATTCGAGCACAACCCATTCTAATGCATTTATAAGTTCATCAGTCGATTAATCAATATCGAAACTTAAGTGTTGAATTAATTACTCGGGCACAACCAGGTCTAATGCACTTATAAGTGCATCAATCGATTAATCAATATCGGAACTTAAGTGTTGAATTAATTACTCAAGCACAACTAGGTCTAATGCATTCATAAGTGAATCAGTCTATTAATCAATATCGGAACTGACCAATAATTGCTACACTTCAAAACTTTAATTAATTCTAAACTTGATTTTCGGTATTGATTTATCGATTATTGCACTTCAAAATGCATAACAATTGGTTGTGTTCAAGTAATCAATTCGAAACTTGATTTGGTTGATCGAGTAATTGTATCACAACTGGTTGTGCTCCAGTATCCAATTTGAATCTTGCACAACCAGTTCTAATGCATTTATAAGTGCATCAGTCGATTAATCAATAGCGAAACTTAAATGTTGAATTAATTACTCAAGCACAACCAGATCTAATGCAATTATAAGTGCATCAGTCGATTAGTCAATAGCGAAACTTAAGTGTTGAATTAATTATTCGAGCACAACCCATTCTAATGCATTTATAAGTGCATCAGTCGATTAATCAATATCGGAACTCATGTGATGAATGAATTACTCGGGCACAACCAGGTCTAATGCACTTATAAGTGCATCACTCGATTAATCAATACCGAAACTTAAATGTTGAATTAATTACTCAACCACAACTAGGCCTAATTCACTTATAAGTGCATCAGTCGATTAATCAATAACGGAACTTAAGTGTTGAATTAATTACTCGAGCACAACCAGTTCTAATGCATTTATAAGTGCATCAGTCGATTAATCAATATCGGAACTAATGTGATGAATTATTTACTCGAGCACAACCAGTTCCAATGCATTTATAAGTGCATCACTCGATTAATCAATACCGAAACTTAAATGTTGAATTAATTACTCTAGCACAACTAGGCCTAATTCACTTATAAGTGCATCAGTCGATTAATCAATATCGGAACTTAAGTGTTGAATTAATTACTCATGCACAACCAGGTCTAATGCAGTTATAAGTGCATCAGTCTATTAATTAATATCGGAACTTAAGTGTTGAATTAATTACTCGAGCACAAACAGTTCTAGTGCATTTATAAGTGCATCAGTTGATTAATCAATATCGGAACTTATGTAATGAATTATTTACTCGAGCACAACCAGTTCCAATGCATTTATAAGTGCATCAGACGATTAATCAATACCGAAACTTAAATGTTGAATTAATTACTCAACCACAACTAGGCCTAATGCACTTATAAGTGCATCAGTCGATTAATCAATATCGGAACTTAAGTGTAAAATTAATTACTCAAGCACAACCAGGTCTAATGCATTTCTAAGTGCATCAGTCGATTAGTCAATAGCGAAACTTAAGTGTTGAATTAATTATTCGAGCACAACCCATTCTAATGCATTTATAAGTTCATCAGTCGATTAATCAATATCGAAACTTAAGTGTTGAATTAATTACTCGGGCACAACCAGGTCTAATGCACTTATAAGTGCATCAATCGATTAATCAATATCGGAACTTAAGTGTTGAATTAATTACTCAAGCACAACTAGGTCTAATGCATTCATAAGTGAATCAGTCTATTAATCAATATCGGAACTGACCAATAATTGCTACACTTCAAAACTTTAATTAATTCTAAACTTGATTTTCGGTATTGATTTATCGATTATTGCACTTCAAAATGCATAACAATTGGTTGTGTTCAAGTAATCAATTCGAAACTTGATTTGGTTGATCGAGTAATTGTATCACAACTGGTTGTGCTCCAGTATCCAATTTGAATCTTGCACAACCAGTTCTAATGCATTTATAAGTGCATCAGTCGATTAATCAATAGCGAAACTTAAATGTTGAATTAATTACTCAAGCACAACCAGATCTAATGCAATTATAAGTGCATCAGTCGATTAGTCAATAGCGAAACTTAAGTGTTGAATTAATTATTCGAGCACAACCCATTCTAATGCATTTATAAGTGCATCAGTCGATTAATCAATATCGGAACTCATGTGATGAATGAATTACTCGGGCACAACCAGGTCTAATGCACTTATAAGTGCATCACTCGATTAATCAATACCGAAACTTAAATGTTGAATTAATTACTCAACCACAACTAGGCCTAATTCACTTATAAGTGCATCAGTCGATTAATCAATAACGGAACTTAAGTGTTGAATTAATTACTCGAGCACAACCAGTTCTAATGCATTTATAAGTGCATCAGTCGATTAATCAATATCGGAACTAATGTGATGAATTATTTACTCGAGCACAACCAGTTCCAATGCATTTATAAGTGCATCACTCGATTAATCAATACCGAAACTTAAATGTTGAATTAATTACTCTAGCACAACTAGGCCTAATTCACTTATAAGTGCATCAGTCGATTAATCAATATCGGAACTTAAGTGTTGAATTAATTACTCATGCACAACCAGGTCTAATGCAGTTATAAGTGCATCAGTCTATTAATTAATATCGGAACTTAAGTGTTGAATTAATTACTCGAGCACAAACAGTTCTAGTGCATTTATAAGTGCATCAGTTGATTAATCAATATCGGAACTTATGTAATGAATTATTTACTCGAGCACAACCAGTTCCAATGCATTTATAAGTGCATCAGACGATTAATCAATACCGAAACTTAAATGTTGAATTAATTACTCAACCACAACTAGGCCTAATGCACTTATAAGTGCATCAGTCGATTAATCAATATCGGAACTTAAGTGTAAAATTAATTACTCAAGCACAACCAGATCTAATGCATTTCTAAGTGCATCAGTCGATTAGTCAATAGCGAAACTTAAGTGTTGAATTAATTATTCGAGCACAACCCATTCTAATGCATTTATAAGTTCATCAGTCGATTAATCAATATCGAAACTTAAGTGTTGAATTAATTACTCGGGCACAACCAGGTCTAATGCACTTATAAGTGCATCAATCGATTAATCAATATCGGAACTTAAGTGTTGAATTAATTACTCAAGCACAACTAGGTCTAATGCATTCATAAGTGAATCAGTCTATTAATCAATATCGGAACTGACCAATAATTGCTACACTTCAAAACTTTAATTAATTCTAAACTTGATTTTCGGTATTGATTTATCGATTATTGCACTTCAAAATGCATAACAATTGGTTGTGTTCAAGTAATCAATTCGAAACTTGATTTGGTTGATCGAGTAATTGTATCACAACTGGTTGTGCTCCAGTATCCAATTTGAATCTTGCACAACCAGTTCTAATGCATTTATAAGTGCATCAGTCGATTAATCAATAGCGAAACTTAAATGTTGAATTAATTACTCAAGCACAACCAGATCTAATGCAATTATAAGTGCATCAGTCGATTAATCAATAGCGAAACTTAAATGTTGAATTAATTACTCAAGCACAACCAGATCTAATGCATTTATAAGTGCATCAGTTGATTAATCAATATCAGAACTTAAGTGTTGAATTAATTACTTAAGCACAACCAGGTCTAATGCATTTCTAAGTGCATCAGTCGATTAGTCAATAGCGAAACTTAAGTGTTCAATTAATTACTCAAGCACAACCAGGTCTAATGCATTTATAAGTGCATCAGTCGATTAATCAATATCGAAACTCAAGTGTTGAAATAATTACTCGAGCACAACCCATTCTAATGCATTTATAAGTGCATCAGGCGATTAATCAATATCGAAACTTAAATGTTGAATTAATTACTCGGGCAAAACCAGGTCTAATGCACTTATAAGTGCATCAGTCGATTAATCAATATTGGAACTTAAGTGTTGAATTAATTACTCAAGCACAACCAGGTCTAATGCATTTATAAGTACATCAGTCTATTAATCAATATCGGAACTTAAGTGTTGAATTAATTACTCGAGCACAACCTGTTCTAATGCATTTATAAGTGCATCAGTCGATTAATCAATATCGGAACTCATGTGATGAATTATTTACTCGAGCACAACCAGTTCCAATGCATTTATAAGTGCATCACTCGATTAATCAATACCGAAACTTAAATGTTGAATTAATTACTCTAGCACAACTAGGCCTAATTCACTTATAAGTGCATCAGTCGATTAATCAATAACGGAACTTAAGTGTTGAATTAATTACTCGAGCACAACCAGTTCTAATGCATTTATAAGTGCATCAGTCGATTAATCAATATCGGAACTCATGTGATGAATTATTTACTCGAGCACAACCAGTTCCAATGCATTTATAAGTGCATCACTCGATTATAAATGCATTGGAACTGGTTGTGCTCGAGTAAATAATTCATCACATGAGTTCCGATATTGATTAATCGACTGATGCACTTATAAATGCATTAGAACAGGTTGTGCTCGAGTAATTAATTCAACACTTAAGTTCCGATATTGATTAATAGACTGATGTACTTATAAATGCATTAGACCTGGCTGCGCTTGAGTAATTAATTCAACACTTAAGTTCCAATATTGATTAATCGACTGATGCACTTATAAGTGCATTAGACCTGGTTTTGCCCGAGTAATTAATTCAACACTTAAGTTTCGATATTGATTAATCGCCTGATGCACTTATAAATGCATTAGAATGGGTTGTGCTCGAGTAATTAATTCAACACTTGAGTTTCGATATTGATTAATCGACTGAGGCACTTATAAATGCATTAGACCTGGTTGTGCTTGAGTAATTAATTGAACACTTAAGTTTCGCTATTGACTAATCGACTGATGCACTTAGAAATGCATTAGACCTGGTTGTGCTTAAGTAATTAATTCAACACTTAAGTTCTGATATTGATTAATCAACTGATGCACTTATAAATGCATTAGATCTGGTTGTGCTTGAGTAATTAATTCAACATTTAAGTTTCGCTATTGATTAATCGACTGATGCACTTATAATTGCATTAGATCTGGTTGTGCTTGAGTAATTAATTCAACATTTAAGTTTCGCTATTGATTAATCGACTGATGCACTTATAAATGCATTAGAACTGGTTGTGCAAGATTCAAATTGGATACTGGAGCACAACCAGTTGTGATACAATTACTCGATCAACCAAATCAAGTTTCGAATTGATTACTTGAACACAACCAATTGTTATGCATTTTGAAGTGCAATAATCGATAAATCAATACCGAAAATCAAGTTTAGAATTAATTAAAGTTTTGAAGTGTAGTAATTATTGGTCAGTCGTTTTCTACATTGACTGATCGATTAATGAATCGTAAAATGCATATGAATTAAACAATATTGAAAATTGAGTTACGATATTATTTCACGAATTTAATTACCAGTTCATTATTGTCTAATGGTTAAGAAGTATATTGTATGTGTTCACCCCGTTCACAATGCAATGGTAGTAATTAATTAATAATTAATTAACAATTAGTTACTAATAAATTAGTAATTAATTGGTAGCATGGTGGTTGATATTTTATATTGTATTTTTGCGGTTGTGCTAGCTTAACGCATAAGCTGGCATAACCCTATGTATTTTTTAAAAAGCAGCCGTAATAAATTTAGTTTTGGGTAATTAATTAGTAATTAACGAGTACCAAATTTTTTGATTGATTTCGTTTGATTGTGCCGGAATGGTTGTGCCAGCTTCACGTACCTAGTGTGTTTCGGGTCTCCACAGCAGTTGTGCATGGCGATTTCGGAGTATTGTCGAAACAATAAAGCAGTCGTCTCGATTACTGGTGCGTCTTCTAGGACCTTTTCCAGGTCTTCTAGAGTACAAACCAGTTTCCAAAAAACGCGAGTAAACGCGCTGAACAGTACTTCGTGATACATTGTATGTGTTAGCAACGTAACGTTGATTTCTTCCATCTTCAAGTAATGCGACAATAGAAGCTACAGTTTCTCCGCATAATGACATTTCGAATGCATTAAAATGACAAACAAGTAATAAATTATTGAAACAAATAAATCCAGTAAGCGCCAATTACGCATTTTATGAATTTCATTATTTCGTTGTGATACGCAAATAATAGGAATATTTGAGTAAATTAGTAATGTTTGTAATAGTTTGTAATGGATGTGACTTCGAGGAAGCCTAATAAACATATAGCAATGGTAACATATTGTAATACGTACTCAAATAAAGAGAAATTAGCATTTATTTCTTAAAAAAAAATGGCCCGTTTTCCGTGCCGGTCAGTGTATAATATTTAAATTCAAAATTGTAATAATTGTTTTGTTTTGGCATTTTAGAATAATTTTTAATTGATACAATCCGAGTTAATTATATATCAATTATGTGGCAACAGAGCATCATCTCTACAAAGCTTTACAAAAATGCCGCTAGATGACAGACTTAATATGACGTCATAGAGTAATTACTGTGCAATGCATCCATTATACTCACAATGAGATAATGTCTACGGTAGTAGATTAGTTGTCTCCGATCTAATGTTTTCTAAACAGCGCCATGATGTAGTACCGCTTTAACGTACAACTACTTGTCTGTATATAGACAAATATCCCTAATAGATGGCGAAATACGGTTCTGATCTATACTAAAATAACGGTATTTTTCGTTGTCGTCCGAAAGGCAACAAAGCTATTTAGAAAAGTTTTTCAGAATTTAGTAATAACAATTTTCTTTTGAAAGTCATTTTTCATTTGCTTCTTACTCAGGCATAAAAAACAATTGACAAAAAAGTTAGTACTCATTAGATTCAGATTTTAATTTTAAACATTTTTCGTATTCACCTTTTTAGTCTAATTTTATTAGAAAAACAATAATCACCATATTTAAAAAATAAAATTATGTTCTCAATGTTTCAATCCTATACCCAGTATAAAACAAAAATGTTTATTTTATTGCAGAGTACCGTTAGTGCAGCAGTTAATTGAACAGATGACACTAGAAGATAAAAGTAAGTGTTTGCTAATTGCATGTAAGGAGAAAACTTCGGACCATATCCAGATAGCAAAACTGCTAATTGAAGCCGCAGCCGACGTGAATGTTGAAGACAATGACACACCGTTGACAGCCCTCTGCAAAAATATCAGTACAGAGGAGCAGGTTGATCTAATCAAAATTCTCATCGAACAAGGAGCTAATGTTAACTCATTTTCACATGTAAATAATATGAATACACAAGATAATGATGATGATGACGATGATGATGATGATTACTATTTTCATTTTCCCATCCCGACATACACCTCTGCTCTACATTTAGTAGTGTGTTATAACCATTATCATGTTGCTAAGTTACTGTTGCAAGCTGGAGCTGATGTTAATATTCAAGATTGGGAATCTCACACCCCAATCCTAACTGGATGTCTATCTTCTCGTTTTGACGATAAATATGACTTAGTGGAGTTGCTTGTTAATGCCGGTGCTATTGTAAATGTTCAGGAAACAGGAGGATTTAATTATACTCCGTTACATTACGCAGTGGAAAAGGCAAATTTTCGTATTGCTGATTTGTTGTTGAAGAATGGAGCTGATGTTAATAGAAGTACAGTTATCGATGGAATAATGCCACTATTATTGTTCCCAGAAGTCAAAGTAGACCAAATGCTACTTCAGTGTTTCGAGAATTTAGTGAGAGATACCGAAAATTCAACAGTTTATGAAGAAAAATTTAAAGATTATTTTTATACAGTGGCATCATTTCAAAGTAAAGAAATGTTAGAAATTTTATTTCGTCATGGAATGGTGGTTGGTCCTTATAATCAGCTCCAAGCTCTTGGTTCCGTTGTGACAAGTTTTAACGCCGATTCTAAAGCAGCAGCAGATGCTTTTAATTATTTGTGGGATAAAACTAATAAAAATATTTTTAAAGATGGTACTAGTGCTTTTATTATAGATGATATGATTAACCATTGCTGGTACGTACCACATAAAATTTTGTGTTTTTTTAAAGTATTGAATGAATTTGAATCAATACCGTTTTGTAATAATTATTTGTTTGAATTAGCGGTTAGTGTAATAGAGCGTTCAACCAAAAATTATACTCGTGCAAACGAAATTGAAAATTTAGATTCAGTATTTAAATCAATTGACTTTTGTAGTATCGTTCAAAAATTCTTTGAGATAGGTGTTAAATTCGGAAGTAAAGATTTCGAGGGATTAACATATATATGCAGCAAATATTTTTTGTTAAACGATGAAGAGGGAGTTACTAAATTTTTAAATGTTTTTATTAATAATAACATAAATCTAAATGATAAAGGTATTATGCAGTTGGCAGTAGCAAACTGTCCTTTATTAAGTGTGACTTTACTCCAGTACTGCATCGTGTGTGACCCAATGGATATATTCGAGAATATTTTGCTAGCAAGAAGAGTAGATACAATGACATTCAGATTAATTGAAAAAGTTTTGAGATTATGTACTCCTTCCGAAGTAATACGAAGACAATGTGTAACATTCTTGAAACATATAAAAGACCAAAATAATTATTACTCCAGAGAGTTGAAGCCTGATGATTACCTTGTCCCAGTACTGAATTGTGTTAAAACTGAGTGTTCCGAAGAAGAAAAAGAGAAAGAAAAGAAATTAGTTAATTATTTATTAGATTTATTAGCATTAGATAGATTTCCAACACTAAAAGAACTTTCTCGCAATAAAGTTAGAGAATTTCTTAAAGAGAATTGCTCCGATACTAAAACATATTTGAAAAGTATAAAACATCTAGATGTACCATCTGACGTCAAAAGAATTATACAATGCCAGAAATCTGTATGTTCTTTTACATAAAATAGATTACAGTAAGTGAACACAGTCTAACAGTTTTGTTCATGCGTTTGTCATTGTTGCATACAAGGCGCTAGCCAAGTGTTTAATCCAAATGTTACAAAATATTAAAATTAGTAATACTTGCTATTGTTTAGTTTATGGTTATAAAGGGAGTATAAATCAACAAAGTTCGTGTAAATCATCGAGCTTACAAACAATAGACCCCGCGCATCCTATTTTGCCTATGTTACAAAAATGTTCCAAGTTAACAGTGCAGAAATATATCTCTATCCTCTAACAGTACGGAAGCCATGTGTAAAAGTATACTGCGCATGCGTTGTATACTATCGTGTATCTCTTTCATGCGTATAGCCCGTATAATATACGTATAAACATTGATTAAATAATATATATAGATTGGCAACCTTATGAGCATTTGCGTACCGCGTTGTAAAGATACGTATTATGCTGCCACCTTTAATAATTTTATTATTTGGCCGTACTAACATTCGATCAGGCTGGCGGTAATTATATTCGGATGTATTCGTGTCAAGTCGCTTGAAGTCGGAGACACGAAATTTTTAATAAAAAATAATGAATTATTTAATCACATAATTGATTATGAACAACAAATTAATTCGTTATTATTTTGAGGGACGCCAAAAATGAAGAAATTTATGAATATTGAAAAAAATATTTTTGACTAATAATAGCTCATCGAAATGTATATATTCCCAATTATTTTTACTCTTCTTTTAACACCCTGTATACTGAACTATATAAAAAAGTTAATTAAGCCATTTTGTCAAATGTGCATAGGATATTAGTATATTACATATATACAGGATGACATTGAAAAAGTGCCACTCAAAATAACATTTTTATTGATAATTATTTTTTAATTCCCTATACATATTTGTAAAGTAGGCTTAGGGGCTCACAAATCATGGTATTTGGCATGATGGTAGCGCTTTCGGTTTAACTGGAAGTGACATTAACTTTCTTCAAATAGGACATCCTATTTATTTTTACATATGTATTTGGAATCTACGTAAAATTACGAATTCAACGATATGTTTGAAGTGTATTTTTATAGAATTAATTAATTACAAAATGATCCATAATTAACCTGCTAAGCCAAGATGTGAAAACAGTTGAGATAATAAATAATATTTAAGTTAATTTTATGAATTGGAAATTATTTTTGTAAGATTTCATATTCTGATAAAGATGACAAAGAAAGAAGAAATATATATTAATGGTTTCATTCAAAATATTAATGGCATTTCAAAATTATTTGCGGACATGAAAGAAGAGAATTATTTGTTTTTATTAACAAATAGATTGCAACAAGATTGTATGGAAAACCACTTTTCAATAATTAGAAATAGAGGGGGGTACAATCCAACTCAAACTGTAAAACAATTTAGGCAAACATTGCAAAGAATTATTCATATAAGAATTTTAAAACCAGTTGGGAGCGGAAACTGTGAAATAGATGACGACAAAATTATTGAAATAGAAATATCGGAATCCATTACAGCACCTAATGAAATGATCGACAATGTTGAAATTGTACGACCAAAAAATGTGAAAAATAGTAATGACAATGAATCTCAATTTCAATCGCCAAATATTTTATATGAGGAATGTAGTGTGGTATACTTCTCTAGATATTTGGTTTTTCGTATTAAACAATACAATTGCGAAAATTGTAATAAAATTTTAAGGAAAAATAACCTTCTTCTTGATGAAAATGAAATTTATTTAGTTCTTAAAGACTATGGCAAAGTGAATTAAATATAATATTTTTGCAGACCGAAAGAACAAACAGTAAAAATTGTGTCAGAATTTTAAATTTTTTTTAGTGAATTTAGAAAAGAACATTTACATTCAAACAATATAACCAGCAATTTTTAAAAAAATAGTATACGGTGCATAAATTTGCATTATAGTGATTGGTTAAAATAAAAGTAATGGATGCTATGACAAAAAATTTATTATAAAAATATTTATTAAAATAAAAGTTTTTCAAACTTTGAAATGGAAATCTACAGATATCACAAGAAAAGCTTGTAGAACAAAAAATATATATTTTGCAGAACAAATAATAATTAAAACATTGAATATTGTAATAAATTTTTAGGTCAATAGTTCTATATTATTCTTGTTTAAATAAATATAAACTTTTTTCTAATTGGTACTTTTTCTTTTGTTATTAATTGGTGGTCAAAGAACATATTAAAAAATTTCTTTTAATTTATAATTATTAAGTAAAACAACAAGAAAACTTATTTGGAGAAGATTTATTGTATTAAAATAGGTACATTGTTTTATTTGCGGAATATCTTAAAAAGTTGCGCTTTTAGCAGTATTTAAAAATTAATAATTTTATGTGCTTCAAGTTATCGGGTGTAATTTTAGCAGCTCCGATTCAATTCTAATCCAATCTAATTCAATGCCGCTTGGTAAGCACCTTATTTAAAAAGAATAAGTATTTATGATGTATAAAGTGACATTTTATTTTGTGAGAAGGAAGTTTGGAGTATGACACGAAGCGGATGGTCCAAACCTTCAAATACATATCCACTGTAAATTCATATTAAATCATTTCTTTATTAAATGATAAATGAATGCATATCCCCTGTAAATTCATATTAAATCGTTTCTCAATGAAATGTTAAATGAATTTTTATTAATTATGAAAGAATGTAAGCTTATTTTTAAAAATAAATTTATAATTAAATTAAATATCTCTGAAGAAATGACGAAATAAGTTTAACAAATTCTCATTATAAATTTTTTTGGCTCCGCCCGATCCCGATGCTCCGCCTAGCGATGTGTACTACCATGCTGCTATCTTGTAGCGAATTAGGCACATGTATAGTGTGCAACTACAGCGCAGATGGCTCTTACTCGTACAGAATTAAAATGTGTTACGCGGATTGACTATAGCATTGCCAATCTATATATACTATTTAATCAATGGTATAAACTTATATACCGCTGAAAGTCACAGAAAAGCCGTTCAGCAGAATAAGGTGCAGACATATATCTCTGTCCTTCAGCTAAAACAAATTTCAATGCGCAAGCGCTACTTAAGTTCGTTTGTACTGGTTAAGAATCTTTAGGGGAAGGGAATTTCTTGTTTACTTCGTGCGGTAAATACATTCACGTTTGTCATTTCAATTTTACATTTTGTGATTGAATTTTGAATTTGCGTGTATTGGTCTGTGGTGTTGGCGGATTTTCTTGGTCTATTACAAGTGTTTCTCCTAATATTGAAATAATCCTTTATACAGCAACTTAATTTCTAACCTACATGTATTCTCTTCTTAAAATATATCCTTTTGTATTGTTATCCAAGTAACGGATTTTCCTAATCTTTTACAGGTGTTCAACACTTTGTTTCACCTATTGTGTTAATGTATTCTTTGTACAAGTATTTAATTTTCTATTTTTCTAATCTTTTGCAGGTGTTCGCAATTTTGTTTCTGTAGTTTTAAAATTTCTATCATAAATATATTTTATTTATGTAATTTGTATTTAGAATATTTCATTTAATAACAGTATTTTTTTTTTAAATACTACAATCAAATTTTAATAAATCATGTGGTATAAAAATTCGTAAGTAACCGTATATGTTATTTAAATTTCAAATATTCAAACAGCCGCCGTACTGGATATGCGCATGTGCTTTTGGTTTTTGTTTTACCTGGCAGACAAGGATAGAGATACATTGCTTGTGACACGTTCCACTTATTGGAAAGATAGGAGTTCAGCGGTATATAAGTTTATACGTATATTAGCCGTATATATTTTTCTCTATCACAAAACTACATTTTCATATAAACATTGGACGTTTCGCATCTATGATTACGCCATTTTTATTTTACACTTAGTTCGTTTGAGTTGTTTGTGCTATAAGAATATTTGTGCTATTTGCTAGTTGAAAGAAGGTGTATGTAAAACATAATCATGGGGAAGCGTTAGCATTGTATTTTGTATTAAATTAAATAAAATAATTGTACTTTCTATACAGCGTTCATAACAAATCGAAATTTGTAATTTTTCATTTTGCCGCGCCTTCTTAATTTCCGTACTATTGAAGGATGGAAATATATAGAGTGAGTCTGAGAGACGCCCCCCCCCCCTTAACTTTTTTTATTATAAGTAATAGAAAAAATGGCTCATATAAAAGTTTTATTATTTTAAATATAATATTTGATGGCAGATGTAAATATTTTTTATAAAGTCAGGTTTACAAGATACAATTATCAATTTTTATTTTTTATGTAGCAATCTATAATTATTTTACTAAAATATTAACCGTCATTTTTTTGTCTTTTTAACGATGTATTAGTTTTTATCAATGTATTTGAAAAAAATCGAAAAAAATAAGCTAATTGAGGTATATAAGAAATAATTTTTATTCAAATATTCTAGGTGGCTATGTGAAAATAAATAGATAAATAAGTAAATAAAAGGTAAGTAATAATAAATAACACACAAAGTATACTTTGTTTATATTAACATTGTTACATTTTGTTTATTTTCATATAG
Organism: Harpalus rufipes; assembly: GCA_951394225.1. Lineage (NCBI taxonomy): Eukaryota > Metazoa > Arthropoda > Insecta > Coleoptera > Carabidae > Harpalus > Harpalus rufipes. The sequence goes on from OX596285.1 coordinate 15,741,477, forward strand.
CCACCTATAATTGAATAAAAATTATGTTCCATATATCTCAATTATATTATTTATTTAGATTTTTTTCAAATAGATTAATAAAAAGTAATACATCGTTGAAAAGAAAAAAATGTCGGTTTGTATTTTAGTAAAATGATTATAGGTTGCTATTTAAAAAATAAAAGTTGATAGTCGTATCTTGTAAATAATAATAAAACTTTTACACGAGTCATTTTTTCTATTACTTATAATAAAAAAAGTTGAAGGGTTTGGGGGGGGGGGCGTCTTCCCAGACTCAGCCTGTATATATCCGCACCGTTATCTTGGAACAAGGATGGTGCAAGTGCACTGCATCTATAGTTTAGAAGGCCGATGGTGTAAATATAGACCGCGAACAGAAAGGTGACTATAGCGACATTGAAGTGCTTGGAATAAGCTGATTTGTTATACGTTTCGAAAATTTTGTTATGTATGGATATGAATGTTGTATATCGTTGTATATGCTTCTATTTCAAATAAAAATAAACTGGTATCCATATTTTGAGAACCACTAGTTGATTTTTTACCTTCCGTCACCTCTAGATAAGGAAGGTATTGTCTGGTCAAAAAATTCGGTGGTGAGTTTTCATTGAATAAGCACGTTTTGAGGGTCGTTACAATACGATTTTACTATTTTTACGATGATGTCTGTATGTGGGTGTGTGTGTGTTCGTGTGTGTGTATGTGGGTGTGACCGCGGTTTCGCGCACGATATCTCCAATACTAGAATTTCAAAAATTACAATTCTTGCGTATTCCTCTTCCTTACAACCATATGCAGACTTGTTTAGATTTTGGTTATAATTGGTCAACCGGAAGTATCCTCATTTTTTCTTGATAAACTCAGTTAAATTTTATTATAACTTAAAGAATATATTATTCTCTATACGATTTGATTGCATTTTATATTTCATATTCAACAGATATAGAGTTAAAGAATTATAAAGATAATAAATTTTATAATTCAGCCAGCTATGCTAACTTAACCATGGAAACTGTTAATATATTCAGGTAATTCAAAATGACAGATGTCAATATCAATAAAAAGTAAATAATGAAAGAATAAGGGAAATAATTCTAGTGTTGGGTGTTTCTAGAAAGATATAAGCGAGACAATTACATTGGTATGAACATGTCATGAGGAGAGATGAGTACATTGGAAGAATGAATAGCTTATAACAGAAGGTGGAAGAAACATAGGAAGACTAAATATAATATGAAAGGAGAGAAAAGGAACTGAATGAGGACGACATACAAAACAAAAATTAGTGAAAGAAGGAAATAAAAAATAGCGACCCCCTAACAAATGGGAAAAACTACAGAAGAAGAAGATATTAGTGTCAAGTGCAATTCGCATAGTTTGTTTATGAAATAATTTAACTGGAAATATAGGATCTTTTGCAAGAAAATTTATGTGTGGGGCGCGTGCAGTGACGTGACTTTGCTGACTTTGGCAAGCAAATATGTAGACCCGTGTCAAAATGACATCTATTAATTACGTCCATAACTGACAAATGTCATAATTTTTCATTCAAAATTTCATGATTTTCTTATTTTATTTATTATCAGGGGTGTGGAATTCAGTTGCCGAGAAAAGGAATCATAAACTACCAGAAAAAGAAATTTTGAATGAAAAATTTTGACGTGAGGATGAAATAGAAATGAATGGAAGAAAAAAATAAAAAATAGCGACCCCTAACGAATGGGAAAAGCTAAAGAAGAAGAAAATGTCAGTGTCAAGTGCCATTGGCATGAAATAACATTACTGGAAATTTATAATCTTTTGCAAGAAAATTTATGTATGGAATTTGTACATAATACACAGGATTGACGGAAGGTATTGTGCTGGCCACATCAGATTTTTTTCAGTTTATCGTTGAAATATCCATGTAAAATAAAGATTCTTTGCTAATTTAACCAACTTCGTTTCTCTTATAAATCTCCAGATTGCAATGGTAGCCACTTAAAAATGAACAAATAAATGTTGTAGAGAATTAAATTCTGCATCCAATTTAGGAAATCAATTTTAAAGTTTTTTTTTTGAAGATTGCTGATTTATAGCGAAAGCCATGGAACTCTAACAAAATTACGTACAATGGTATGACATCTTAACTGTCAAAGAAAGTTTGTGTAGCGAATAATAAGAAAGAAAATAAAAAATACGGATTAAATATTTTCTTATTCTTTCGATTAAACCAAAGAACAAAAAATCGTGCAACACCTCATTCTACCTACTCAGAAACCGTTTTCAAATTAAAGTTCAAAATAAACTTTTTTGGGGCCATTATCAACATGTTAGTACTTTTGCGGTAAACTAAATGGTAAATTGAGCTATTTTTCGCGACACACAAATTTTGAGGCTGGTTCGTAATGGTTAAAAAAAATATTTTCTCGATTGAATATTGAATGCGAAACAATGACATCAATCACGAACCGTATTCAAAATGTTTTGAACTAGTGACTGTATTTGGTTCAAAACGTAATTCAAAGAATGAGAAGAGGGAAGGGAGGGCTGTCACTTTTTTTATAATCTTTTGTTAAATGTATATACGTTTATTTTAGGTAATAGCAAATTAAATGTACATGATGATGCGAAATAAATTTAAAAATCATATTTCATTCATTTTTCATGAAAATTATCCACAACATTCGTAGCAAAATAATAATAAAAAAATATTAACGATTTATATCCTATTCCACCTTATTAATTCAGTATTGTAGAGAATAGGGCATAGTTTTGAACTCTGATTAGTTGGAACTGGAGCCCAGTGTATGTAATTTCAGACTTGTGTCAGTGTACATGACATGTGGCATCATCTCGTGTTCTTATTATGTGTAACGTGCTTCGCGCAACGCGATAAGTTTCTTAACGCACCCTAGATGGTTTGGTGTGCGGCCGCCAGCTTTTAAACAGTGGAGACGGGCAGGGTTGATATCACATAAGGGTTATATAAGGGATAAAAGGCGCCACGTAATTTTTATCCTCAAAATTACGAAAAGGACGGTACCAAAACGATATATAAAGATAATTGTATCTACCGCAATTTGTTGCCTGAAAATGACTGTGGGTTAATAAATAAAAAAATCTGTTGAGGCCAGCACAATACCTCTCGCCACTTCCTTTTTTGGTACATAAATATAGGGCGCGAACAGTCATGCTACATTGTTGGCCTTGACAAGCAGATGTGGTGGCTCGTTTCAGAATGATAATTAGTAATTATGTACATACATGTCAAATGTCAGAATTTTTCATTAAAAATTTCAAGATTTTCTAAATTCACGTAGTTAATTTGTCACCAGAAGTGTGGAATTTACTTGCCGAGGAAAATAAACCACGTGGAATTGGAAAATCACTGAATTTAGAATGAGAAATTATGATATTTGGCATCTATATACATAATTACTAGCTATCATTGTGACATGGGCCTCCATATCTGCTTGTCAAGGCGAACAAAGTCACATGACTGCTCGCGCCCTAATGTATTTCTTGTATACCTACACTCTGCACCAAAATTCTACTTATATCTATTCCTTATATTTAGATTTTTTAAATTTAAATTCATTCTATGAAGAAATTTAGTCCTACTCTTCTAATTTTTCGAGATGTTTCCAATTCATTGTCGGGAGTGACAGTATTTCTGAAGTGTAATATACCTATAATATTAAATATTTAACTATTAATACATTAAGAAATAAATATAACGTATGTGCTTCCCAGAAAAGTCTTCAGTAATGTCTCGGGATATCTGATACTGACATTTATCTGTCAGTTACAAACAATTTAAATTTTCAACTATTTTCCATGGCATTCTTTCGACTGTAAAATTTATTACAACAGATTATTTTATATATTATATTTCTTTTATCTCTAAATCTATAGAATATATAATAAAATATTTAAATGTATCAGATAGAGAATTTAATTTTCTTTAATATTACCAAGAAAAATTTTCAAAAAATAATATGTAGAAGATTTTTTTTTCAAGAATCTTTTACGTCCGGTTGTCCAATTGTTATCAAAATCTTTTCAGATCTTCCCATGAATGTCGGATTGGGAAATACGTAGTTAAACAAATATAAAGTCTTATAGTTTTTGAATAATCGTCACTACAACATCCCACATACACACACACACAGACATCATCGTAAAAATGTTAAAATCGGATTGTAGGAACCTTAAAACGTGCTTATTCAATAAAATCTGGATATGCGATTTTTAGCATGAATTCAAAATCTCTCTTAGTGAGAGGTAAAAAGGAAATTTTATAAAACAGAATTTAATAAATGTAAAGATTATGTGCAGAAGGCACTGTAGAATTTGTAAAAAAATATATACAACAAATCAAGAATGTAAAATACTACCAGTAAATGTACAAAAATGTAATATTGTACCCGGAGTCTCATAACCCAGTTTCGAGCGCAAACATAACATCTACGCAGCGTGAAATTGATCAACTTCGTAGCGCGGGCAGGTTCATGCCAATTGGAACGCACGCACGTTCCAGAGTAACAAGTCACGACAATGGGCAACAATGCAACAAAATAAAATTTCGAAAGTACAACTTTACATAAAAGAAATTTCCACCAATAAGGCTTACAATGAGCTGTTGGCTCCAATTTACAAACACAAAAATACTGTAAGCTTCAATTGACTAAAAATGAATATAATAAAACAACGAATTTCACAAAATATACTACTTCCAACAGTGAAGAGCCAAATAAAATTTTACTGCGAGGACACCGTAACAACAGTCCTCCTAGACAACATTGAGTTAAGTTCTTTCCTCGCAAAAAAAAACCAGAAAGAGGAAGAACGATATGAAATAAAAGGTGTTCGGGGAAATTGTAGGCGACGAAGTAGGACGATGGTAACGGCGGAGGGACAGCCACTGGGCACAAAGTAGAAAGTGTCCCAACAATGGTGACGCTGACGGCAGATTCGCAAATCCTCCAAGGAAAGATGACTTCCAGAACTTGAAAAAGATGCTCCACACAAGATGACACCCCACGGACATCCACCAAGATATATAACAGTGAAGCACCCCCGATATACAAATCCACTACAATGGCGAAACAGAAAACTGGTTCTAAACAACAATCGGGTACTCCACTCGCGTCACAACTAAGTCACGCCGACCATCAACCACGTGCTAACACACTCGTAAAGAGAAACACATCTACCCCATAACACAGTTTGTACCAGGATCCATGTGGCTGAATTTTTTTTCCGGAACCCAGAAGTTTAGCCGAATGAAGATCAACAAAAAGAAATACAATAAAAACGAACCACCACGCCACTGGCGCAATGAGGTGTTGCAAAAAAAATTAACATATCTTTTTTCTTCTGAAATTCAAATAAGTACCTTCTACAGTATTATTAAATATGATTTTCTGTTCATATTTCTGTATATATTAAGTGCAGTAGCAATTTGAAAGTATACTTTTTGAATTGGCGCCAAATTACTCTGCCTGTGAGGTTTAAAAGTTACTAACCAATGATAGAACTGATAAGATGATGAAAAAAAAACAAAAATATCAACGTCAATGATTGCTTTAATGACAACTTTGTGACATATGGTCTGGCAAAGTGTTGCGTGATTTTTAGTTCTTTACCGAAGTTCTTAGTTATTTATTATTATATATTTCATAGTTTAAGGTAAGTTAACTTTAGTCAATCATGGATAAAATTATGAAGGATTGCGATATCCGAATCAGAAAATTACGCTTAGGATAGTTAGAATATCGAAACTTACAAATAACAAAAATATTAATGTGCGCATTCGCAGACGACGTAGTAATTCTGGGAAGCACTGAAGAGAAAATGCAATTATACATAAATGTCTGGAATTAATTAAACCTATCAAAGTACGGTTTAAAAATTAACACAAAAAAGACTAAGAACATGGCAGTACCCTTAGAGCTTGAAAAAATAAATTTGACGATAAATTCACAAAAATAGAGGGAGTATACAAGTTCCAATATTTAGGAGTCCAAATTGAAAATAATGGATTACAAAAGGCTAACATAAACGTCAGAATTCAGAAAACAGCAACAATGAAAAGTAAAATTCAAGCACTTGAAATGAAATATTTAAGAAGAGTACTGGGAGTTACACTACGAGATAGAATCAGAAATGAAATGATTAGAGAACTACAATATAAATCTGTACTGGACTTTATCGAGGAGAGATGGCTAACTTGGTGGGGACACATGATCAGAATGAATGAAGATAGACCGATGAGATAAATATGGATGACGAACGTGGTACAAAAAAAGAGACCGACGAAGACCTAAAGACAACTGGGATAAGGTAATACTGAAGATCTTGAAGAAATAAATACAACTGTTCAAGACGCTAGGAAGATAGCATCGAATAAGAAGCAATGGGCGAAATTTGTATATTAAACATGTGTAATGCTACACTTTATGATAAAAGTGTTTCTGACAATATATATAAAGAATAAAAGTTTTTCACTATTCTCTGTAAATATTTTTTAGTTATGTAAGATTAAAAATAAAACAAAATATTTTTCAATATCTTCTTAGCGTTGTCCCTCTGGTGCAGCATCCGCTGTTTTGATATATGCACGCCATTTCACACGGCATCATCCACAGGCAAATGCAGAAGTCTGTCTGTGTGCTGATGGTGTCTTGCCAACGTTGCTTAGATCTTCCACGTGGACACTAGCCATCAACTTGAAAACTGAAGGCGATTTTAGGGACACTGTTTGGCGTTATACATCCGTAGCTTCTTCTCAATCAGTATTATTATATAACACTCTGACCCAGATAATTAGTTGTTCTGCGACGCTATAATCACGAAGCGAATACCAAATCAGCTGGCCAGGCACACGATCAAAGGCCTTTTCTAACTCCCCCGGCATCATTTTCCAGCTATAAATTAAAAAAATATTCAATAGTTCTTATTTAATTATAAAAATGTTTATACTCACATCAAGATGATTTTCATAACAAAGAATTTTGAAAATATTTTTATCTTTACGTGTGACAACCATTACATTCTTCTTTCTTCGTTTTGAGACACTACTAGAAATATGTTTTCACTATAATCAGTTTTATTTGAACCCATTGGCACAAAACACTTTTTTATAACTATGTTTAATTATTTCCAAATACAAAAATCAGTTGTAATAGTTGACAGCTGTCACGACTGTCACTCATTTAAATTCCGTTAGCGGCAAATGTAAGCCACACCCTCATTGGTTAGTGACTTAGTTTCGTCATCAGCGGAAGGAGAGCGGGAAATTTAAACCTTATATTTTCATCGACATTTTTCTCATGAATAGAGAGCAATATGAACAAAATAAAAAAATACGGGTAAAATATTTTTTCTTATTCTTTCGATTAAAGCAAAGAAAAAAAATTCGTGCAACACCTCATTCGACAGCTAAAAACATGTCGAGCAAAGAAAACAAATAACCTCGTATGTCGCCAAAGAATTTAAAAATACACTAAATAGAGTAGAAATAGGGTGAGAATAATCAGAATAGGGTTAAGGTATATTTTACTTAAATAAACACTATAAGAACATTTGAAATAAAATTACAACCAAAATCAGAGAAGCGAAACAGCAGAGAGAATTATTGGTCGAAACACTATAAAAATATAAAAATACACGAAAGATGGACAGGGTAATAGTAATAATGCGACGAGGGAAAATGTATTTAGATAATAGGGAAGGTACTTATATATAGGGCAATAAGATTCTGGAGCAAAAATGTTATAGCCTGAATTTTAAACCGTAACAAATGTCAAGTATCATCGTTATTCGATTTGGAAAGCAGGTAGATAATGCTTTATATTCCACACTTACTGACTAGAATATACAAAGTTTCGATGGCATTGTAATACCTTTTTAATATTTTAATGAAATGTCAGATGACAGCATTTCAATACCGCTATGTTTTAATTTCGTCTGTTTAAAACTGGCGCTGATATGAGCGCCATCTAATGAATTGGTTAAGTGGAACAGGGTATACATATATTCAATTTGCTTTGTTTTATGTTCTTTTCATATAATTTATAAATTTTAACAAAACTAATTTTTGTTGATTTGTCATTTTGAGATCTGTCAAATTTCTGATTTAAAACAGTGAAGTTTTGCGATTCATATATTAATAACGTCATACGTTGAATACGGTTTGAAAATATACATGAATACGGTTCAGGCCAAAAACCAGCTTTGGAGGAAAAATCAAAGTGGCTGACATCTGGTGCGAGATTTCGGACCTGGTTTATATTACAATGGTAAAAAACACGGTGTATTTTTTCACCAACGATTTTATAGAGAAAATTGCATACACTCTATTTAAGAATTACCAAACATTTACCTACCATCTTTGTCGTACACATATGACATATACGCGTCTTTTATTCGCTATCTCATTATCGTATGTGTTACAGTAGAGTATTGTAACGTTTTTTATTTATATGGGTGAAGTGTAAAACACAGACAAATATTATTAACTAAAGAATACGTTTATTAAACAATAAATAATTAAGGATTAAATATTAAAAAATAATAAAAACAACTAACACTATGATTAAATAATTATAAACACTAAGAATATTATTAAATGCTTAAACACTACGATTATTTATCTATACAATATTTATATCACTACACTTATTTATATAACTTATAACAGGCCCAAAAAGCTTTGGAGGTTATAAAAAGCCAAACTTAGGCAGGGGTGCAAATCCCGAGCGTGGTTTGGGCTCGACTAGCTTCAGTGAAGACGGGAGGGTTCCGACGTTAGCTGTAAGATGTGAATAGGGCGCCAGCCTCTCTTCAGAGCCTACAAACAACTGAGAGACAAGCCCTCGGGAAATGGAGTGCGGGATGTGAATAAGAGTGTTCGGGGTGCAACAATCAACGATTTTACGTTCACAAATGCAGACTATATTACGCCAGATTAGTTTTACATAGTTGGTTGCAAATTGGCTAATTTCAAAGGCTGTCCCACGCGAGTACTGACGGAGAGCCACGATTACACAAGCCTTGAAGAGGCACGTCGCAGAAGGAGTAAGGGTCGCTGAGAGGTTGCGTAGATACAATTGAAAGCGCATGAAAGGTTGACTAGCAGTTGATCGATCAATTACGTCGTCGCGGCGCCGATAAAAGGTTAGTACGTTCGTTCAAAAACTCACAGTTCGAGTCCTTAGTCCCATTCCGTAGACGTCTAACAGAAATGTTAATCCGTAGAATGGCTTCGCGAGAGCCAAATCCTTTTGTCTTAAATATTCCAATATAGCCCACAATATACAGTGTGCGATTAAAGTGTGGAATATTAAAAAAAAAGCCGAACTCAGCCGGTTTTTATAAAAACGCTGAAACACGTCGATTTTAATTTTTAAAAATACACATTATTATGTACGATTCATCTTCCGACTTTCATTTGTTTTTCAGTTATCACGTCATCACAAAAAAATTAAATAACAACATAGATTTTTAATAGTGAAATCCGATAGTGTTTTTTGTTCTCTTTATTATCATGTAAATAAATCATAACGTTGCATAACAAAAATTCTGAGAAAAATCAAGTTGAACATTTAATAATAATGAATAATCAAGATACCTACCTCGATAAAAAAATTAAATGTAGCAAACTGTTTCATTCAATTATTCTGTCAATCTTCAATTCTCTAGACATAAATATTGTAATTTATTGTTGAATTTTAATAATATTCTTCTAAATTATCAAGGCCATGGCGGATTTAACAATAAGGCAACGAATAGAAATTTTAATTTTTCTTGGTTGTGGGAACCTTACAAGATCCCAGCAAGAAGTGTGTGATATGTTTAATGCAAAATACTCAAATCGACCTATTATTTTTATTTAATTCATTTACATTCATGGGGTCTCGTGGCTGTGTGCCTGAGTGTCTGGTCGCGAATCTGGGGACCCGGGTTCGATCCCGACCGACGCCAAAAATTACATCGCATTTTAATGGCACAAAAATTGACTCCTGTGGTGCACTCTCCACGCCAGCAATGAGTGCCCGTGAGGCGACGCCTGGTAAGCGCCCACACGGTAAAAATATTCCATCATTACCGATATCTGTGTACGAAGCAGATTGGTACACCCAGCAATGGGTAATATACCGTGATGAAATATTTATTTATTTTAAATTCATTTAATTTAATAGTGGTTTGCTTTATTTTTCATTTTTCAGTTTAAAACTTTTCGATTTTCATGTTTTATAAGTTATAAGTTCCATAATCAACTTTTAAATGTTTTTATCAGGGTGTCTTGATTATTCATAATTATTAAATGTTCAACTCGATTTTTCTCAGAATTTTTGTTATGCAACGTTATGATTTATTTACATGATCATAAAGAGAAGAAGAAACACTATCGGATTTCACTACTAAAAAGCTATGTTGTCATTTAATTTTTTTTGTGATATCATAACTGAAAAACAAATGAAAGTCGGAAGATGAATCGTACATATTAATGTGTATTTTTAAAAATTAAAATCGACGTGTTTCAGCGTTTTTATAAAAACCGGCTGAGTTCGGCTTTTTTTTTGATATTCCACACTTTAATCGCACACTGTATATATATATATATATATATATATATATATATATATATATATATATATATATATATATATATATATATATATATATATATATATATATATATATATACATATAAATATAACCGGGCACACAGAGGGTGATCCCAACAACAATGATATACGGTAAATATTCTCAACAGGTAAGATATCACTATACATGTACATAAAATGAAAAATAATAAAAATAGTATTCTCTTATCTGAATGGTGGCGGTGGGGGCAGATGACAGTAACAAAATGGTGGTCCTTCCTTTGCCGAAGGTGCGGCCAACAATGGAAATATTCCCCGGTACGCACAGCAATCCAGGAGGTAGTAGCGTCGATGAAATGCAGATGAAGATGACGGTGATGATAACGGAAGAAAACGCTGACGTACTAGGCCAACAATGCCAAGGTCAATCACGGACAGACGGTCCAGCAAAACAGAGCCAACGATAAAAGCGTCACACAGACGTAATAAAATTATACTGGACGAACAGCGTAACAACCACGCCAAAGAATGAAAAATAAAAATAGTAGAAAAATATAATAGAAAAATATCGTAGAAAAATATCGTAGAAAAATAGCCTGAAAGAAAAGAATCAGTCAACATGTGATGATGCGCACAACGCCAAAATGGCGGCCAGGATTACTTTAATATATTCTGTACTTTAATTGTGAATTTTAAAATGTAAAATAAAAACTACAATGACATTACTAATAGGGTTTTATATACTTAAATCTATGAAATCTTTACCTTTGTTAGAGGGCGGCTAAAATGTGTAGAAATAAGTGATGAAGATTACTGAATCCAGGAAAACTCTCCTGAGAATAACAATTCTCTAAATGTAGATTACTGCGGATCAAATCCGCAACAATGAGTGCTTAGAATATTTCACAATCAAAAAAACTATTTAAGCGGATCACACAATCACGTCTACAACCTTCAATATCACTTTTCAGAAGAAACTTCGTAGATGCAACAGGACTTGTCTTAAGTCGGTTTAATTAGCGGTTTTTTAAGTCAAGAACAAATGAGTTATTTAAAGGAATAAAAACTAGTGCACACCACCTGTATGACAGACCCGTCCCCCAAGTAGTCTAAAATTAAGGCTTAATTTACTTGCAAAATTTGAAACAATAATAACTAGCGCTACGCGCGGCAAAAATTCGAACCCCAAACGTCAACACGAATGAAGGTTATCAACAATGATTTATGAAATGCAAGGGAAATATTATGGAAAATAAAGACAGTAAATGTGACAAACACTTGGGAAACTGAGTGGGAAATAGATCAGGGACGGATTAGGTAGAAATAAAATGAATTTTGAATACACAAAATGTGATGCGAATGAAAAACTAATGAATGACTTTCAGGAGTGCAAGAAATTATGATACGGTGCCAAGAATGTTATAAACTACATTTATTTATGTTAACAACTAGTACACTGTATATTTATATCACCAAGTTCATTGCTCGTTGCTTATATATATATATATATATATATATATATATATATATATATATATATATATATATATATATATATATATGATTGTCCCTCTGCTTTCTTTCGGCCGGTATTTATACAGGTTATATCATTCTAGAACCATCTGAAGCGACAATGACCTGTATACAAAAGAACTGGGTCACGGCGTAGTTAACCTCTAGCCGGCGCATCGCGCGGATTTCAACATCTGGGAAATTCCGGGATTACGTCATCGCTCTGGTACATTCTTTCAGCGGCGTACGTATACTTTTCTCTCCGGGGCGCACGTCACACTGCCCCTTCCTTAAGACTGTTTCGTCCCGGAACAGTTCTTGATGACGAAATCTACATGTATTACCCTTCGTACATTTGGAAGTCTTGAAGAAGTGACAGTCGATGGTCCGCTGGAGTTCTTCTTTCTGTTCGTTAGGGTTAAAGCTGCAGACGAGAATTTCAATACCGGTATAGCGGAAGAGGATCTCTAACATGTTCTTAACAAACCTCCAATCCAAACCATCAGCGAGCTCCATAGATTGCGATATGACGGCTTCTGGTACGAGCGTGGTTTTGTGACCAGGTAGTAGATATATCGCTGCTGTTCTGTATTGTTATCCCTCAGTCGTAGCGTCTTCCCTACAGATGGACCTTGGTTGGCCAGTTCTTGTAGTCGTCCAAATTTTGTCTTAAAGACTGACGCTATGCCGTGTGACATCTTTAAGTCTTCCGATACGCAGTGACCGAGGGAATAATTTGAGGACACGGTGAACAGGTCTCGATGTTATTCTGTCGTCACGCCATACCGCACCTTGTGACCAAAGGAATACTGTTCCATGAAGTCTTCAAAAGTCGGTTCCTGAGCTATGATTCGACGAACCGTTGCTCCATGCTGGTCTTCATTGTTGTCACCGGCGAACGGGGCTAGCCGATTAAAGTGTACTACTCTCGGCTTCCCGGTAGGTGCTTTCCTAATTCTGTATATCACGTCGTTTTTCTCTTAACGACCTCATATGGACCTTCCCAATTTCTTTGTAGCTTTGGTGATAAACCTCGGCGCCTTTGAGGATTGTAAAGCCACACTAAATCCCCTGGTTGGTATCCACCTTTTTCTGCCTTGAAGTCATACTGGTCCTTCATCCGACAATGACGTGTATACAAAAGAAGTGGGTCACGGCGTATTTAATTTCTAGCCGGCGCGTCGCGGGGATTTCAACATCTGGGAAATTCCGGGATTACGTCATCGCTCTGGTACATTCTTTCAGCGGCGCACGTATACTTTTCTCTCCGGGGCGCACGTCACAATATGTATATGCTATCTCCGTTCAATCAGCGAAAAATGAAATAGTAAGTAACGGTAGTATAATAGCGGTAACGAATGTCATTTTGAAATATTAGAATTATTTTAATATCATGTGGTGATTAAGATGATTTTGACGTTTATAATTTGTGTTTAATTGTGTATTGGAACTTTCCAGTGATGCTACTAGCACTCGTTGCGCCCTGTACCAAGGATTGCTAAGGACGCCATACCACATTTTTATTTTTATTTCTTCTGAAAGTATACCTAAAACTACTTACATAAATATATATTTTGTCACATGTTTCTAGTTTTCCAGAATTTTTTATAAAATTTCATGTGACGTCATAATTTTGCAACATTGTAGTCTATCCTACTTATCGAACAGATATGCGCTGACATTCATGTACATTAAAGTGTGTGCGTGACTATCATTTTATGTACTTATGTATAAAATGATGACGTCACAAAATCAAACAGTATGTATATAAGGAAAATCATGAATGAGAAGTAAAATAATATTAAATATTTTTGTACGAATATATCTGTTAGAATGTTGATATTCATTCGTTTTATAATGAAAATCGAGTCGTTGATCAAGTTTTCCACGTACGCGTGTCAAGTCCAATCTGTCATAAAGTTTCATACTATTTTGCAATTGCCTCGATTTAATAGGTTATGGGCTCAGGCTCGTGTGTGAAGAGCTAGATAGGTAAACGATATATCAAGAATTCGAATATGGTACCATAACGCGGCGAGTGTGTTAAGAATTGAGCTTTTGGGTAAAGATAATTTTGACACATGTAAGCAACAGATGCAAGCTGTGTTGATTAAGGCTGATTTGTGGGAATATGTGAGCGGCGTCACGACGAAACCCGAGTCAACGAAAGATGGTGCGAACGCCGACAACATTAAAGAATGGGTCAGGAACGACATGAAAGCGCGATCGGACATATTCTTATCAATATGTTTGAGTGAATTAAAGCAAATTATAAACTGCGATACATCACGTGAAGTATGGCTGAAATTGGAGGAAATTTATCAGTCAAAAGGTCCGGCAAGGAAAGCAACTCTCCTGAAAAGACTGACATTACAAAAAATGATTGACAGCGGTGACGTGCGAGCACACTTGAATAGTTTTTTCGACACAGTTGACAAGTTGCTTGACATGGACGTCATTATTAATCCGTACTTATTGACAATCTTACTGCTCTATAGTTTATATGCTGATTTAGAGAATTTTCGTTGTGCTATCGAATCACGCGATGACTTACCGACTCCGGATGGGCTTCGTATCAAAATAATTGAAGAAAGTGATGCACGTAGAGTGATGTGCGAAACGTGTCATTGAACGCCATGATAGCGAAAAGAAACGGCGGATGGTACGATCGAAAATGCAAGACAGAGACGCATAAAAGCGATGGTGGAAAACGAAAAGATGCACAAGTGTTGCGATGTATCAAGTGTCGACAGCCTGGATATAAGGCGAATGAATGTCAAAAAATCAAAAAGGGAACCGCAAAATGTGCAAATAATGTTTGTATAAATGTTTCAACAGATAAAAATCGACAAACTTTAACCAAAAGTGGTGTCTCGACAGTGGTGCTACGACGCATATATGCAACGAGACAGAACATTTTCAAAATCTTGAGTATTCTAAACGAGGCACGCTTAATCTTGCGAACAGTGCTACGGCCGAAACGGTAGGCGAGGGAAATGTGTTATTTGGTACAAGTGTGTTTGGTACTAAAAAGAACGTAACACTGAACAACGCACTTTATGTACCCGATTTGAGAACAAATCTTCTGTCGCTGGCCAAGATTACAGATCGGCATATGTTTTCGAAAAAACAGTGCCACAGTACAGTAAGAACCAAATGGAAATGTAGTTTTAAGTGCTGACAGAGTCGATGATTTGTATTTCGTGTGTGAATACAGACAAGATGCGCGAGCGATTAGTTCAGTTTCGAATAAAAAGATATCGCTCGAATTATTGCATAGACGTATGGGCCACTTTAACACGAAAGATTTAGAAGACGTCGTTCGTATAGGATACGTATGAAGATACTGGAGATCGTGCATACTGATGTGTGCCGACCCATGAGGACGGCATCCTTAGAAGGAGCGAAATATTTTATCGAATTTATCGATGATTGCTCCAGATGGTGCGAGATTAGATTCCTTACGTTTAAAGCAGAGGTATTCAAGGTAAGTAAAGATTATATAGCCCTAGTCGAGAAACAAAAGGGCGAGACTGTTAAGTGTTTGCAGTTTGATAATGGTCGAGAATATATTAATAATGAATTCGGCGAATATTTGAAAAATAAAGGAATAACTAGGAGGTTAACAGTACCATACAACCCAGAACAGAATGGCATAGCGGAGAGAAAAAACCGCACTCTCCTTGATGTAGCTAGGTGCCTTCTGAAGGAAGCAAATTTACCCGATACTTTCTGGGCTGATGCAGTTAACACTGCTAATTATCTCTGAAATCGTTTGCTAACGAAGAGTCTCGATGGTCATACGCCATATAAGAAATGGACCGGCATGATACCAGATGTGTCGTACTTCAGAATATTCGGAGGCAAGGTATTTTATCTGGATAGACAACCTGCCAAAGGAAAATTTGATTTTCGAGGGCAGGAGGGGATTTTTCTTGGATATGCGGATGATTCCAAGGCATACCGCATTTGGTCGACAAAGGAGCGTCGAGTATTAATAAGTTGTGATGTGAAATTTATTGAAAACGACTTGCCCCATTCGTCGATCGACAATCCAATCGATCCAGGTAAATACACACAGATGAAGATTTGACACAAACTCGACAATTTGCAGACATTGAATTACCTTCAAGGAACATTGCTGAATATAATCAAGTGCCTATATGTAACGAAGAAAATGTATTGCAGTTTGATATTCCAGATAAAGACGAAAAGATCCTTGATGTCGAAGATGTTGATTACGGAGCTGCCGATGAAGATACAGTCCCTAATTCGCATCGAATAATCAGAGGTCGGGGCCGGCCGAAAATTACAAGGTCAAGCTTAAGGGGAAGACCGATGAAACAGTATCAAATCGTCTCTGAACAATTCGGGAATGTCGAATGGAATGAGCAAAGTTTTCTTTCGGAAATTCCCATGAAATAGGCGATGAAAGGATCTGACGCAGAAGAATGGCGCCAAGTTATCGCTTCAGGGATGAAATCCATTATAAAAAAACGAGACTTGGATACTCGCTGATTGTTCCAAAGGACGCAAGGTCGTTGGCAACAGAATGGTTTTGAGGAACAAATACAAATCAGATGGCAGTTTTGAAAGAAGAAAGGCGCGCTTAGTTGCCCAGGGATTTAGCAAACAACCTGGTGTACACTTTACAGAGACTTTTACGCCTGTGGCTCGTATAGGATCCATTCGTCTCATGGTTTCACTTGCTGCTCGATATGAGATGAAAATTAAAAAGTTCGATGTAGAAACTGCTTACTTGAATGGATGCCTATGGAAAGATATATACATGGACCCACCGAAGAATTTACGGGAAATTCTTCAAACGATAATTGATTCTGAGGGTCATGATGAGATCAGTGTGAAATCAAAATTCATGCTAAATAAGTTAAGCAAAAGAGATAAGGTTTGTCTCTTGAAAAAATCACTTTATGGACTCCGACAGGCTGGAAGGTGCTGGTATTTCAAACTAAATGAAACTTTGAGAAGTTTGGGTGCCACTCCATCAGAATCAGATCCGAGTTTGTTTTATATTGGCCCAGGGAAAAATGCGACATTCATAGCAATTTATGTCGACGCTTCCCGTGACGACAAGAAGATTGATGAACTTGGTAGAGAATTGGCCAAGAACTTCATAATTAAGGACCTAATAATACACCAGCGTGGTTACATCTACGACGTGTTCTCGTGATTCAGCATGGCTGAATGTAAACCCGTAGCCACACCTGTTGATGTAAGCATGAAGCTGACGAAAAAAGAACAGTTCGAAGAGGATCTCAAGCTTCCATACGGTGAGCTGATTGGCGCCCTTACATATTTGGCGATAAGTACACGAGCATACATATCATTTGCCGTTAGTCATTTAGGGCAATTTAACCATTGCTACAGTGAAGATCACTAAAAGGCCGCCAAACGAATACTACGATACTTGAAGGATTCCATGGACGTTGGACTAATTTTTGGTTCTAATGTAGGACCAATGAAAGGTTTTGTAGACGCTGACTGGGGAAGCTGTCCCGATGGCAGGAGGTTATATACTGTGTATATATTCATACTCAATGGAGGACCGATATCCTGTGATTCTAAGAAACAGCGAACCGTTGCTTTGTCAAAGACGGGAGCCGAGTATATGGCGCTTTCTGAAGGCGTCAAGGAAGCCATATACCTACAAAGATTCCTGAAAGAATTAGGCTTCAGTGCTTTGAGCGAAATGAATATTTTCTGCGACAACAGAAGTTCATTAAAGCTGGCAGAAAATCCTACATATCACGATCGAAGCAAGCATATAGACATCCGACATCACTTCGTGAGAGATGTGCTGAAACACAAGGAACTTCGTGTTCAACACATTTCGATGGCTGATCAAGTTGCTGATTTTCTTACGAAGGGGTTGCCCAAGGACAAGCACATACTTTGCTTAGAATCAGCTGAACTTATGATTATTCGACTCGAGGGGAATATTAGAATGTTGATATTCATTCGTTTTATACTGAAAATCGAGTCGTTGATCAAGTTTTCCACGTACGCGTGTCAAGTCCAATCTGTCATAAAGTTTCATATTATTTATTCTGTTTATTGTTCCTATTTTATACGTGTTGTATGTGTTTATAGTTTACTGTGTTATCAGCGTTACATTCAATATATTCTCGTTTATTACTTCGTTGTTGTGTCTTATTTTACCTATCTTGCAATTGCCTCGATCTTCTGGTGGATCGGATCGGATCTAGTCTATGGCAGTTCAACGTAATGCCCTTCGGACTGTGTAATGCACCTGCCACTTTCGAAAGACTCATGGATAACGTATTGAAAGGGTTGTCATGGAAAACGTGTCTAGTATACCTCGATGACATTATTGTGGTGGGAAAAACTTTTGAGGACCACATGGAGAACTTGGAAGAGGTATTCGAAAAATTACGTTCAGCTAATCTTAAATTGAGTCCGAAGAAATGTCATCTACTGAAGAAGGAAGTGCATTACTTAGGACATATAGTGTCTGGGGAGGGACTAACCGTAGATCCTAAAAAGATTTCAGTCGTCAAGGATTGGCCAATACCAACAGATAAACACCAAATACGGAGTTTCCTGGGCTTGTGTTCATATTACCGACGCTACGTTCCTGAGTTTTCCAGTATTGCTAAACCACTAACCTGTCTTACGGAGGACGGCCGAAAATTTGTTTGGGAAGAGGACTGTCAGTTGGCATTTGAAAAACTGAAGTTAGCTCTAATTAGTGCTCAAGTACTGAGTTATCCTCTCTTACAAGGAAAATTTGTGCTGGATACAGATCCTAGCAATCATGGAATCGGCGGTGTCCTGTCACAGATTCAAAATAGCCACGAAAAAGTCATCGGATACTTCACCAAAACCCTGTCAAAACCAGAACGCAACTATTGCGTGACAAGAAGAGAATTGTTAACAGTCGTAAAATCCATCGAGCACTTTTATAAATATCTGTATGGCAGAAGATTTCTTCTACGCACAGATCATGCAGCGCTAAAATGACTCTTACAATTTAAGAACCCAGAAGGCCAAGTTGCAAGGTGGATTGAAAGGCTCCAAGAGTATGAATTTGAAACTGAACACCGAGCCGAAAAGAATCATGGGAACGCCGATGCACTATCCCGAAGACCATGTCCAACAGACTGTAAGCACTGCAGTCGTACAGAAGAGAGACATGCCACAGTCAGGGGATCGACTCCATTTAATGAAGCATTTATTTAACTCCACCCGTGAAACACGATATCTACATGCTTATAAAGAAATTCGTAAATTTTATTTTAAAAAAATCTCTGATACTAAGAAAAATGCCTGTCAAAATTTTATCATTAATTCTAACTTTAATGCTAAAAATTGTTGGAGATTAATTAACTCGAAAAGAAACAGTACTAATAAACTAGTTACTACTGAAATTCCAGCTAATGATTTCAATAAATTTTTTCAGTCAATTCCTAGTAATATTTTAAATTCACTTCCTCATTCAAAATATAATACAGATACTTTGCTAAGTAACATAAAAGCGGTCAATAAGTCATTCTTTCTACTTCCTACAAATTCTGGGGAAGTTCAAAAAGAAATACTAAACTTAAAAAATTCCTCTTGTCCAGATATCTTTGAACTGACTAGTAAAGTAATAAAAAATATTTCCAATTACATTTCACAACCTCTAGCATACATTATTAACAAATGTTTCGAGGATGGAGTTTTCCCGGATGTATTCAAGGTTGCCAAAGTGATACCGATTCACAAAAAAGGTGAACTATGTGACCCAGACAACTATAGGCCCATTTCTATATTACCTTTACTGGGTAAAATTATGGAGAAAACCATAAAACATAGACTTGTTGAATTTTTAGAAACTAATAACGTTCTTAATCCGTGCCAATTTGGATTTAGAGAATCCTATTCAACCAACAAAGCTGTAATGCAACTTATAAATGAAATAATCAAAAGCTCTGAAAATGGGGAACATACTGTCTTGACTTTATGTGATTTGTCTAAAGCTTTTGATTGCGTCTCTCATGCATTATTAATTGACAAACTTCATCAATATGGAATTCGTGGAATACCATTGCATCTATTTGCGTCATACCTGCAAAATAGAATGCAATGTGTTCACATAAATAATACCTTCTCCGATTTTCTACCAGTAAGTCATGGAGTCCCACAGGGCTCGGTCTTGGGTCCGGTTCTTTTTATTCTTTATATCAATGACCTATACAATTTTCTGAAACCAAACAAATGTATCCTGTTTGCCGACGATACGACTTTACTTTCCAGTCATTCTAATATGGATATACTAAAAAAACAAGTTGAAGATACAACTAACAATGTTGAGCACTGGTTTGCATCACATAACTTGAAACTAAATGCATCAAAAACTCAAAGTCTCACAATCTCTAACAACCTAAAGAACAGAAATGGTCTATCTTTCAGACTTCTTGGTATGAATATTGATGATGGCCTTACAGGACATTCCCGAATAATTAAACTTTGTGCAACTCTATCAAGTACTATATACCTATTTAGAAGGCTTAAGAACATGTGTCAAGTTCCAGTTTTGCGTATGGCCTATTTCGCTCTTTTTCATAGTCATTTAAACTATGGCATCTTACTCTGGGGTAATTCGACGCACGTAACCAAAATATTTATATTGCAAAAAAAGATTGTCAGAAAAATTGCTAATGTAAGCCCTACACATTCATGTAAAAACCTTTTTATTGAGTTAAGGATAATGACTTTGCCTTGTCTATATATTTATGCAACATTACTTGAAATTCACACGAACCAAGATAAATATCTAAGGAACAGTGATGTACATAGCCATAACACTAGATCAGCAAATTTATTAAGATTAAATAAATTTAAGAACAAACGCTCCGAAAGAAATTCTCTTCAACTAAAATTTTATAATATTTTACCTCATCATGTTAAGGCACTTTCCAAGCCTAAATTTAAAAATGTTGTCCGTAACTACTTAATAACAAATAGTTTTTACACTTTTCAAGAATATATGGATACCCCCCCAAATATTATATCTATATAACGTGCATATCTATGTATGTGTATTTTAAACTGACGTGCCATAATTGTATCTCATGTACAAAAAGTGTTTTAAATAAATTATTATTATTATTATTCTAAGTGTATCAGATAATGATGGACAATATTTGCAAAACTCGGATTCTTCTAAAAGTATTTTACATTTTGAATGTCTCCACGTGGAAGTCATAAAATCTTGAGAGGCACTTGAAATAACTAAATTTTTAAATTGTTCTAAGGAAGGTCCACAACAACAAATATTTAGTGCAGCAAATTTATTTAGTATGTCCTGAATTGTAGCACAATTTTTTTCTGCATACTGCTATTACTGCTCTACCAAATCAGAGCATACGACTTTTTCGTTGTAATATAAATTAATATTATTTTTGTGTACTGTTATTTTCTTTCCTATAATAACAGTTTTAAAATAATTTGAATAAATCATTTCAGACAATACAAAAATTTCATCGGTTTCGTTTAAATTAACAACACATCAAGTCCAATTTTTTGCAGGTAAATCTATTTTCCAATCTAGTTTCGGAGTTTTACATGTTAATGGAGTTTCAGACTCGGTTTCAGGAGCTTCACTTTCTATGCTTATTTGATTAATGCATTCTTCATCTGCAATGTCACATGACGTTTCCAGCTTAGATTTTTTATTTTAGTTTCTTGATTATTGCGGCATGTAGGAGGTTTTCTTTTCGTAATTCTTTTCGTCAAGTAATGTGGACAACCAGGAAAAATAGTAGGAACAGCATTATTTGCTTGTTTCACTGTTTGTAATGGAATCTGACAACAAGTAAATCTAATTAGATATTTTTAATCAAAATTATTTGCGTTACACATACCTTTATATTACTGTTTGGTGCCGTCCATTCCCGTATAAAACAGTCAGGATGAAAATGTTTTACACAAACAACATCACTTATTGCCAATAATTTGTCTTTTCGAGGAATAGCTTTCGACCACTGCTCTAACCTCTTCTGTGTTACACGAAACATTGACACTTTTTCCACACAAGATTTATATCCTGAAGTGCAGTTTGGTACGTAACACTTACTGCTAACCATGTTTATAGTTTTACTAAACTTTTTAACAAAGTTTTTAAGAAAATACGCAAGTAAATTATAAAATAACACTCAAATAACACTGCAGTCCAATACTGACAAACAGAGTCAACCGGGAGATCCGATCACAGCGACACCATGTAGTGAAATTCGAAATCAGAACATATAGGTATCCTAGCATCTACAGGCTATTCATACAGTCGTGAAATTTCCTATTATGTTCTTGTTCCGTGATTCAGACCAAGGAAGAAATTCCGAATCAAATATTTTCCAAAATATATGCCAGCTACTGGACATTCGGAAGACAAGGGCGACTGCTTTACATCCGCAGTCAGATGGCATGGTAGAACGGATGAATAGAACCATCAACAAATATTTGTCCAAAGTAGTCTCTGACCTTCAACGAGACTGGGACAAATATCTACATCTGTTTCTACTGGCATATCGAGCATCAGTCCACGAGACTACAGGTCAATCTCCAGCAAAAATTATACGATTACCTTGCGAAGAATTGGCTGGAGAGGACTACGTTAGTGACCTACGCCGTAGAATGGGGGACATCCACAATAGGGTGCGCACGAACATCCAGAGCGCAAGCGACCGAATGAAAGTCCAATATGATGTCCGAGCCGAAGCTGGTGGTTGTCAGTCCGGAGATTTAGTGTGGCTACATAACCTCAAGAGACGTCGAGGATACTTGCCTAAATTACAAAAACAGTAGGAGGGCTCTTATGAAATTGTGAAAAGGATTAATGATGTCATCTATCGGATAAAGAAATGTCCAAACGGAAAACCAAGAATTGTCCACGTCAATCGACTAGTTCCATATTTCGGAGAGAATGGCCAAGAAGAAATTGGATTTAATACCAAAAAGAGCGATGCAGTAAAAACTGTACTGTTTCTTTTATCGCACAACTGGTTGTCTCAGAGGAGAACACTGCAAGTTTCGTCACGCAGGAAAGAATACCTAGGACACGTTTCGGGACGAAACGACTTTCGGGAGGGGGCAGTGTAACGAAACCTTTCCGGAACATAATTGCCTTTATGTGCGGCTACCTACGAATGTTCTCGGTACATAACTGCCTTTGCGTCGGCTTACTGCGAATGTTCAATTTGGCCACAGATCACTTGAGAGGAAAAAATATAGGACAGAGTGACAGATAAGATTTTGAGTGACAGTAAAATAAAAATAATTATATGTACATTTTTGCCATTAAAATATTAATTTTAATAAATAAACAGTGTTTATTTCCCAAGAACCGTTACAGTATTATAGTTCTTCAGAAATCGTCCTTCCAACATATCATATAAATATTGAAATCGGATTGTAGAGCTCTTAAAACGTGATTATTCATTAAAATCTGGATATGTGATTTTTAGTATGAATCCAATACCTCTCTTAGCGAGAGGCAAAAAGATAAATAAGGTCAGAATCACCTTAATAAATAAAAAATTCAATAAAATATGAGTGTACTCTAATGAAGCATTACTTTGAAGCACTGTAGCTCGTTGTCTATTCGTTATACAAAAAAATATATTTAACATAAAAGTTGTAGGGGATTTTGTTTTCTGTAAAAGTGATATGAAATAATTTGTTAGTGATTAAATTATTGTTTCAATTTATTAACTTATACGAGTACACTAGTTTACTATAAAATGTAGAAACTTCAAATTTCAATTTTATTTATATTATATTACATATGTATTTCTAGATGTCACTCAATGTGAAGTAAGCGAATTTGTAGACCTGTCCACCGTTGACTTCTACTTTGTGCGGCGGGTTGGCAGAGCGGTGCCTATAGAACGCCTGCTGAACACCGTTCACGAACACTCTGTAGCCCTCCTGCTCGTACACCAGCGTGGCGGAGAAGCGACACCCCTTGGCCACAGGAGGGGGGTACACTTTCTCCTCCGGACCCCACGAGCCGAAGAACGAGTTCAGAGCAAATCCGTTACTCGACACTACTCTAAACATAGCAACATTTTTTTTCGTTACTTAAATGAAAAGATGCCAATATTTCAACCATAGGTATATTCCTTACAAAATTAAATACGTAATATTGTTTACCTTTACTCTTGTCACAATTTTAGATGAAAAAATGAGAACTAAGCCGTTTTGCAGATGTTTACAATTTTAGAGGAATTTCATGAAAGTTTAACTTGTTAGTAATTTGCGAATCGGACATAGGCAAAAATCGTGTAATACAGTACATGACATGATGGAGAGAAAGAGAATTTCATAATGAATTCAAATTTGCAAACCGCATTATCATATCTTTAACCGGGTAGAGTGGACGATGAAAAAAAAAAATAGAAAACCGTTGACAAAAATTAATTAAGAATCATCAATAATTTACTTTTTTCGATGCCACGACGAATGTAAATTGTTATAAAAGTGAATCCTATTACACTAAGTATTAAATATGTACTATTGTTTATTTTTTGAGTAATTTAAATTTATTTCATTAATTGAAAATATTACTGGCTAAATATTTTTAATGTAATTCTTAGACTTCATCCTAGGTAAAAATGTAAAATTCCTTCTTCGTAAAAAAAATGTATTCTAGTAAAATTTTAATACGGTCTACTATTTTCAAGAAAATGGCAAAAAACCTAAATATATCGCTATTTTTCACAATTTAATGTTTTCTTTTCTGTACAGTATTCCGTAAAAAGCTGTTGTTGCAACTTATTTGAGGTTAAATCGTAAATTACCTGAACTATAAAACTTTTATAATTATGTAAAGAGTAATAACTTGAATTTTTCATCAGAGTCCCGACCTAAACAACATACAGGGAGTATCAAGATAATGGAACAGTGCCTTTTATTCGTGTATATGACAAGTTACACAAAAAAGTGATTATGATATTTTGTAAGGCATAGAGGAGGACACATTTTAACATAACCATTATTATTTTAAAGCTAGTGGTAGTGAACTTATGGATTAATGTTACATTTTTTAAATGGCATTATATATTTTTTATTAACTCATTAATTTTCTTCTGAACTCAACGATATAATAATATCATACCCTTACATTGCGAAAAAATTGATAAAAAATATTTCAAAGTTATTATTTTATTTCTATTTTAATTTTGTAAGTAGGTTGTGCAAACATTTAATCATTAAAACAAAAGAAAATTATTTTTCATTTTCGTATTTTATTGTTATCTATTGTTATAATTAAGGTAATTTTCGTTACCTTTGTAATAATTAATTTAATAATGGCACCAGATTCAACAAATACTGATTTTATTTATTGATGAAAGACCAATCGAAATGCATTCCTGGCTTGCAATTTATTTGCAGAAAGTTATCCTAATTACGCAATACTAAATAGTAATTACGCGAAATAAAAAAAAACGAAATTTTGAACATGTCGAAAAAATAATATAATACGTAACAATGACATACAAATATGACAGATAATTTTCTTTTGTTTTAATGGTTGAATGTTTGCTTAGCCTACTTAAAAAAAATTAAATACTAGCTTTGAATTAATTTTTGTCAATTTTTTCGCTATGTAACGGTATGATATTATTATATTGCTGAATTTAGAAGAAAATTCGCTCTTTAATGAGTTAATAAAAAATATATGATGCCATTTAAAAAACTATAACATTGATCCATAAGTTGAATATCACTGGCTCTAAAATAATGATAGTTATGCCAAAATATGTCCCCCTCTATGCTTTATAAAATATCTTAATCACTTTTTCTGTGACTTTTCATATTCACGAATAAATGGCACTGTTCCATTATCTTGATACACCCTGTATATTAAAATCATTTCTACTCTCTAGAAATAGTTCAACACGTTGTATGCCGATTTAATTTCTTATTTGAAGAGACAAGAGCTTGATTAAATGAGCAAAATTGGGCCAGTTTGAATTATAAAATTAGTGATATCAGCAAAAATAAAATTATATCAGCGGTTCTCAAAATATAGGACCTAACTTTTTTATTTTAAATAGGGACATATATTTTTATTTTAATGGATTCAGGGATGATCAAAATGGATATTTCCGCTGAAATCTGAAAACCGAAATTTTTCGCGATTAGAATACTTCCTTTACTTACGTACAAGGAAGTAAAAATAGCGACCCCCTAACGAATAAGAAAAACTAAAGAAAAAGGAGATGTCAGTGTCAAGTGCAATTTGCATGGTTTGTTTATGAAATAACTTTACTGGAAATATAGTATCTTTTGCAAGAAAATTTATGTATAGGGCGCGTGCAGTAATATGACTTTGGCAAGCAGATATGGGGACCCGTGTCAAAATGATAGCAATTAATTATGTCCATAACTGGCAAGTGTTATAATTTTTCATTCAAAATTTCATAATTTTCTTATTTCATGTGGTTTGTTTGTTATCAGGAGTATGGAATTCAGTTGCCGAGAAAGGGAATCACAAAATACCAAAAATTTAGAATCTTTTGCAAGAAAATTTATGTATAAAATTTGTACATAATACACAGGATTAACGGAAGGTATTGTGCTGGCCACATCAGATTTTTATTTTGTGTGCTAATGAAATTTTTATTTAATTTATTTGTAGTAAATAATCGTAATCGTCGATTATCAAAATTAATAATCGTAATCGGAAAAGTAAAATTCGTTTCATCACTAATTTTTAAATAATACAGTTACGTATTGAATACAATGGCTTTAATTTTGAACATTTGCTCTAATATTCATTTTATACATAGGCACCAACTTGAAGGATTCATAAACACACCGAAATAAAAAATAACATAATTTCCTAATAGTACAGTAAAACGTAAATTACAAAAGGCAAGCATGAGTTTGAATTTCAAACACGAGCGTGTAGCAGCGAGTGTACGAACGAACGAGTGCTTGAATAGCCTTTTGTAAAAAGTATTTTATACTGTTTTGTCGGTTCCGGCTTTCAATTACTATCACATTATTTCTTTATAAAAATATTTGCGAATTTCCATTAAGGAATATTCTTGACAGGATAGTTACGTTGGTAACAATGATTCTAGCATGAATATGCGTACTACAATATGTCATTCTAATTCTGAAACAGCGGTACACATTTCTTTTATTCTTATTAAATGTAGGTACTGTAATCTACTCTCGTACAAGGCTTAAGTTATTAAGATTTCTGCAAAATTAAATACCGTAGTTTTTAGAATTTGAATTTATGTAAAGAAACTATAATATAAATGTTCATTTATTAAGACTATTTTCATACCTACCTCGAAACAACATGAATAAGTATATTGTCATATTGATCTCTAATGTTGATTGCCATATCTACATCAGTCTTTACGACAGCGTTGATGGTTGCTCCAGGTTTGAGTCCGTAAGGAAGATTCAAGGTCACAGGACCAATGGTTCCTTCAGGACCGTAGTCTAGAACCGCGAAGGATTGATCTTTTTCTGAGATCGTGCAAGACAGCGAATTACAGGCCAACACTGTAAATGTAAAAAACAGAAAAATGAATTTATACAGTTCGAAGCAAAATATATACGTGCGACAATTTAACAATTGCCTGCTCAATACAACAGGCCTGGAGACCTATTCTGTAACTTTAGCAACAGGTAGTGTTGCTATACGTCATCGTTTGAGTTTTGTTTGACTTCGGATATTCTCCGAACAGGTCGTGATTTTCGTCTAGTAACTTTATTGTGGCTATGTTGCTAGGGAAATTACAGTGGGTTGGTCATTCATTTAAAATTTGACATTTCCTCAAAACGTGTAACAACCGCATAAATTAGTTAATAAATATACATATTTCAGATTGAAATATTGTAGTGAAAAATGAATATATTCACATTACTCGATTACTCGTAGTAGACATATCCTCTGTGGATGTAAAGACATAAATAAATGTTATATAAAAACAAAACATTAGATATAAAAACACTTTTATTTTTAAAGGGACAATAATTCTCTACAATACAGCGACACTTGTGATAATAAATTCTGTATACCAGTGGCGGCTCGTGCACTAAAATTTTGGTGAGGCAAGGTATAAAAAAAAAAAAATTCATTCAAGGTCAAATGCCTTATAATTGAAAGTTACATTTTTCAAGGGATGTGCAAATGCGTATTTATCCCCTTTCATGTACAAAAATAAATTGCCTGATCACAGAACATTTTAGGAAAGAGCGTCCGGCGCTTACGTCAAAAAATCCTATGAATCTTTCTACCACATTCAAATTACCGGAATTTACATTTACATAACGTAAAATTACTGATAATTGTCATTTACAACTAACATCGGTAGTTTCGTCTACTTGCCAAGAAATAAAAAGGGATTTAATAATTTCGTAGTCTATTTTTTTATTTATAACAAAATGAATGCAATCTATTAAATCATTTTGAATAGTTTTGGAGGTACCACAAAATACCGATTTATTATTGACATCTTTCTTCAAAAATATTTTTAATTTATCATCTCATTAAACTCATTCTTTAAAATGACCTTTATTACAAGATTCTTCGGTTTTATTATGACCTCTAAATGATAATTCTTGTGAACATAAAAAAATTGAAATATCAATTAATCTTTTCAGAATTTTCCTATTTTCTTCCACTTTCAAATTTAAATTTTGCATTTCAATTTTTCTTGCACTATCAATAGCGGTAGAAATATTTTGCTTCATATAGTTTATCTTTGTACGATAATTTACTAAATGGATTTTTGTGAATTAAGAAGCTAATAATGTCATCGGAATGCCTTATATTATCAGTATCAGAAGTTCCAGTCAAAGTTGAAGCCATTTTATTTGTTTTAACTAAAATTTAAAATACAAAAACACTACGTACGTAAAACATAAAAACAACGAAAAAATAAAAGAATTAAATACTTACTGCAATGCAAGTTGTTTGTTTATTGTTGAATTTGAATTCACAATGCAGTAAATAATATTAGTATTAATTATTATTCAATCTTCAATCTTATTTGCAAGAATATTATAGAATATACAATTAATGCAAAATGAAATAGATGATAGATGTTTTGAACGTATGGTAACGGCCTGCCTCTGTAGGATCGCGTGGAAATTAAAGTGGCTATGTTTTATCCTTTACGCACTCATTGCATTTCTCATTTAGGCATGCCGCAAAGCCAGCTCTTTCTCTAGCACACGTATTTCTTATCAGAATTACTAACTGGATCAAAAACATTAGGCAGTATACTATCATTTCGAGAAGCACTTTATAGGGTGTAAATTAGGTGAATTGCATTACATATTAGTTATGGTGGTGGCTTAAATTCTTTTGATATTTATAAAGACAAGCATTAGCGGAATAAGCTAAATTTTAATTTACATACTACTTTACATTGGCAACAGTGATTTACTTAGTAAAAACTGTATATTTAAAGTAATATCTTATTATTATAAAATCATAAAGAATATCAATTTTAAATACGTTTCAAGTGCATCGCAAGACGGCTAAAGTATTAACTCACAGTGCATTTGTTTTGCAGTCGATTTGTATTAGTGTTAACACCAGATTTTGATGTTTGCAATATTCAAGGCTGTCAATCTAGCCCGAACCTTGAATCTAACAAGATAATCCGCAAGCGCATACTCGTACTTACTCAAAAACAGACAGTGTTCCCAACTAGATTGCAAATATATAAATACGAATATATACAAAATGGCTACCGTAGACGATATTAAGAAACTACTTGCACCTATTGAAGCCAAAATTACAAATCTGGGAGGAAAACTACAAAAATTTCAAAGCTCTTTTGCAGAAATTAAAAAAACAAGTGAAAAAAGCTTAGAAAAAATTAAATCACTTGAAAACAAACTAATGGAAAACGAAAAAGTAATAGATAATCTGGAAATAAAAATTAGAGAGAGAAATTTAATATTTTATGGAATCCAAGAAAACAACAACGAAAATGTAGAAAAAGTTATTATTACTATTTTGATTAATAATTTAAAAATCAACAAAGTATCACCGGGCGATATCGAAACAGCTAGAAGAATGGGCAAAAAAAGAGAAAATCAGAATCCAAGACCAATATTTGTCGAATTTACCTCGAAAAAAACCAAAAAAGAAATTTTTCAAAACGTGCGGCTGCTTAAGAATACAAACATTCATATTGAAGAAGACTTCTCCAAGAAAATCCTCTCAGAAAGAAAAATACTTAAGCCCCATCTAATAGCTGCAAAAAAACAAGGACATAAAGCCCACCTCAGACAAGATAAATTAGTAATAAATGGAACAAGCTATACATCGTCAGATCTAGAAGCACTCGAAATCAAAGGAGACAATAATTTAGACACTAAACAAAATAACGAACAAGATAACATTGTTAAAAATCTAACTATAGAAAGAAAATTATCTGTTCAAGAACCCCTAACAAACCAATATTTCGATCCAGAAAATGACAACATGGAAAGCATAGATATAACTGGACTCAATCTAATAGATGTACATAAACAGCTGTCTTCAAGATCTTTTTATTCACACTTATAAACAAGTAACAATCTGTTATTCTCATAGTTCATTGCACTTGTCGTCTTATTCGAGGTTTCAACAAGTCACTTTATTTTACCAAGGTTTTTACACTGTTTCGCTTAAACTCATATTATTCGTATTCATTTTTGTTCTACACTACAAAAATAACTATTTTTTTTCTCTGTGATTCATTATTATGCATATATTTTACCAAAATGTAAGAGGTTTAAATACCAAACTTGATTTTTTCTATAATAACTGTTGTTCTACGGACTATGACATCATTTCCATAACTGAAAGTTGGTTGAATGATAGTGTGCATACTTCAGAATTATTTATGTCTCACTACAATGTGTATAGGAGTGATAGGGACGCAGCACTTTCAGGCAAATCACGTGGTGGCGGTGTAATATGCGCTGTTAACAATAAATTTAAATCTATCCCTCTACATATAACTTTTCATCCCAACTGTCTTTCAGATATCGTTGGCACTAAAATTTTTCTCACGTCTAATGTATTTTTCTATGTATTTGTTTTTTATTGTCCACCACCTATTTCAGTTGAGCAACATAATTACATTTTCGAAAGTTTTTCATCTTTTCTACCCCTATTAGATAACAACTTTATAATTATGGGAGACTTAAATATCTCAAAACTTGTAGATTCCATCAAGCTAAATTATACTGATAATATAATAACTAACTATCATAACTTCATTTCTTTTTTAAATGCAACACAGTATAACATTGTCACTAATTCCTCTAACCGAATTCTGGATGTCGTCATATCAAATATGTCGTGTTCGGTAGCTCGTGATATGAATCCAATTGTTGATGAGGATCCTCTTCACCCTTCATTATCAATTTCTTTGCCTTCTATTTTATCTGCAAAACCTTCCGTTTCTTCATTTAATTCGAATTCTAAAACCTATAACTTTCGTAATGCAGATTTTCATCTTCTATATAATTTACTCTCTGAATGCAACTGGAATTCTATATATCAATGTAATGATATTGATACTGCATTCTCTATATTTTACTCAACATTGTATAATATTATGAACAAATGTATTCCCTGCAACATAAGAAAGACACCCAAATACCCACCTTGGTTTAATAGTAACATAATTAAGAATATTAAACGAAAAGAATATACTTTGAAATTGTACAAAGCACATAAGACTGAATATTACCTCAGTGAATTTAAAAATCTCCGCACTCTTATTAAAAAACAGATTAAGTTTGAACACAAAAAATATTTAGATGGCATAGAAAATAACTTAGCTATGAATCCTAACAACATATGGACTTACATTAACAACAAAAAACGCGTCTCAAGGATTCCGGGTAATATGCACTTTAATAATAAATCTTTCGATAACACAGCAGATATAGTTCAAGGATTTGCGGATTATTTTTCTAGTGTATATTCCACCACAGATAATAATTCAAATATGTATGCAGGAACAACAACTGATATTAACTGTAATGCAGTATCAATACCTAACATTACTGAGGATGATATCTTACTTGCAATTCGGAAACTTAAAGCATCACGTAATCCTGGTCCTGATCACTTACCTGCATATATCATTAAAGCATGTAGTCACTTTTTTGTTAAACCTTTACATTTTCTTTTTAACCTCTCTCTATCAACCAATCGCTTTCCCTCTGTACTTAAAAACTCCTTCATTTGTCCCATCTTCAAAGCTGGTGACAATACTGATATTTCTAACTACCGTCCTATTACCATTCTTTCTAACATCTCTAAAATCTTTGAATGTATTTTATATAAGTACATATATAATTCTATTTCCACACATATTTCTCGTCATCAACATGGATTCATGTCTGGTAGATCAACCACGACTAACCTTATGAACTTCACTGAATTCACTCTTAATTCTCTACGTGACAACTCTCAAGTAGATGTTATATACACAGATTTTAAAAAGGCTTTCGACAGTGTAAATCACAATGTGCTTCTGGAAAAACTCAGTAAATATTTTCACTTTACTGAGGACCTCCTTCATTTTCTCAACTCCTACCTCAGAGATCGCGAAATGACTGTGCAACTAAATAACTTTAAATCAAACCCGTTCACTGCTACTTCTGGGGTCCCACAAGGATCAAACTTGGGCCCACTATTATTCAACCTCTTCATTAATGACGTGGTGGACTGTGTTCAACATTCGCAAATACTTTTGTATGCCGATGACATAAAAATTTATAAAAACATCAACTCGATTAATGACTGTATTCTCTTACAAAACGACATCAACAACATTTTAAAATGGTCCCATAACTCAAAATTGTTCTTTAATTACAGCAAATGTAAAATAATGAGTTACTTTGTTAAAAAATACGTTTACACTTATGCTTATCACATGGAAACTAATTCGCTTGAGAAAGTAACTCAGTTTAAGGATCTTGGGATTATATTTGACCCAAAACTAACATTTAATGTACACATTGAGACTACTGTAAGATCATCCTACAAAAATCTTGGATTTGTAATTAGAAATTGTCGGTCTTTCTGTAAAACAACTACACTCAAAAGCTTGTATTATGCATTTGTCCGCTCCAAGCTAGAATATTGTCTACAAGTCTGGAATCCAATATATCATAAATATATATCTAAGATTGAGTCTGTCCAGCATAAATTCATTAAATATTGTTATTTTAAAATACATGGACAATATCCTATCTTTACCCATGATTATTCTGATTTATTGCCTGAAGTGAACTTGGTGCCATTAAGTAGCAGAAGAAATTTACAATTATCTCTCTACTTATACAAATTAATTAATAATTGTATTGATGACCCATGTAGTCTTGAGCTAATACCATTTCACGTTCCACGCGTCACTTCAAGAAATAAAGTACCATTTCTTTGTAAAGCAGCTAGGACTAATTATGAATTGAAATCTCCAATAAGACAACTCTGTGTAGCATATAACAGTGTATCATGTATTATTGACATTGATATATTTGGCGACTCCTTTTCTAAATTTAAGAATATCTTATTAAAATATTTCTTGTAATAAGTCATTTGGTAAATTTCTTGTATGTATTTACTGTTCAACTCATTCGTTTCTTTGTTGTAATAAGTCACTTGTTAAATTTCTTATATGTATTTACTGTTCAACTCATTCGTTTCTGTATTTGTATGTCATATGATCGTCCTGTAATTGGGATCTTGAATCCTGTTGGATCGATAAATAAATAAATAAATAAATAAATAAATAAAAATATTCCAGAATATATTCCTGCAAAGGAACTGAACCAGACCATGTCACAAAACACTATCTTACCAAAACAAAACACTAAAACTCCTAAGAAAAACGGCACAGAACATAGAAAAAAAGAAAAGATCATTACAGGACCTCTAGACAAACACATTGAAACTAGATCAAGAACTCAATCTACTTCTAAGCAGTCGGAAGCAAAAAACTAAACACACAAACTGGCATGTCCTCTTTTATACTATACTGGAATATTCAAGGGTACAAGAATATTTTTAACTTAAGTCGCAGCGAGGAATTAATCTTCTTGGAACATAACGTCATCTGTTTAAATGAAACATGGCTGCAGAACGACATTACCTCACCACCAAACTTTTTACAGGAATATACAATATTCCAACAACCAGCAATCAAGGAAGCAAGTTATGGTAGAGCAATTGGAGGTCTACTTATACTCATCAAAACAATTAATTTAAATGTCACTTTAATTGATAAAGATCTACACTGGATGTTCTTAGAGATTTGTGCCCCGTTACATAAACAAAAACTAATTCTCAGTAACGTATATTTTTCACCAAGTTATGAAAGAGATACTTTACTAAAAATATTTTCCACAACACTTCGAACAATTCGACAAACTTATCCATCACACTCCTTTATAATTGGAGGAGATTTCAATTCAAGAACCGGAAACTTAAATCAGAGTGAAGAACCTCTATTTACTAATACGCAATTGACCCACTTTAGGACTGCTCTTGATACTACCATAAATAAAAAAGGAAAAGACCTCATAGACTTAATGGAAAATGAAAATTTCTTCATGTTAAATGGCAGAACAGAAAATGATACACCCGCTAATTATACGTTCATAGGGGCACGAGGAAAAAGCACAATAGACCTTGTCTGGGTTGATGTAAATGCCTTTCACCTAATTTCCAATTTTACAGTCGACCAAAGAATCCTCCTCTCTGACCATATTATGTGTATAGTTTCAATAACAAATATTTGGTCTTCACATATGCGAGATACAGAAACACGTGATAGCTTCAAAATAAAAAAACTAAACTGGGACAATCAGGAAATACATAATTATCAAAGTTTAATTGAAAATCACATTTCTTCGCTTGAAAGCGTAACAAACGCAACAGAGGGTTATGAACAATTAATACACATTATTCGAACAGCAACAGATGAATTAGGAATGTACAAAGAAATACATATATCTCATATTCAAAATCAGAAACAAAACAAACCATGGTACACTGACGAATTGAAGACATATAAAAAAGAAATGCAAAAAAATTTAAGACTGTGCAAATCACATAATTTTGAAACAGATTACGTGAATAACTTTTTAACATCAAAAAAATATTACAAAAACTTATTAACTAAAAAAAAAAAAAATGCATACAATCTAAAAATAAAAACCTCTTTGGAAAATGTAAAAGACCAAGTAGAATTTTGGAAAATAATAAAAGCCCTAACACCTAAAAACAATAAACAAAACAATATAAAAATAACAGAATGGACAAGGTACTTTGAAGAATGGTTTGGTACAAAAATAATCAACAATATGGACTTCTTTGATGCACGAGACCCATACCTTGATAAAGAAATAACGTCCTCGGAAATTAGATTAGCATTAAAAACACTGAAAGTTAATAAGTCTCCAGGAATCGATGGAATAACAAACGAACAGATCAAGTACCTGTCAGAAAGTGGAATAATACACCTTAAAAATGTTTTAAACCTATTGTTAACAGTAGAAAAAATACCGAAGCCACTCACAGAAATAAAACTTACCATGATATATAAGAAAGGAGACCGCTTTGACCCAAACAACTACAGAGCCATAGCTTTAGTTAGCTGCATAACTAAACTCCTGACGGCAATTGTAAACAGCAGGCTACAAATATGGGTCGAAAGTAACGACATACTTCCAGAGTCTCAGTCAGGCTTTCGCAAAAAAAGATCATGCGTCGATAATCTATTCGTATTTACCTCTATTATACACTCACGTCTACTAACTTCGAAAGAAGGACTTTATACTATATTTATAGATTTCCAGAAAGCTTTCGATTCTGTCCAACATGACATACTTTGGGAAAAGATTTTTCACTTGGGAATAAGCGGAAAAATTATTAGATTACTCCGAAATTTATATAATCAAGCAACAATTCAAGTGAACATTAATAATGAAAATTCACATCTCATTGACATCACAAAAGGAGTACTACAAGGTGAAACTACAAGTCCATTATTGTTTGCTCTGTACATATCCGACTTGGAAACTACACTTAGAAACCAAAATTTGGAGGGTATCTACATCAATCACCAGACCGATATAATGTCACTGCAATATGCTGATGACATCGTTATTTTTTCACATTCCCCTACTGATATGCAAAGAAAACTTACAGCACTTGAAAAATATTCTATCACCTTAAAATTAAGTATTAACTCTGAGAAAACACAAGTTATGCATTTCCATGTAGGACGACCTCGAAAACAAAAACTAAAACTAACATGTCAAAGTAAAGAAATAAAATATACAAGGACATATAAATATCTGGGATTAAACTTCACAACTTCAGGAATGTTCAACCAAAATGGAGAAATATTCTTAAGAAAAACAAGGCAAATAACGGGTAATGTCAAACATATTCTGATGAAGGCACAGATACAAAATTGGGACACATTAATCAAACTTTACAACTCGATAGTTACTCCAAGTCTTTTATATGCCTCCGAGATATGGGCCCTAAATCAGAGCGAACAAATTGAAAAGGGGCAAACTAACTTTTTCAAATCTATACTTAACTGGCCGAGATCCACAACGAATTATGTAGTACGTCGCGAAGCCGATCAGAATAAATTGGAATTGTTAGTCGTGAAAAGTATGCTGAGCTGGTGGTATAAGATACTTCTCATGCCAAACAATAGATACGTAAAAATCTGCTACAACAATCTACTTCGTTTAAACAATAATAATTCAATACCGGAGTCGAAACAAGAAAAATATAATTGGATTAGAAATGTACAAACAATTTTGCAAAAAACTAATTTCCTATGGATTATGGAAAACCAAAACTTCTTAGTCATCAAAACAGAAACCCGGAACATAATCAACGCCTACAATCAGTATCTACACGACTTGGACACACAAAGAATCATCAGCTCCTCATGTAATCCACACTTCCAGAAATACCTTTACAATAACATTTTCACTACACCGAAAGTCCCATTTAAAATCCTCAAATCTATTAGCCAACTACGCCTAATAAACTCTAAAATTCCCACCCTACTCCACAATGGTACTGTTTTTAGATTTCGTCTAGATGAAACCTGCTCAATTTGCAACACTTATGAAAATGACGACCTCGATCATTTGCTGTTCCATTGCCCTTTCTACAACGTACCAAGGAAAGAATTCTTTGTGAAGTACTTGGACAACGCCAACCCAAATAACCACCACAGAAATTTACTAGCTAATTTAAACTACCATAAAATATATGATATATATAATTATATTAATACTTCTCTTAAATTACGAGCTTTTGCACTAAACATGTAATTCAACTAAGTACAATCTACTGCTACTGTAAATATTAACATAGACTTGTTACCAATCCTTTGTATAAGATTTTTCTTGAGCAAATATATGTATTATTACTACTTTACATTATTTACAGCTTTATTTCTTTTCCGGTGAGGCACTGCCTCACCTGGCTACCCTGACAAGCCGCCACTGCTGTATACCTCTCTTTCGCATCATTATTCTCTTCGTCGGTTTTCGGAAACTTATGGGTCGATCCTGTTCACATCTGTAAATATTACAGATCTGTAAATCTGTAAATAATGAACAAAATCGCAACGAAAACTGTCACTCTAATGTACAATTTTATATTAATCAACAAAAATAGATCCGTTTTTGATAGGTTTTTACAGATTTACAGATATGTAAGACTTACAGATGTGAACAGAATCGATCAATTAATCCTATATCTTCCCGAGTTGAAGAACTATCAATGTTGAAACTTCCTTCAAACACCTACTTATAACCGGCTGGCTCATAACGTGCCAGCAAGTTGTTTCCGACATTTCGCTGGTAACTTCCAACAGCGAAAAAATTTAATGCTGTTAAAACCTAGAAACGTAAAATAATTTTATGTGAATATTTTAAATAAGTAAACAAATATATATATACGAGGTGTGTTCAAAAAATATCGCGAATTTTGTGTTTTTTCAAAAATTATTTATTTATTCATGAATATCTATTTTGTCCCCTTCAAAGTAATCCCCATGAGATATTATACACTTGTGCCAACGGTTTTTCCAATCTTCAAAGCACTTCAAAAAATCATTTTTTTTATCTTGTTCAGCTCCTCCTTCGATGCCGTCTTTATCTCGTCAAGCGTAGCGTAACGTCGTCCTTTCATTGGCCTCTTCAGTTTAGGGAACAAGAAAAAGTCACAGGGGGCCAGATCTGGGGAATACGGTGGCTGCGGCATCATTAGTGTGTTGTTTTTGGCTAAAAAGTCGCGCACAAGCAACGATGTGTGAGCAGGGGCGTTATCGTGGTGCAAAAGCCAATTTTTGTTCTTCCACAAATCCGGGCGTTTCTGGCGGATTGCTTCGCGCAAATTGCGCATAACTTGCAGGTAATATTCCTTATTGACCGTTCTACCCTGTGGCAAGAACTCATGATGCACCACGCCCCTGCAATCGAAGAAAACTGTCAGCAAAACTTTCACATTCGACCGAACTTGGCGCGCTTTTTTCGGTCTTGGTTCGTGCGGCAGCTTCCATTGAGATGATTGAACTTTGGTTTCCACGTCATAACCATAAACCCACGATTCGTCACCAGTTATGACCCTCTGGAGCAAATTTGGGTCGTCGCGGACAGAGTCCAACATCTCATTAGCAATGTTCATGCGATGCTGTTTTTGGTCGCAATTGAGCAATTTTGGTACAAATTTCGCGGCGACCCGTCTCATGCCCAAATCATTGATAAAAATCGAATGGCACGAGCCAATCGATATGCTTAGGTCCTCAGCAACTTCTCTAACGGTGATTCGACGATTGGCCAATATCATTTTCTCCACTTCATTAATTTTTTCGTCTGTTGTTGAAGTGCTCGGGCGTCCGGCACGCTTTTCGTCGTTCACATCTTCTCGGCCTTCTGAGAACATTTTGTACCACCGATAAACGTTGCTTTGGTCCAAGGTAGCTTCTCCGTATGCCACAGTCAACATTCGGAATGCATCCGCGCACTTAATTTCGTTTTTCACACAAAATTTGATACAGGTTCTTTGTTCCATTTTTTTGAATAGGTAAAAATCGAAGACGATCCAAAACACGTGCAAGCAAAGCAGCTGTCAACAAGTAAGTGAACATTCAAAATGGCCGAGCTTGTCGACATAAGTGAGAGACATGAGTACCAACATAAAGCCACAAAAAGATCGAAATTCGAATATACGTAACCCGCGAAAATTCAAAATTCGCGATAGTTTTTGAACACACCTCGTATTCTTACTGAGATGCGGCGGAATTCTTGTGTTCCTTTGGCCGATTTCCATATGTGAAGACAAAACTTAGATTATATATCGGCAAGCTTCTTTATCTAAAATTCGCCACAAATTCTGTCTCTGACATACCGAAATGATCTTGAGCATCTCTTAGATTTCGACTCAGTAGAGCAGCTTCTTCCAGCTCTACATCCAGTTCTTCCTCTTCTACAGTTTGGAGATAAGCATATTGCAACGTAGCCCTCGCCGCAGCCGCGCCACGCAGGCGCCACTGTGTCGCAACAGACGCGCTTAAACTTGTTGCGATGACGTAATTTATTGTGTATGTTGTTTACCTCTAGAAGTTCTCCAGGAGGTTCTAGAACTAAAGCCGCCAGGTATATAGCCCGTCGCCAAAGACAGCGAAGGCAGTCGGTATGTAATAGCAACGAGTAAAGAAGTCTGATATAAATAAGCATCGTGAATAGTGGTCGACAAGTGAACATAAATAAATGTAATTAGTGACATAAATAGTAGTGTTAATTGTTTAAATAAATAATCTTAGTGTTTAAGTGCCTTATAATATTCTTAGTCTTTAAAATAGTGTTAATATTTGTTTATCATAGTGTTAGTTACTTTTATAAACCTTTAATTATCTTTTTAATATTTATATATCGTTTAATAAACGTATTCTTTTAATTAATAATAGCTCTCTTATGTTTTACACTTCACCCATATAAATAAAAACGTTACAATATAATAATACCATCTAGAGAAAGATTACAATATGTTATATCGGAAAAAAGTTTTTTTTTGTTAGCGAACCATTGTTTATGTTTTTGTATCAATATTTACACAAAAAAATTAATATCCTTATTCACTTTTGAATAATATATATCAAATTCACTTTGCAATAATAATAAGAAAATAATTATATTTTCAACTTACCTCAGAAAAATAAAAGATGATATAAACACAATTTGAAACTTATTAACATTTACGAATACCGCCAACAAACTGTCAAATCAAATCAGTATTGCTATGTCCATAACACCACCTACATAGGTGGTGTTATCTCTCCTACTTTTTTTCAAGATTCTTCACCGAGAGTGACGTCATATAGTTCGTACTCTGTCTGACGTTATCGTGCGCGCTCTTTCCAAAATGGCCGTATCAACACGATATCGGTGTTGCTAAAAGTTACAGAATGGGGGTCCTGGCCCAGCCTGCGAACTGACGCTGTGACGTCACGAAGCCAGGCCGAGCGATCGAGCGATACGGACAGCGCGCATAGTAAAATGCTCTGTCAATACACATTTGTCACACAGTGAACCTATAAAAATAGTGTAATAAAACATAAGTAGTGTCTGTGTTTTCAAATAATTAATTATTACGCAGGGTGTATCACGGAAAGTGAAACATAGGCGTTTAACATGGGAAATCAGTTTTTCCGTGTGCATTGCTCCCCTAATTATTTTAGACAAAAAGTTTCAAATGGATGTTGTAAAGCAAAAATTTCTACATACGAACTAATAAAAAAAAATCATTTAGACCACTTCATAACTTATAATAAAAATTACAAAGTTACGTCTAGTTTCACCAGTTTACAACTTCTGAGTCAACTGCCATGGAGCCATCATCAGAAGTCGACGTCGATTTTAGGTCATTTGTGTTACTTCGGGAGTCATTGTCTCTGCTCCAGGAGTCCACTCACTGTGGACCAGACAGAGACCACAGGTTACACCACACTGAAGAGTACCAATTAGTGCGAAACGCGTCTGTGGTTACTTATTGTGCTAGCCGACTTCTGACGATGGCTCCATGGAAGTTTACTCAGAAGTTGTAAACTGGTGAAACTAGACATAAGTGTGTAATTTTTATTATATTGTTTGTTTCACGGAGAAATTCGCAATTTGCTATTTGCAGTTTGCACTTGTATTACTTCATAACTGCAGAAATAAAATTTGAAATTCACGGAATTTCAATTTAATAGTATTAGCCATAGAATTAGAAACAAGAGACAAACAAATCGTAACGTTTTATTACGTCAGTGTCAGAATAATGATTATGAAAATAAATATTTTACGTAGTAAATATTAATTTTCTAATAGAAATTTAATAATAATTATAATAAAGCAAAAGGTTTAATTAGATTTATTATTTAAGATTAATAAAATAAAGTAAAACTAACTATTAATTAATGTAACAAATTAAATTCAATCTAAACAACAACAAACTAAAAATATTCTTAAATTATAATAGATGTTCAAACAATCCTCCGTTTTGTGCTAAACAATAACCCAAACTTTGCCGAACATTACTTAATTGTCTATTATTTATTTTTTGACATTCTTGTGTTATAGCATTTTTAAGTTCTTCTACATTTTGGTGACTTTTTTTATAAACATTAGTTTTTAAATGACCCCATAAAGAACATTGAACGGAGTTAAATCAGGCGACCGTGTTGGCCAATGAATTGGTTCACTTCGTCCTATCCAGCTTTCAGGAAATGTTTGGTTTAGTTATTCAACAATTTCTCTTGTGCTATGTACAGGGCAGCCATCATGTTGGAACCATTTTTTTTATTTGTTTCGGCAATTTATGGCTCAACAACATTCATTAATAAATTCAAATATGACGCCGAATTTATTCTTTTAATGAAGAACGGGCCAATGATTTTATCTCCCAAAATTACTACCAGTTTGTCGCTATTGTGTCCGAGACTCTATAAATATTATGTGGATTATTTTTGGACCAATATCGGCACTTATGACTGTTGGGTTCGCTGTCTCTATCATAATTTGACTTCTCCATCATTATTTCAAAAAATGATGCCACGCAGTTCAAAATCTCGTTCCAAAATATCTTGATAACTTTGAAATTTGAAAGGAATATATTTATGTATTTTAAGAATTCTATGAACTGTCGTAAAATGAATATTCAGTTCCCTGAAAATTTCTCTCACACTCATTGTTTGCTCCAGTTCTATTAAAGCAAGAACATTTTCTTCATTTTCATTGTAGTTTCCGTTATTTTCTTCCTCTTTTTTGAAATTAAGTGTACCTGTCTTCTCAAACTTGGCAATAAATCGTTGAATAGTAGACAACCGTGGAATATCATGATTTTGCCAAATAGCACTAATATAATCTCGAATTTGCTGTAAACTAATGTCATTTAATTATTTGTAACTTTTCTTCATTTGAATAATTATTCATTTTTGAAAATAATTAACTCTAATATCGATTTATTATCACAATTTGTCAAAATAAATACTAATAATTTGACTTTGACATATAAAACATTACCCCATTACGTTGCCCAAAAAAACAGTTTAGATATTTAAATGTTTGTAATTGACAGATATATGCAAAATGTCAGTGTCAAGAATCAGCAGTTATAATAACATTACTGGAAGATTTTTCTAGGAGGAACGAGTACATTTAATATATATTATTGTATTATGAATTAAATATGTATTCAAATTATAGCTATGTTAATATTACATATATCCTTAAGAAATACCGCTAATATTCTCAATGAATTTGAAGAATTTTGAACATATTAGAATAGTAGGACAAAATTTCTCATAGAACGAAAGAAGAGATACAATTCCAATTATTTGTATGTACAAGAAATATTAAATTCGTTAATGGGCTACATGCATGATATTAAGAATTTTTTTTTTTTTGGAATATATATAAAATAAAAGACCCCCTATTTTTTCTTTTTTCGATATTTTGTCACTTACGGCTAAAAATAAATATTTTCTTTTTATGACGTCACAATCCCGGATGACATACGTCCTAGTTCTGTAGTTTGGGAAGACAGACACGGAGATAGTAGAACGTTGTCTGATCCTCGATCTTCCCTTCACCTCTCCCACTCACATTAACGAAATGCTAGTGATTGTGTCGTCATCAAGATAGGAGGGATACATTTATGTTAAATTTATTAAATAATAACACAATATATTTGAAGAATTTATAATGTAAATAATGTTGTAGTTGAGTAAACTAAACTTGAAAAATATAGTTTTCAAAATCCTCTTGTATGCAAGTAGCCCATTATAGGCGCGAGCAGTCATATGACTTAGTTGGCCTTGGCAAGCGGATATTATGAGGATCCGAGTCAGAATGACGGCTAGTAGTTATTTAAATAGATGTCACAATTGTCATGTCATAACTTTTCATTCAAAATTTCAAAAGTATTCTGATGTTTGTCAGGAAAATAATCCACATGGGTTTGGAAAATAATATTTTGAATAAAAAATTATGATACTTGACACTTATGTACATTATTAATATCTGTAATTCTAACACGGGCCTCTAATCTGCTTGCAAAGACCAACAAAGTCACAACTGCACGTGCCCTATGCAACAGAAAACGAAAATGGCGAGAGGTATTGTGCTGGACACAACAGATTTTTTTTTATTGATTTCTTAAAGCAATAAGTTTGGAAAGATCGACGCAAGACGAAACCAAAGACAGTGTTATTTGTTTGTGCGGTAAAATTGAAGAAGAGTGTACACATACATATATGCAAATCAGTACATATTATTACATAATTATGTAAAAATTAAATGTGATCCATTGACAAAAACATGGAAAATAAAATAGAACGTTGAACACAGTTACGGGTGCAACGAGAAAATAGTTTTCCTACGACCACTACAGAAAATTGAACTTTTCCCATACTTTACATAACCCGAAAGTTATTAATTTCCCACAGTCGTGGGATAAAGTGTGAGAATTTTTTTCTCACACATTCCCTTGCTTTACAAAGCCCGAAAGTTAATCATTTCGTGGGTTAAAGCGTGAGGAATTGCCAACTATATGTTTTTTATTAAAAATAAATTATTTATCTTACAAAAGAGTGTGGTCGTAGAAAAAGTATAGTGTGCCACTCGTGCAGAAACACCTATTGCCCACTTGTGTGATTCCAGCCCAGTAGGTGCTTTTCTGCACTTGTTGCACAATATACTATTAATAGTTAATTATTATGTATATCTTTTATGACACAACTACACATGTATCTAAATATTATATAGTATTATAAGTTTATTGTTTATTTATTTTATTTTCCGGGTTATTATTTTCTTGTTGAATACATTTTATTTATATGAATATAATCATTGTTCCTTTATTGTGCCAAAGAATATTGGAATGTAGTCTCTGTTTTGTTTTTCATTTAAATTTTCAGTATTTATACATTTAGTTATATTAAATATAACATACTTCATAATATATTTTAAACTATTACAGTATTTTTGACCTGAATTTTGATCCCATTTCAAATG
The DNA here is from genome assembly GCA_951394225.1 of Harpalus rufipes. Lineage (NCBI taxonomy): Eukaryota > Metazoa > Arthropoda > Insecta > Coleoptera > Carabidae > Harpalus > Harpalus rufipes. Next base: position 15,786,188 of record OX596285.1, read on the forward strand.
AAATACAAATTTAAACAATGGAGTTGCGTCTCCTATTACAGTTCTTATACGGATATACGCGCTGTGTTCGGCCTGAGTTGTGACGTTATTCGCGCGCTGGGCCACGCCTGTAGTATCGAGTCGGCAATGCTTTAGCAATATTACATCATACAAGATATACAATCTGAAGAGGTTATGAACATAATGTATTGACTTGATATCATAATCTGCAGTTTTTACCTTCATCGTAATTAGAACAAATAAATGAACAAGTGTCTAACTGTTTATATGTCAAGTTAGATTATACTTACTTCATTTCACGTAAGAAAATAGTGTTGGTTTACATAGGGATATAAATTTTATTGGTCAGAATGCAAACCTAGTTTACAATACAAAATATCACCTATCATTTGGCAGTTATTAAATAAAATCTATTGACAACTGACAAGCTGCGACATGACATCTGGTGGGAAAAATATGAACTTTCCGATTTGGTACTATATTGTGACTGTATGCTTGAGTTACATGTGGTTTGATCATTTGATGTGAATAAAAATGGGAAAAAGTCGTACAAATTGTTGTATATTCTGACGTCACTCTCAAGATCTGGTCGAGACACAGGCATCGGGTTTTATAATTTTCCGAAACATGGCCAAAATAACGTTAAAATTACGACAAGAGCAAGTGTTGAAATGGATATGGATCGACGAAAAGCATGGGAATATGCAATTCGTAGTGCAAAACAAATAACAAAACATATGAAAGTTTGTTCTCGTCATTTTAAATCGGATAATTACATATTTCGTGGTCTTTATCTAGCTTTACACGTGCATTCTGCACTAATAATTTTTAAATTTTCTCTAAATGTATTTTGATTTCATGTGGTTTTGCAGAAATTGCACTGGTTCGCAGACAAAGTGCAGATATTACCCACATTATACCGTCATTTTTTAATACTCCACATAATATTATGTGGTTAGCGTTTATAATTCGCTCACCTGCGATCATCAATTTCGATTGATTAAATATATATAAAATTATAAATACATTTTAACATATCTTCTATAATACATATAGAAGTAGCTGTTGCTTCCAGAAATCTAAAATGTTCTGTGGTACCAAACCCCATTTTAAGTGAAAAAAATTACTTTTGTTATTTGTTTTCATATGTCACAACACTGCGAGTACCAATTCAGAAGCAGCTGATCGGCCCGATGGTGCTGCCGCCATCGGACATGTCAGTTCTCAATAGAGTCAAGTGTTTAACCACGTTTTGTTGCAATTTTTAATATTTAGGTCTTATACATTTTTACAGATAAAAATATTTATTATTGGCAAAGTTTGGTTTCACGAATTTAAACTTTATAAAAAGAAATATAATTTGTAGAAATTATTAGTTGTCATTTATTTTTTAAAAAAGAAGAAAAATATACTAGTGTAAAAGAAATGTATCCATTAATGAATTTACAATTATTTCTAAGTCAATCCTTATTCCTTTTACGGAATATAAAATTATTTGACACAATATGGTCATTCTCAGTAGTGCCAACGTATGGTACGAAAATAAACTACAATTATTTCAAATAATTTTATATTCCATAATAGGAATAACGATTGACTTAGAAATAATTGTAAATATCATTAATATATACATTACTTAATACTAGTACTTTTTGTTTATTCTTCTTTTAAAAATTAATTACAACCAAATAATTTCTACAAGTTATATTTCATTTTATACGGTTTTTTTCAGGTTGATGACGTGAGTCCTCTGCCTAATCATTTTCACTATTTTTATTTAATGTATGTAAAAACGGTCGACTTTGAAGCGCCATCTACTATTTTCTTACATAAAATGAAGCATAGTTATTTTTTTTAGGTATTATGTGTAATATCTGTTCTAGTGAATATTAATATAAATGAATAATTGTAAAAAAAATACAAATAATAATAAAAATAAACTAACATGGCAGATAAATCGTAAAAAAATGTTAATTTTTGTTTCAATTTCATGGCTATTGTAATTTTTGGGGCGATTTCGATATTTTCATATTTAATATCTGCCATTATGCAAAATGAATTTTGTTTATTGACTCAGTTGCAGTTTTATTTGAAGATTTTTTACCAACAATAAATAGGGAAGCAGTAAATTACGAAAGTATGATTTTACACGTTTAAGTTCTATTATTAATTATTAAATAAAAACACTTGGTTTCGTTTCACAAATAAAGAGTAAATTGAACTTTATTGTACAATTTCGCCAGTTACGGCATCTTCAGAAGTACAGAGGATGGTTGCGACAAACACAAATTTATACAGTTGCAGGTAGTTAATTACAGAGAAATTAAGGACTGGGGGTTGGTACCCCCTTACCAATCAACCGTGGAGGGGGATGGGGAGAATCCCGAGATCACACAATCCAAGAACGGATGTTCAACAAGATCTAACTGTTCATTCATAATGGTAAGCCCTTGTGAATATGTTTGTTAATTTCAAAGGATTCTAGGAAAGTTAATCTTGGGCCTTTCCTCTCTTTATGTAAAACACTTAAATTATTTTGATGACATGTATGTTGGTTTTCTAATAAATGTTTTGCCAAATTTGAGTCGTATTTGTTGTTTTTGAAAGAGGACATGTTCCGTAAATCTAATAAGGAAATTTCTACCTGTTTGTCTTATATAAGCAAAATTACAATTCGAACATACTATTTTGTATACCCCCGAATTGCATAGTGGACCTTTTTTTAACTAATTTGTTGTTAACCAGTATGTTTCTGAGAGTATATTTGTTATAAAACCCAGCAGCAATGTTATATTTTTTTAATTCATTGGCAAGACTATGGCTGACTCCGTGGAGATAGTGTAGTTTTCTGTAATTTTTTTTACTATGGTCTACTGTAATCACGGGATAAAAAAATTGAATTAATGATTTCTTTCGTTTTTGGTGATATAACTTGTAGATAATATCACTACTGTAACCATTTGAGATAGCTATGTCTATAATAATGTTTAATTCTTTGGTATGGTCAATGGAATCCATGGGGATTCGTAAGAGGCGGTCTAAGCAGCTATGGAACACAGAAAGTTTTATATCTGTGGGATGGTATGAGCTAGCTGGAATAATTATATCACTAAAGGTCTCTTTTCGGTAAATCTTGAATTTGAATTTGTGGTTTATATTAATTAATGTAACATCCAGAAAATTTATAGATTTGTTTGTTTCTAATTCCATTGTGAATTTTATATGTGGATTCTGACTGTTCAGTAAATTTAAAAACCGGTTTAATTGTCTATTAGAACTAGAAAATAAACAAAGAATGTCATCCATATACCTGTATCAAAATAAGACACTGTTTATCAGGGAATTTTGACTTAGTAGTAAATTAGTTTCTAAGGAATTCATAAAGATTTCGGCTAAAAGCGATGATAATGATGAGCCCATGGGAAGACCTTCATTCTATATGTAGAAGTCATCATTGAAAACAAAATATTTTGATTCAAACAAAGCTGTAATAGATCTAAAACTTGTAGGCTTTTTATGGAGATACATAATTCTTCATAAGTTGATTTCTAATTATTGTAATTAAGTTTTTTACTGGTTGGTAAGGGGGTATCAACTTCCAGTCCTTAATTTCTCTGTAATTGACTACCTGTAACTGTATTAATTTGTGTTTGTCACAACCATCCTCTGTACTTCTGAAGATGCCGTAACTGGCGAAATTGTACAATAAAGTTCAATTTACTCTTTATTTGTGAAAAGAAACCAAGTGTTTCTATTTAATAATTTACAATGTTTCACCAAGTGCCAACACTTAATCCATTGAATTAATTTAAGTTCTATGTTGGGCTATGACAATCACAACCCTGTAATTTAAAAACTCGTTTTCTATTGAGTCTCGTATATTAACAATAATGATAATAGTTTTATATGTATGTATATTTTAAGTCTTATAAGTTTTATTATTGATGTATATTTTCAATGTTTTGTGTAATAAACTTGTATTCATATAAAAATATTAGAATACGTGTCTCGTACTGTGTTTATTTCTACCGAAATAAATTGGGGAGATCATATTGTACCTAAAAGTCTACATTACTATTAATAACCAGAGTATACCAGATATAATGCTGGTCCACATAAAGTGAAATTGGAAGGCTGAAAATTCTTTTACAAAAATTTAAGTCCAAATTTCATCCATTATCTACAAAACTTCTTTAATAAAAATTGTAAATTTGAAGACATTCCTTTAAGGATAGAGTAATATGTAAGTTTATAGGGAGATAAAGATAAAATTTATCCAAAATCAAATAATCATTGACCTTTTAAACGCGGTTTCAAAAATATTTACTTTCCAGTTAGTTGGCGCCATCATGTATAAGTACTTAAAAAAATAGAATCTTTTTATTTCGAAATAGGGCAAGTGCAAGCCATAATCTAACTTTAGCTTAGGACAAACAAAATAATCGCCTCATTGATGTGTAGTATATTTTTGCTTGATTAATCATAAAAATGCCAAGTTTTTGTGCAGTGTACGATTGTTTTAATAGAGGGCATAGAGATTACAATAAATCGTTCTTCAGATTTTCTTCTATTAATGATAAGAGACAAAATACTGTACAAAAAAATTATTCAACGGAGAAATTTGCTGTTACGAGCAATACAACGACCGAATTTGCTTGGATCATTTTTTATAATGTATATTAAATATATTATAATCGTACATCAGGTTAAATTACATTTTATTATAAGTTACCGATCATTTAATACTGACCATTTATTTAAAATACTGGTCCAATAAATAGTAGCCATTTTTACGTCTACAATAGAACCGAAAAAAAGGGCCATAGCGTTTCATTTCTGGGGTTCATTGCGTTAAAAAGTGCACTTATTTTAAAGGACAAATAAATATTTAAAAAATTATGTAATTATCAAAAAGAATTAATTCAGATTATTATCATATTTTGAATTCGAATTGAGAATACTATTCTAATAGTACATTAAAAATAAGTTTCATAAAGCAATCTGTTAATATACGAGTCGATGTTAGGAAGACGAATCTCTTTACGGCGAGTTTTACAAAGGAAGAGTACGATAACATGGCTTATGAAACATGTTTTTTTATTATTTTTTCTATTGAGGTAATTTTATAATTTCATTAGATTTGTAAAAAATGCGACGCCAAAAAATTACGGTGTTTTTTATCAGATACGTTGGTAACGCTTCTCGCTAACAATTTTAACTTCACAGATGAAAACTCACTGTTAACTGACAGCGATTTGAGGTTATGTGTCATTCATTTGTCAGTTTTGAAAGCAGTCATACCGCACGTCTAGAAAACGAAAAGCGCCGAAACAGTGCGTTTATAGATTTTCTTAACGACGTGCATTCAGTGCATTTATAGGTTCATAAACACACCGAAATAGAAAAACAAATGTCCTAATAGTATATTAAAACATAAGTTACAGAATGCAAGCATGAGTTTGATTTTCGAACACGAGCGTGTAGCAGCGAGTGTACGAACGAACGAGTGCTTGAATAGCTTTCTATAACGAGTGTTTTATACTGTTTTGTCGGTTTCAGCTTTCAAATACTATTACATTATTTCTTTATATAACTATTTGAGAATTTCCATTAAGGGATATTCTTGACAGGATAGTTACGTTGGTAACAATGCTTCTAGCATCAATATGCGTACTAGAATGTCATTATAACTCCGAAACAGAGGAGCACATTTCTTTTATTTTATTAAAGGTAGGTACTGTAATATTTTCTTATATAAGGCTTAAGTTATTGAGATTTCTGAAAAATTGAATATCGTATTAGTTTTTTGAATTTGAATTTATGTGAAGAAACTATAATAAAAGTGTTCATTTATTAAGACTTTTTTCGCACGTACCTTGATACAACATGAATAAGTATATTATCATATTGATCTGTAATGTTGCTTGCCATATCTGCATCATTTTATGACAGCGTTGATGGTTGCTCCAGGTTTGTCCGTAAGAAAGGTTCAACGTCACAGGAGCGACAATTTCTTCAGGACCGTAGTCTAGAACCGCGAAGGATTGATATTTTTCTGAGATCGTGCAAGACAGCGAATTACAGACCAACACTGTAGATGTAAAGAACAGAACAATGAATTTATACAGTTCGAAGCAAAATATATACGTGCGACACTTTAACAGTATGACATCATACAAGATATAAAATCTGAACAGGTTTTTTTTAATGATATTATCGTGGAAAACATTTTTGTTCGGGACACATCAATTCTAGTAGATAGTTGGGGACATTCACTTATTGAACAAAAAAACCAGTAGTTCTCAACATACAGCACAAAGTTATATGTTTTAAATGAAAATCTATAAATCAATTTTGCTCATCCGATAGAGATTTTTTTTTTTAATTCAAACATCAATTTCTTTTTATATCGTTATATGCCCACCAAGATGGAGTAGCGGTAGTAATATGAATTCACGCTCTAAGGGTTCTGGGTTCGAATCCCGATTAAAGCATGGTTGTTGTGTGCGTCTTACATAATTTCATCTCCATCAGCTTCGAGTTAAAAATGTAAATTTACAAAAAGTAAGGAGAAAAACTGTTTCATCGCCATAAAAATACCACTTACATGAAATGTATTAAAAAGTGTGCAATAATAAATAAAAATATATCGTTACATTAAAAAAAAAATTGATGTGGCCGGCACAATACCTATCGTCAATCCTGTGTATTATGTATAAATTCCATACATAAATTTTCTTGCGTAAGATTCTTAATTTCCAGTAAAATTATTTCATAAACAAACTATGCAAATTGCACTGGACACTGGCATCTTCTTCTTTTGCTTTTCCCATTCGTTAGAGGTCGCTATTTTTTTATTTTCTTCCATTCATTTCTGTTTTCCGTGTCGTTCTCACTCAGATCCTTTTCTCTCAAGTCTTCCGCAATACAGTCCTTCCATCTTATCTTTGATCTTCCTCTGTTTCTGCAACCTTCTCTATAGTAGTATATGGGTACACCGCCCGCTGCAGCCCTCAAAGTAGCGCCAGTCAATGGGGTAATAAATTATGATAATTGCTTGGACACGGGCAGAAAATTTAGGGCATCGTTGATTACTTTTAATGATATCTGAACCCTGCATGGCAGAGAAAAAATAAATTATGCTAATTGAATTGCTTTTTTACACCTGTAGAAATTTTAGGGAGTCTGTGATATCTGAAACTTTGAAATAGTTTTATTGTCATCAAAAGATACATAAAAATTCTTTTTTGCTAACGTATGATACTTATTTTTGAATGGAATTTTAAAAGATAAAAACTCAGGACAGAAATAATAAATTATGTTAATTGAATTGCTTTTAAAAACAGAATTTATTGACTGAGTTTTAAAAATATTCCTTATTTGATTAAAAATATTCATTATTTGTTAAAATAATTGAAAAAGGTAATTGCTTAGACATGTATAAAAACGTTTTGATAACGAACAATAATTATTTTCGTATGTTTTAAACTTTGTATAAAATAGAAAAGGGCGTCTGGCGCAATATATGTAAGACAACGTTTTATTTTGTATTTCATTCTTGTCGAACTGTGTCTACATGTTTGATCTATGCTACTACCATTATTTACGACCCGGCTTTCCCTACTTTTAGAAAAATAAAAATTCATTTTATCTTCTATCTATATCGGTCTGTGAAAAGCGAAAGTTGGTAATTTTTCTCAAGGCGTATCAATTTGTAATTGTTTATTTGTTGTTGTTGTTGTTGTTGTTGTTGTTGTTGTTGTTGTTGTTGTTGTTATTACTAATGTTTGTTAGTTGTTTATATTATTTTTAATTAGTTGTTGTTTATAATAGTACATAAAGTATAAATATTTCATCATGCCGAGTATTTGTGAGTTTATTACATGTAAAAGACGTAAGAAAGATTTTCCTAATTTAACGTTTCACCGGTTTCCTGTAAAAGATGCTAATCGACTGAAAATGTGGATGATAAACGCAGGTAAGTTCCTTTTTTACCTTCCGTCACCTTTAGGTAAGGAAGGTATTGTCGTATTGTCTTTGGTCAAAAAATTCAGTGATGAGTTTTTACTGAATAAGCACGTTTTAGGGTCCATATAATACGATTTTACCATTTTTACGGTGATGTCTGTATGTATGTGTGTCTGTGTGTGTGTGACAAAAGTTCCGGATTCCATAACTTCATTACCACGATTCCAAAAATTATAATTTTTTCGTATTCCTCAAGTTTACATCCAGAAGAACAACTGATTAGATTTTGGTTATAATTGGTCAACCGGAAGTAGTCTCATTTGAAGATTTAACAGTTAAATTTGATTTATCGACATTTAACGTTATTATAACTTAAAGAATATATTATTCTCTATACGATTTGATTACAATTTATACTTCATATTCAATAAATACAGAGTTAAAGAATTTTATAGAAATTAAATTTTATAATTCAGTCAGCTATGCCAAACTTGGGAACTAGTAATATATTCATATAATTCAAATTGACAGATGTCAGTATCAATAAAAAGTAAATTAATGTGTCAGATATGAGGATATTGAAGTAGATATTGGGGAATACACGGAAAGATACGGTAAGAAAATAACTCTAGTGTTACAAGTTTTTAGAAAGATACAAGAAAGACGATTACATTGGTTTGAACATGTCATGAGGAGAAATGAAGAATTATATTGGAACAAGAATGAATAGTTTAGTAATAGGACGTTAAAGAAACAGAGGAAGACCAAAGATAAGATGGAAGGACTGTATTGCGGAAGATTTGAGAGAAAAGGAACTGAATGAGAACGACATGCAAAAATAGCGACCCCTAACGAATGGGAAAAGCTAAAGAAGAAGAAGATGCCAGTGTCAAGTGCAATTTGAATAGTTTGTTTATGAAATAATTTTACTGGAAATTTAGAATCTTTTGTAAGAAAAATTATAGAATTTATACATTATACACGAGAATGACGGAAGGTATTGTGCTGGCCACAACAGATTTTTTTATAATTAATGTAAGCAGTAGTATATTTGATTTTTCTAAACGGCAAAATTTATACATTCATGTAATAGGTGTTGAAATAAATAACATTAAAAGTAAAATTCTAAATCTAGTTCGACATATACCAGTTAGTTTGATATGTTATGACAGATAGGGGGGGGGGAGGTAGTTATATAAAGCGGACATGGTCAACTGGGCAAGGGCGACTGGACGATGGGCAACTGGGCGCCGTGACAACTGGATAACAGAAACTTAAAAATTCTAAAAAAATACTTATGTTTATAATAAGATTAAAAAGTAATTTACACCTCTCCCCCGCATACGTTTACAAAAAGCGAGGATCCTATAAATTACTCACTGTGTGTTAGTTTTATTACCTAAAAGTTTTTAATTTAAATTATATTGAAATACAGCTGCCGCGGCGCCCATTTGACCATCGCCGATCTCGCGGTGCCCAATTGACCATCGCCCATTTGGTCTCACCCATGCTGTTGTAGAAGCAAAGATCCATCAATGAAAACCAAAGCATAAACATATTCAATGATTAGAATAATCTTCACACAACTCTCCCCTAATAACATTATTAGAAAAATAGTAATTATGTTATTTTTATCTACAATTCACCCCTAAAAATGTTAATAACAATTCACCTCATAACATTCTTGAAAAAATTGTATATTTATGCAATCTCTATCAACAATTCATTTATAATAATGTTACCGCTAGAGCTAGTTTTGGTCTTGTCGGACGAGAACATGCATATTCTAAAAACATGTGTATATTCCAAGAATACAATTGTTCCCCAAACGCTGGATTTTCTTAAGGATCATATCATACATCTTTATCCGCCGGTCGGTTCTTCTAATCAATTCTAAACCATTCTATAATAATAAGATAGGCTTATAACAAAACAACAACTGTTTTTGATGTTTATCATAGATAGATAATCATAAAATTTATTTTTCAGGAAATATTGCAATGTATAATTTGGACAATAAACAACTTCATAACCGCTATATTTGCGAGAGACATTTTGACACATCGGATTTCATTAATGAATCAACAAAGCGATTGAAGAAGTCGGCAGTTCCTATTCCTTATTATGTATGTATGTATGTATGTATTTGTTTCGGGATTTTCAACCCTTACAGGTTATATCCCTAGGATGGTCTCACACACAACATCTATTTTTATTAAATTTTACAATTGCCACGAAGTTTCTTACGTAGATGTCATGTTTGTTGCCCACCCGCGCAAGCCCTTGTTACAACCACCAGCCGGTGCCAGAATAGCTTAGTGATTGCCAAGTTAATTGTATACCGATCAAGATCAGTCGAGAAAAATTCGACCTGTCCCGGATTCGAACCTACGACCTCTGAGTCCAGAGGCTAGCACTCTACCACTGTGCTATCCCGCCGTCTTATTCCTTATTATACCACCATTGAGTTACCGTCAACGAGCAACACATCTATTGGTATTGCTCCTATACTGACTGTAGAAGTTTCTTCTCCAAAAATTTTAGAAATAAAGACACAAACAAAAGTATACATTTCACCTACCACTACCACTGTTGACATATCAAAATCACCAGACGAAACAACAGAAGTTGTTAATAATGACTTAGTTATTACATCTGAAGAGAAGAATATTATTAATGAAATGATTAATATGCCGGATGCTCCAATTATATCAACAAAGAGAAAATTATGTTTTGATGATAACGATACTCCTCGCAAAAAACAGTTAAAAGTAATAATAAAAAATCTGTTGTGGCCAGCACAATACCTTCCGTCAATCCTGTGTATAATGTATAAATTCCATACATAATTTTTCTTGCAAAAGATTATAAATTTCCAGTAACATTATTTCAAAAAAAACCTATTCAAATTGCACTCGACACTGACATCTTCTTCTTCTTTAACTTTTCCCATTGGTTAAGGGTCGCTATTTTTGCGTGTCGTTATCATTCAGTTCCTTTTCTCTCAAATCTTCCGCAATACAGTCCTTCCATCTTATCTTTGGTCTTCCTCTGTTTCTTCAACATCCTATTACTAAACTATTCATTCTTGTTCCAATATAATTCTTCATTTCTCCTCATGACATGTTCAAACCAATGTAATCATATTTCTTGTATCTTTCTAGAAACTTGTAATACTAAAGTTATTTTCTTACCGTATCTTTCCGTGTTTTCTCCAACATCTACTTCAATATCTTCATCTCTGCCACATTAATTTACTTTTTATTGATACTGACATCTGTGATTATATGAATATGTTAATAATAGTTTCCATGTTTAGCATAGCTGGCTGGATTATAAAAAATTTTGTATTTCATTTGATTGTGAAAAAATCTGATGTGGCCAGCACAATACCTTCCGTCAATCCTGTGTATTATGTACAAATTCCATACATAAATTTTCTTGCAAAAGATTCTAAATTTTTGGTATTATGTGATTCCCTTTCTCGGCAACTGAATTCCATACTCCTGATAACAAACAAACCACATGAAATAAGAAAATTATGAAATTTTGATTGAAAAATTATAACATTTTGACACGGGTCAAAGTCATGTTACTACACGCGCCCCATACATAAATTTTCTTGCAAAAGATCCTATATTTCCAGTAAAGTTATTTCATTAAAAAACTATGCAAATTGCACTTGACACTGACATCTTCTTCTTTAGTTTTTCCCATTCGTTAGGGGGTCGCTATTTTTTATTTTCTTCTTCCACTCATTTTTGTTTTGCGTATCGTCCTCATTCAGTTCCTTTTCTCTCAAGTCTTCTACAATACAGTCTTTTCATCTTATATTTGGTCTTCCTATGTTTCTTCCACCTTCTATTAATATATTCATCTCTCCTCATGACATGTTCAAACCAATGTAATCGTCTCTCTTATATCTAGAAACTTCTAACACTAGCGTTACTTCCCTTATTCTTTCATTCAATTACTTGCTTTTTATTGATACTGACGTCTGTCAATTTGAAATACCTGAATATATTAGCAGTTTCCATGGTTAAGTTAGCATAGCTGGCTGAATTATGAAATTTATATGTATTTTTTTATCTTTATTATTCTTTAACTCTATATCTGTGAATATGAAATATAAAATGCAATCAAATCGTATAGACAATAATATATTCTTTGTTATAATAACATTTAACTGAGTATTTCAAGAAAAACTGTTAAAATCTTCAAATCAGGGTACTTCCGGTTGACCAATTATAACCAAAATCTAATCAAATCTGCATATGGTTGTAAGGAAGGGGAATACGCAAGAATTGTAATTTTTGGAATTCTAGTATTGGCGATATCGTTGACGACCCGGCGGTCACATACACACATACACACATTAACTCACACGCATACACTAACACACACACACACATACAGACATCATCGTAAAAATAGTAAAATCGTATTGTAAAGACCCTAAAACGTGCTTATTAAATGAAAACTCACCACCGAATTTTTTGACTAAAGACAATACCTTACTTACCTAGAGGTGACGGAAGGTACAAATCTGTTGTGGCCAGCACAATACCTTCCGACAATCCTGTGTATAATGTATAAATTCCATACATAATTTTTCTTGGAAAACGTTCTGAATTTGCAGTAAAATTATTTCATAAACAAACTATTCAAATTGCATCTTCTTCCTCTTTAGCTTTTCCAATTCGTTAGGAGTCGATATTTTTGCGTGTCGTTTTCATTCGGTTCTTTTTCTCTCAAGTCTTCCGCAATACAGTCCTTCCATCTTATGTTTGGTCTTTCTCTGCTTCTTCAACCTCCCATTACTAAACTACTCATTCTTGTTCAAATATAATTCTTCATTTCTCCTCATGACATGTTCAAACCAATGTAATCGTCTTTCTTGTATCTTTCTAGAAAATTGTAACACTAGAGTTATTTTATTACCGTATCTTTCCGTGTGTTCCCCAACATCTACTTCAACATCCTCATCTCTGCCACATTAATTTACTTTTTATTCATACTGACATCTGTCAATTTGAATTATATGAATATATTAGCAGTTTCCATGTTTAGCATAGCTGGCTGGATTATAAAATTTAATTTCTTTAATTTTTTTTAACTCTGTATCTATTGAATATGAAGTATAAATTGTAATCAAATCGTATAGAGAATAATATATTCTTTAAGTTATAATAACGTTAAATGTCAATAAATCAAATTTAACTGTTAAATCATCAAATGAGGGTACTTTCGGTTCACCAATTATAACCAAAATCTAATCACTTGTTCTTGTGGATGTAAACTTGAGGAATACGAAAAAATTATAATTTTTGGAATCGTGGTATTGAAGTTATGGGATCCGGAACTTTTGTCACACACACACACTCAGACACACACACATACATACATACAGACAGACATCATCGTAAAAATGGTAAAATCGTATTATAGGGACCCTAAAACATGCTTATTCAGTAAAAACTCATCATTGAATTGTTTGACCAAAGACAATACCTTCCTTACCTAAAGGTGACGGAAGGTAAAAAGAAATAACTCTAAAACCAAATTATAATATTTTTAAACTCATATTTAGCTTTCAAATTGATTTGGGATTCAATGTTATGTGTTATTGGGGGTGTCATAAATGCGACTTTTAGGCTTTTCTCTATAAAGCCGCCAAGATGCCCCAAGTTAGTAACAGAGTAACAGATGGTGACAACATATAACAGAGAACAGCAAAAAATCATAGTGACATCTACTATTCAATAGTAAACTTACGTAGGGTTATTTGAAATTATCTCCCTACTTTACCTCATGGATTTTGCAGACAAACGAGTCTTCATTTTGCAGACAGGCGATAGAGATGCCATCTATTTTCTGCAGACGATATGTTCAGGAAATACAATACATTAGTTGGCGGAACTGTTTGTTTGTTTGATCTATAGATCATTTACACTACTTTAGTTCCGTATTTTGCCACTACGTGCGCACAGTCGAAGTTAGGTATAAGTCATTCATCAGTGCATATAGCTTATACGAAGTGATATTTATTAACACGTATAGTTTTTAAAATAGATATTCAATCTTTAAAAACGGAATTAAAATTGTTAGGAGCGAAAACAACTGGTTCAAAAAAGGTTTTAGAACGGCGGTAAGTAAATTATTTTCATAGAAATATTCGTTATTAATATCATAACCTCAAATGGTTTTTCTTTATACGTTTATTTTATTGCAGTTTATCTATTTGGAAACAAAGAAAATTAAGTAAAATACTTTATGCTCCGAAAATTGTCCCAGTACCATCAGTGGAATATTTCCCAGAGCAAAATTTATTTCAACCTCTTAAAAATTTTAGTGGGAACAAATTTTTGAATAACTGGGCTATTAACAGATGGTTTGATGAAAGAAATGCTAAGAAGGGAAAAGATAAAGGACGAATTTTGTCTTTAAAATTGTTTGTTAAATGTACACAAGTATATTTTTGTAATAATATGTGTTACATTAGAGCAGTATGTTGTGCTGAACAAAAAAAAAAGCTCGGAATACACATTAAAAATAATTCTGGAAATATTTAAAACTGTTCTTTTTAATTGAATTTCATTTAAAAAACTATAAGAAACTAGCTGGGATCTTTTACATGATAAAATTATTTGTGTAGACATATGTGCATGTGTATTTTTTTCACATATATCTTCATTAGTTCCTGGATTATTTTCATGCCCTTCATAATGGCTGATAGAATCAATAATTTCTAATTCATCTTTATTAGGTTCTTTAAATACAGCTGTTCTTTTTCTCTAACCTGTTACTACGGGCATTCAGAGATGGTTTTTTTATCAAATTTTCTTATTGGTAACCATTGAGTAGGGACTGCCCTTTTATAATTTAATATTTTCCATTTTCCTGAAATCACCAAATTATTAATTTATATGGAAATATTAAACTGAGAAACTATTTAAACTTACCCATAGAAGTAACAGTGTAGTCACTTTCAACAAAATGTTTAGAACATCAGTGGCGTAGCCATAGGGGGGGTTTTACGGGTTAGAACCCCCCCTGTGAGACCATGGTAGGCCGCTTTTAGCACTAATTTAAAAACATACTTGTTTGTTGTTCATTATGATCTGAAGCAAAAAATAATTATTTTTCGTACATACATACATAAAATCACGCGTGTCCCACTTAGTGGGTTCGCACAAACCCGAAAACACTAAGAATAACATCAACTTCATACAACAAATCCTTACTCTTAAACATATTAAAGTGACCGATTTTCGGTAGCGAAATACCGCATCCGGATCACAATAATAGTTAGGAAACAATCATCCTTCACCACACATTCCTATCTAAGCAGACTTCTTTCTTTTCGGCCACATTCATAATCGTATTCATACATGCTCTTCTTCTCTTCTTAGTTGAAAACTTTCTCTCTTGAAGCACCCTACCAACCAAATCCATCCAATTACACACTGTTCGGCCACGCAATCGAAAACCCTCAACTTCAGCAAGATATATACGCTTAACAAGCCGTTCACTCGCCATTCTCTCCACATGCCCAAACCATCTCAACTGACTCACACCAACTCTTAATAACATTATAAAAGAATATTAATTTTCGTAGAAATCTGTTCACAGCTAACAGTGAATCTCTTGCGCTATGTTCTTGTTCTTGAGTAGAATATCTACTTTATTTTAATTTATTAGTGTTACAACTACAACTTTTCTTGTGTTTATACTGCGGTTTATATAAACATATAGTGGTTTGAATTTCACTGCATAATTTAGCATTGCTGTTATTTACCTATTGATTTAAATAAATGCCTACTAATAAAATTATATTTATAAAAAATTTGTTTTTATTGTTTGTTGTTATTAAGCCTATTTAACCTCATATTTATTTAAAATTTATTATCCTAAAACCCCCCCTGTAAAATTTTTCTGGCTACGCCACTGTAGAACATATTTTTGTTGACTTAGACGGGACTTTGCCAGACTTGATGGCTATCAGCCACTTCTTTATTAATGTTTTGTCCGCCGGAAACTTATGGAACATAAGGTTTTTATCTTTGTTCGATAGCGACGAACATTGAGGAACACAACAATTGTAAGGCATGTTGCTTTAGCTTCCACAATTTTAAAATAATTTTAAATATAATGACAACAAAAACTCTCTGCTAAAAGCGAGGTTATGTTGTTATACCTAACTCCGATCGCAGCGACGTCTACATGTAAATGATCTGTTAGGCTGGCGTCCAATTGGGCTTGACAAACTATTCCGCAGCACGGCGCTACCATCGACATTTTTGGAATCGTGGTATTGAAGCTATGGGATCCGGAACTTTTGTCACACACACAGACACCCACACAGACACACATACATGCAGACATAATCGTAAAAATGGTAAAATCGTATTATAGGGATCCTAAAAACATGCTTATACACTAAAAACTCATCATTGAATTTTTTGACCAAAGACAATACCTTCCTTACCTAAAGGTGACGGAAGGTAAAAATGAAAAGCTTAAAGTGAAGCGTAAAATGTCGTCAATATCCAAGCTTAAAAATAAATTTAAGAAACAAAAATCTTGTAATACGATTGATAATTTATTGCAATCATTTAATTTTCCTTCAAAATATTCGAAAATAATGGCTCGAATGCAATTTAAAAGAAACCAAAAACAATGGACACTTGACGAAAAAAATTATGTTTAATGATATTTTATAAGTCGCCTACTACCTATGAACTTTTAAGAAATCTTAAAATGGTACTTTCCGCTTCTTCTACAATTAGAAAATAGCTTTCATCAGAAAAATATATTCCAGGTTTCAGTCAACGAATTTTTAACTATATAGAAACAAAATTTAAAGCATTATCACCTCAAGAAAATAAATGCATAATATGCTTTGATGAAATGACAATCATGTCTCGCCTCGAATATTGTAAAGCATTAGATTTAATCGAAGGATTCGAAGATATTGGGCATCTTGGAAGAAAAGCAAAAATAGCAAACTGTAGCAAGTGCCATTAAAACTTGTGTTGTTAATAACGAATTAACTAGTGACACCGCGACTGATACAACAGAATTCATCGAACTTCTAATAATTTATTTGATGTTTTGAATAGTCGCCAATTATTTGATAAAAATCCGTATAAATATGCTCTCTCTCAATTTAATACAAAAGCTATAGAAACGTTAAATAAAGTTAAGCAATTATTACCTAATTTAAGAAAAATGCACAATTTTACTAAAAAAAAAATGTCAACCACCTTGCTTCATGGCCTTTTACAAACTATTAATGGCATTTTAATGTTGTTAGAAGAAGAATCAGCCAGCAATAGTAAACTATTTATTCTAACAAATAGATTAAATCAGGATGTTATAGAAAATTTATTTTCAATATACCGCCAAAAGGGTGGGTATAATCGAAATCCTACAGCCAGAATTTTCCGCACTTTATTTAGATCAAATGCAATTAATGGGCTGATGAAACCAGTAGCATCTAATTGTGAAAATGATGACCATGTGCTGACTGATGTTACACTGTTAGCATTTAATAAGTAATACCAATAATGGCAACCTAAGGATAAAAAGTGTTGCGCCAAAAAAGATGCTTAGCGATACAGAGCCATCTATCCATAGATATATGAATTAAAGTCGGTATTTCAGAAGACTGTATTTCGGTTTTAAAATAAGGTGTAAGAGCATGGAAATTAAGTTTGATATTTGTTTGTAAGGGTATATACTTTCTATTGAATTAGATATTTACTATGGGTAATAAAGTTTTACATTGTCGGTGGTCGGAGAATACATCGCTTGCAATTTATGTAGTTTTTTCTCCAAATTATAAAAATATTATGAACTAACTAAATTTATTAATTGAAAATTTAAATAAAGTGTAAGATTACGTTAGTAGATTAGTTGTCTCTGAAGATTATTATAATCTGTAAATGCGATTTTCATTTGTTTAATGTGTTTTGCAATATTTATATTTAAATCCGTTGTATGGCTTGGCTTGATTTTGTACTATGATTCATTATATTATCAAGAACAAATCTATTATTTTGAAAAGAAAACTTAATTTATAAAATAGTTACAGATTACTTATACGAGCCCAACCCCAAATCTATTCGTACCCTCTGAAAAAAATATATTAACAGCAAGAAGAAATATTTTTTTAGATTACAATAGTTAAGACCATATTTCATCATTACCGATATCTGTATACAAAGCAGATTAGCACACCCAGCAATGGGTAATATACCGTGATGATATATTTATTAATTTATTTAAGACCATATTTGGGCAATTTTTTGTTTTATGTATTAATATAGTGTACCGGATTTAAATATAATGTTTACCTAAATTTATCATTTTAACAATAATCTACGGGCAAATATATGACAACAGATACGTGCTAATTTTTTTAGTTATGGTTAGAACAGTAAATAATACAATATTTATGTTAGTATTATTTATAAAACTGAAGGTAAAGGAAACTGACAATATATTCAATTAATTACTATATTAAATATTATTTTTTTAGTAAAATTATTTGCAAAGTGATATTTATTTATTAAAGTACTACATGGTACTACCTACAATTATATTAATGCTATGATTATTACTCCAATTCAACAAATTTTGATATGGTGTATTAATAGAGTGTATAGAACTTGAATACATTGCTTATAATAAAATTTCTTGGGTTTAATAATAATTTATTTGCAAAAAAACCATTGTCTGCATGTGACAAATGTTTTCGTCGTTAATAATTCGCAAATATTTTTTTTTAAATAATAACATTTAAAATGACAATTAATTCAGTATGTTGTCAGTTACTTTTACCCTCAGTTTTATAGATAATACTAACATAAATATTGTATTATTTACTGTTGGAACGAAAAAATTTGGGACATGTCTTTTGTCATATATTTACCCGTAGATTGTTGTTTAAATAAGAAATTTAGTTAATAACATTGTATTTAAATCCAGTACACTTTATTAATACATAAAATAAAAAATGCCCAAATATAATCTTAACTGTAACCTAAAAATTTATTTTTCATTACTGTTAATATATTTATTTCAGAGGGTACGAATACATTTGGGGTTGGGCTCGTAACTATTTAGGAAAATTGTTAGCAAATATTCTGAAAACTGATATATAATATTTTTCTCTTAAGAACATATGCAAAATGTAGATACATCTTCCCCACCCGATACCATAAACCTTTGATTAAATTTCTATAGAAGTACAAATCCGTTTCGGCTTATTTTAATTTTAAAGTTTAGTTTAGTTCATTCTTATAAAATCATGGAATAAGTGAAATTTTAATATTCAAGAATATTCCATCTTCATTTCTCGTACATGCTTTATTATTCATAATTTTATGTTCATTCAATATTCAGTTCAATTGCCGACAGACTAGACATCATAAACGAATGAGTGAAGAAAATATATAATAAATACATAGGTATTCACCCATATAATGACCTGTATCTGAGAGATTCATTAGAATGAATACAATGACGAGAAAAGGTTCGTACGTCGGTATAGATAACTAAAAGAAAGGATTAGGAAATGCCGGCCACTATACAATCCATAAATTTGAATCAATAAGATCTAGTTGACCATTCATAGATTTCATACACCCCTTCATGTCTCTCTTAATTTCATACGATTCTTGGAACGTAGGTGTCGAGTTTTTCCTTTCATTATGAACTATGGATGGGTTGTTTGAAATTAGGATTAATATTTTTGCCCTTTACGTAATGGTAGTGGTTCTCTTTGTACTCTTCATAAATTTATCATTTCTGTTTGAGTTTCATACAGTCTACTTCGTGTAATTTGGTGTTTTGAAAGTGTTACAATTATCTTGTAATAGTGATTCATTTCAAATTATTTTATTTAAAATGAATACAGCGGCGAATTGTTGTGTTTATATTAATTGTGTTAGCAACTATGTCAAAATCTTTTAAATTTGCTAAAAATAAAAACAGCTATGGTAGAAAGATAAAAATAATTCAAAATCTGTAAATATTTTGATAAATAATAAAAAAAATTGAAAGTGATGACAAAAGTATTTCAATTTCCAGTATTTCCACATCCCTTATTTCTATTAGGCAAATGCTACCTGCTACAACACAAGTAATGGCACTAAAAATTGTCAAAACTTTTTTCTGACCACTCTGGGCTCCCATATCTCAATATAATTTTTTACTTGCACGCTAGAGGCAGCACTAAACGAATACTAACTCTTCAAATGAACGCGAACGATTTTGCCCATTAGGTTGCCATTATTGATATTACTTATTAAATGCTGTTAGTAACAGAGTAACAGATGATGACAACATATAACAGAGAACAGCAAAAAATCATAGTGACATCTACTATTCAATAGTAAACTTACGTAGGGTTATTTGAAATTATCTCCCTACTTTACCTCATGGATTTTGCAGACAAACGAGTCTTCATTTTGCAGACAGGCGATAGAGATGCCATCTATTTTCTGCAGACGATATGTCCAGGAAATAGAATACATTAGTTGGAGGATCTGTTTGTTTGATCTATGAGGCTGGCGTCCAATTAGGCTTAACAAACTATTCCGCAGCACGACGCTACCATCGACATTCGCTATTTGTAGAGGTTTCAATCATCAAAACTAAGTTCCTAATGCTTTCCAAGAAGTAGCGCTTGAGATAAGCAAACGTGTCGCAGAGCATATTGAAATAATAAACAAATAACTCCTGAATTGCAATGTAAAAAATCTGTTGTGGCCAGCACAATACCTCTCGCCACTTCCTTTTTTAGTTACATAAGTATAGGGCGCGAACAGTTATGTTACACTGTTGGCCCTGACAAGCAGATGTGGCGGCCCGTTTCAGAATGATAATTAGTAATTATGTACATAGGTGTCAAATGTCAAAATTTTTCATTAAAAATTTCAAGATTTTCTAAATTCACGTAATTAATTTGTTACCAGGAGTGTGCAATTTACTTGTCGAGGAAAATAAACCACATGGATTTGGAAAATCACTAAATTTAGAATAAGAAATTATGGTATTTGACATCTATATACATAATTACTATGTCACATGACTGCTCGCGCCCTAATGTGTTTAACATTTCTTGTATACCTATACTCTACACCAAAAATTCTACTTATATCTATTCCTTATATTTAGATTTTTTAAATTTAAATTCATTCTATGAAGAAATTTTGTCCTACTCTTCTAATTTTTCGAGATGTTTCCAATTTATTGTCGGGAGTAACAGTATTTCTGAAGGGTATGTGTAATATACTTATTGTAACGTTTTTATTTATATGGGTGAAGTGTAAAACACAGACAAATATTATTAACTAAATGAATACGTTTATTAAACGATATATAAATATTAAAAAGATAATTAAAGGTTTATAAAAGTAACTAACACTACGATAAACAAATATTAACACTAATTTACAGACTAAGAATATTATAAGACAATTAAACACTAAGATTATTTATTTAAACAATTAACACTACTCTTTATGTCACTAATTACATTTATTTATGTTCACTTGTCGACTGTTGTTTATATCACCAACTATTTACTACGCATATTTATATCAGACTTCTTTACTCCTTACTTTTATATCACAGACTGCCTTCGCTGGCTTTGGCGACGGGTTATATACCTGCCGACTTTATTTCTAGAACCTCCTAGAGACCTTCTCGAGGTAAACAACATGCACAATAGATTAGTATCGCGATCTGTCCTAACGAGCGCGCTACGCGCAGACACAGAGGCGCCAGCCATGGCGCGGCGGCAGCGAGGGCTACGGAGCGGCGACGTTACACTGCCCCCTCCATAAGACTGTTTCGTCTCGGAACAGTCCATGATGACGAAACCTACATGTACTACCCTTGGTGCATTTCGAATTCTTAAAGAAGTGACAGTCGATGGTCCGCTCGACTTCTTCTTTCTGTCCGTTAGGGTTAAAGCTGCAGACGAGAATTTCAACGCCGGTGAAACGGAAGAGGGTCTCTAACATGTTCCTTACAATCCTCCAATACAGACCGTCTAGACCACAACCTAACTTCGGTACCGCTAGCTTCAAAATGTCATTCTCCAGTAAATGATCCCTCAAATCGCATAGCGAGTTCCATAGGCTGTGATACGACGGCTTCTTGTACGAGCGTGGTTTTGTAACAAGGTAGAAGATGTACCGCTGATGGTCTGCATTGCTATCTCTCAGTCGCAACGTTTTCCCTGCAGATGGACGTTGGTTGGCCAGTTCATGTAGTCGTCCATATTTCGCCTTAAAGACTGAAGCTATGCCGCGGGACATCTTTAAGTCTTCTGATACACAGTGGCCGAGGGAATAATCTGAGGACACGGTGAACAGGTCTCTATGTTCTTCTGTCGTCACGCCATACCGCGCCTTGTGACCAAAGGAATACTGTTCCATGAAGTCTTCAAAAGTCGGTTCCTGAGCTATGACCCGACGAACCGATGCTCCATACTGGTCTTCATTGTTGTCACCGGCGAACGGGGCTAGCTACTACTCTCGACTTCCCGATAGGTCGTTTCTTAATTCTATATACCACATCGTTTATTCTTTTGACTACCTCATAGGGGCCCTCCCAATTCTTTTGCAGCTTTGGTGATAACCCGCGGCGCCTTTGTCGGTTGTAAAGCCACACTAAATCCCCAGGTTTATATCCACCTTTTTCGGCTTTGATGTCATACCGGTCCTTCATTCGGTCGCTGGCAGTTTGAATGTTCATACGGACTTGTTCATGAATGTCATCCATTCTTCTCCGTAAGCCCGTAACGTAGTCTTTTCCGGCCAGGTCTTCCCCAGGTTTGCTGCCGAACACCAAGTCGCATGGTAAACGCAACTCATGTCCGAATAAGATGTTCGCAGGAGTTTGCCCTGTCGTTTCATGCACGGATGAACGATAAGCCATCAGGAACAGATGAAGATGTCGGTCCCAGTCTCTTTGGTGGTTGGAGACTACCTTCGACAGATATCGGTTGATCGTTCTGTTCATTCGTTCAACCATGCCATCGGACTGCGGATGTAATGCAGTTTTTTTTTATTAATTCCTAATATCTTAAAGATATTTTGGAAAACGGCAAACTCGAAATTTCTTCCCTGGTCGGAGTGAAGTTCACGTGGTACCCCGAATCGGCATATACATTCTTTAACTAAAGTTTCAGCGACCGTGGTGGCTTCTTGATTGGGCAATGGATAGGCTTCAACCCACTTGGTGAAGTAGTCCATGACAACCACGATGTATTTATTTCCGTCTTCGCTTTCTGGAAATGGTCCGACCACGTCAATCGCAATGCGCTCAAATGGACTGCCAACGTTGTATTGACGCATTGGAGCTTTTCGCCGTTTATGCGGACCGTTGCTTCCAGCGCAAACCACACATTTCTTGCACCAGTCTATAACGTCTTCCTTGCAGTTAACCCAGTAAAATCGCTGGCGCAATCTTTCTAGAGTTTTATTGACTCCAAAATGGCCACCTCCAGATCCGTCATGGATCTCTTTCAGCACGTCTGGTAATCTATTCTTAGGAATAACCAACTGTGTTCTCTTCTCAGTTCCATCGGTATTTTCCACCAAACGCTTTAACAGGCCATCTTCAATCATCATTGAGTCCCATTGCGCCCAGTACGATTTTACACTCTGTGAGTGTGGTGCAACTTCTTCCCATCTTGGTTTTCTATCTTCTGCTTTCCATTCCAGTAATATTTTCAAAGTCGCGTCATTTTCTTGGTCTTTGCATAGTCCATCGGGCTGCCAACTATCATCGACTACTGTTATTCTGGCAATGGTGGAATGTTTTTCTTCCAGTCGACTACCATATTTACCTCTATCTTGGCCTTCTGGACAACGTGTCGACGTTACTTCCCTTTCCTTCTAGTTCCTGTCTCTGTCCCTCTGTGTGTCTTCCAGGCGTCTTAAGTCTTCTTAAAGCAATCGGCACTGCTTCCTTTTCTTTCAATTTCCTTTGTCTTTCGTCCTGCATGGCATCCGTTTTCTTCTGCGATTTTCTGTAAAGTCTCTGCGGATGTTCCAGTTCACCATTTTTCCACCCGCGGAGTTTCTTTCTTTCAGCAAACACTTCACTTTCAATTCGTCTTAATCTCTCATTCAGATCTTCCGTGTTTTCCTTTCTCTCAGCCTCATTATCTCGCACTCGCAATAAGTTGCGTGAAGCTTGTTTGGCAGCTTCATGTTCTAATGCGTATGAGAGTGCGTTCACTATAGTTTTTGGGCGAGCCAATAGCAGTGCTTGCTGAATTTCGCTGTCTCGAACTCCGTAGATAAATGACTGAGTGGCCAAGCACTCCAAAACGCTATCAGGAGCTGTAGGATGTGCGAGACGAACCAAACGGGCTACGTCAACTTCAAATTCTTGAAGGCTTTCTTTTGAACTCTGATACCGGTTCCTCAGTTGCGTCTGGTACACCTGCTCCAGATGCGCATTTCCATACCGCATATCCAATGGCTTGACTAGCTGGTCGTAGTCTTCTTGTTCTTCTTCTTTCAGCGTTTGCAGGATGTCGATAGCTTCTCCGCGCAACGAGACAGTCAATGCCGTAGCCTTCTCCTCGGACGTCCAATTATTCGCTTTTGCAGCGGCTTCAAATTGTTTTAAATAATTTGGCCACGAAGACTTCCTATCAAATTCCGGTGTTTTCATGTGCATTTTTGAAGTAGTATCAGGTTTTACTACCTTTCTTCCTTCTATTAGATTTGGCTTAGCAACTTCGAAATTCGACATTGACGACGATGTCATTTTAGGGAACTTTTGTTGTATTCCTTCAATATTCTTGTCATACTCATCTTTTAAATTCTTCAGGTCTTCTTCGGTTTTTCTAGAATTTTCTTCTAATTTCTCTTCTAATTTTTCTTCTAAACTTCTAGAATTATGTTCCTGTCAATTCTTCTTTTAATGGTCTAGAAATTTCTTCTGCCTTTCTAGAATTTCTGCCATTTCCAGTTTTAATTCTTCTTTTAATGTTCGAGAATTTTCTTCGGCTTTTCTAGAACTTTCTGCCATTTCCTGTTTTAATTCTTCTTTTATTTTAGCAAATTCGGATAGGTCAAATAAGTAATCTTCAGCATTTTCACCAGCAGCGTTTAATGCTTCTCGCAGACGAGATTGTAGAACGCTTTTCAGTCCTGTCGTATCTAATTTCCGTTCTTCCAGTTCTCTCTTGAGATCACTTACTTTTAATTCAACTAATTTTAACTGTTTAGTCGCCATTTTATTTATTTTATTTACACTTCACAGTTTAACAACCCACACCTGACACCAATTGTAACGTTTTTATTTATATGGGTGAAGTGTAAAACACAGACAAATATTATTAACTAAATAAATACGTTTATTAAACGATATATAAATATTAAAAAGATAATTAAAGGTTTATAAAAGTAACTAACACTACGATAAACAAATATTAACACTAATTTACAGACTAAGAATATTATAACACAATTAAACACTAAGATTATTTATTTAAACAATTAACACTACTCTTTATGCCACTAATTACATTTATTTATGTTCACTTGTCGACTGTTGTTTATATCACTAAATTCACTACGCTTATTTATATCAGACTTCTTTACTCTTTACTTTTATATCACAGACTGCCTTCGTTGGCTTTGGCGACGGGTTATATACCTGCCGACTTTATTTCTAGAACCTCCTAGAGACCTTCTCGAGGTAAACAACATGCACATCAGGTTAGCACCGCGACCTGTCCCAACGAGCGCGCTGCGCGCAGACACAGAGGCGCCAGCAATGGCGCGGCGGCGGCGAGGGCTACGGAGCGGCGACGTTACACTATAATATTAAATATTTAACTATTAATATATTAAGAAATAATATAATGAATGTACTTCCCAGTAAAAGTCTTCTGTAATGTCTCCGGATTTCTGACACTCACATTTTCCATGGCATTCTTTCGGCTGTAAAATTTATTACGACAGATTATTTTATATATTATATTTCTTTTCAAGAATCGTCTACTTTCGGTTGTCCAATTGTTACCAAAACCTTTTCAGATCTTCCCATGAATGTCCGATTGGGAAATACGTAGTTATGAGGACATTCTCCGGTACGAAATATAGACTACTTTTCTGGAACAAACCCTGAGTATATGATAGCACATATTTCATTCATTTTTTCACTATTATGTACATAAACGATGGAAAAAGTATGCTAACCCCTAATTATTAATTTTTTTATCAATGGGAAATTTTTGTTTTTTGTTGAAAAATTAATCTATTTTTGACAACAAATTTACTACATAAATAAATAAAATTTTGATATAATAGTGGGTCATCAGCCTGTACACAACCTTTATTTATAAATATACCAAATTTTAAGTATATACGTTCATTCTTGGTGCTGTAGTTTGTTCCAGAAAATTATTGTTTTTCGAATACACATTGCCTACTTAAAGGCGTAAAATGACAAGATTTTCATAGTGGGCGGAGCTAAATGTTTATGTTGAAACTATTATTATCGTAGCTGTACACCCCGTCTACAAGGGGTAATACTATTAATAGATACAGACAGACCGAATTGACGACAAAATATTTCACAAGTATTAGTCTTTGCTTTGTATAAAGTTGATGGTTGAGTGCCGAATGCGGTACATTGTTGTTAAATTTGTTTGTTGTGGTATTTTCGTATCTTGTTTTTGTTACTTATTTTGTTGCATACTTTTTTTTCGTTTTGTTATATTTATTATTGTTGCTATTTTACAGTAAATTCAGTTTTATACCAGGTACCTAAGTTAAATTTTACAATACTGGAATTCTAAATCTTTGTAATGTAAATATTATAGTTATTAATTCGGTACTACCGGAGCAAAAGCTCAAATATCGATTTTTTCAATTATTGCGTTTGGATTAAATTTGGTACCTAAAACGTACAACTAGACCCTTTCAACCGTATTTGCACATGCCCATAAACTTCCAAGATAAACTTATAGCCTTGTTCTCAGACAAAATTTTTGTACGTTCGGGCGAATTTAATCCAAACGCAATAATTAAAAAAATCGGCTTATAATTTTAAGTCCCTGCAGTACAGTAGCGAATTGTGACATGAGTATTTTATGTTCAGTATTTATTCATTGTAAACAATAATAATTTTTGAAGACATACATACATATTAATTTTGTTGATGTATCTACAAAATCTTTATATCATTTGTGTATATTGCTAATATCAAATTTATTTTTATAAAAAAGGGCCGGTTGCACTAAAAGATTTTTAAAAGTCCATTTACTAATCTACATTTACTTTTTAATCTCCAATTTACAAATAATCATTTTTATTTAACTTAATAATTTATGGATAATTTAGAACCAAATATTAATAAATTTCTTATTGTGTAAAAGAAATATAATATATAAAATAATCTGTTGTAATAAATTTTACAACCGAAAGAATGCCATGGAAAATAGTTGAAAATTTAAATTGTTTGTAACTGACAGATAAATGTCAGTGTCAGAAATCCGAAGACATTACTGAAGACTTTTTCTGGGAAGTACATACATTATATTATTTCTTAATGTATTAATAGTTAAATATTTAATATTATAGGTATATTACACATACCCTTCAGAAATACTGTTACTCCCGACAATGAATTGGAAGTGGCGAGAGGTATTGTGCTAGCCAAAACCGATTTTTTATGTTGCATTAAAAATTATTAATTGAAATGAAAATATTGCAAAAGTTTTTCAAAATAAAGTTGTTATACCTATTTTTAATTTCATAATTATTTTACCATATTCTCTCAAAAATTAAAATAAATTTTATAAAAAACATGCGGTCGCGTATGTTTAAAAATAATTTGTCGGTAAAATATACTTATTCAGAATCACAAGACCACAACAATTGTCCTAAGAGTTACAAATTTTTCAGACAACAGTATTTCCAAATTATGTAATTCCGTGTGGAGTGGTAGGGGTATTAACCAATAATTGTAGAGCACCTTACTGATGTTACGCCGTCCCACCGGCTACCGGCCACCGCACGTTCTTAGTCCGAATAATGCCCTCGCTTTTGTGTATATAGATGATATAATTATTTCTGCGTAAACATTTCAAGAAGGAATTGAAAGGCTAACTATGGTACTCGATAAATTTAGAAAACATAATTTGACACAAATTATCTAAATGTTCGTTTTTTCAAACAACTATTGACTGCTTAGGTCGTGAGATTTCATTATCAGGTGTTCGGCCAGGAATGAATAAAATTAATGCAGTAAAAAATATGCCGATACCGAAAAACTTAAAGCAGGTTAGACAGGTTGGTTTGGCAGGATATTTTCGCAAATTCATTAATTTTTTTGCATTGTTAGCACAGCCACTAACAAAATTATTAAAAAAACAAAGCCCTTGGGAGTGGGGTACTGAACAAAACAACGCAATGAAAACAATACAAAAACAGTTAACAACTAGTATGATCTATATTTACCGTCGGAAGTTCATACGGATGCAAGTAGAATTGGAATAGGTGGAATTCTTATTCAAATCGATAATAATCAGAAACATGTAATAGCATATTTTAGTAGACAGACAACATTTTTTGAACAAAAATACCATTCTTACGAGTTAGAGATTCTAGCTGTTGTTGAATCCTTGCGTTATGTACTTGGCATAAAATTTAAACTAATTACAGATTGCAATGCAATTAGAAGCACTGCAGTAAAAAAGGATATTATACCCCGAATTGGGCATAGTTGGATAGAATTACAGGACTTTAATTCTGTCATAGAGTACAAGTCAGGAACAAAAATGGCTCATGTAGATTGCCAGGGACCCAGCGCCTTTTTCCGGATTACCAACGGTTCATTCTTACACATTAATTATCTGTTCTGAGAAATAATATGTGGCAAAAACATAACACGATGTCCGTTACAGTTTATGAAAATAAGTAATATTTAAAAATAATAAAAAAAAACATTAAATCTGCACTCTAAAACAAATCAAGCTGCGCCCTTTGTAAATGCCACCCACGCCCTAGTTACAGCACTGTATATACAGGGTGTCCCTTAACTTCGAGCAAAAACTTTAAGGGCATATAGTACTGCCCAAAATGAATAAAAAAGCTTCATCAACATAGGAATGATCTTCAACTGTTTCCGAGAAAAGCGAAAAATCTAAGAAAAACTGACAAAGATAACGATCGAATAAAATTTTGTCTATGTCAGTAAAAAGACTATAAAAAACAATAAAATTTTATATGAAACATTTTTCTCAATTTCTTATAGTTACGTAGTTATATGAAAATTAAATATTGACCAAGGTCGCCACAACATTTCACTTTTGATTTTTATAAAATAACAAAAGGCCATCTAAGATTACCTCTCAAAGGTAAACAAAAAGTCTCAATTAATCAAAATCGTAATTCTTATAGTTTTTGAGATAGCAAAGGTAAATCTCGTAAAAACTCATTTTTCACTGCGTTATATCTGGGAAACTATTAAAGATCGGACACATTTTGACTAAGCTTTTTTTACTCATTTTGATCAGTATTATATGCCCTTAAAGTTTGTGCACCAAGTTAAGGGACACCCTGTATATATACATATATTGTAAAGTATACTTATCTATATTAAATTTTCAGTTATCACAACAATGTTCACACAGTCGAACACAAATATTAAAAATAAAAGTATTATTTATTT
Organism: Harpalus rufipes; assembly: GCA_951394225.1. Lineage (NCBI taxonomy): Eukaryota > Metazoa > Arthropoda > Insecta > Coleoptera > Carabidae > Harpalus > Harpalus rufipes. The sequence continues at coordinate 15,815,873 of OX596285.1, forward strand.
TGTTACATGTCTACAAGTACAGTCTTGATAATAGTTAGTTATTTATAACTTTTGGCTTCTTCAAAAACGAATTATTAAATTTTACACAACGGGGCGGCGCGCCGTCCTTTTGACTTATTTGTAACTTCTGGCTTTTTCAAAAATGATTTATTCAATTTTAGATAACGGGGCGGCTACCGCCGCCCCTTTAAATTGGCGCCCGTGTGTCTCGCACGCCTTGCACCCCCGGGTCGGAACGCCCCTGCTAAGTAGAAATCCACAGATACAACCGCAAACCCAAACCGTGTTGTCAGTAGTAAACATAACTAAAGTCGACTGGTTATTAGCCGCTCAGCTTCAAGATGACGTAACTAAAAACATTCGTGATGTGCTGTTGTCGGAAGATAACAATAAGCATATGCAAACTTGTTTTGATAACTATATTTTAAAAGAGGGAAAAATACATAGAAAATTAGAAGGCGGAAGTAAGTTGCTAGTACCAAAGTCGAATAAATGGCAAATATGTAAATTATGTCATGACGATATGGGCCATTTAGGTTTTGATAAAACATTAAATAAAATTAAGTAAAACTATTGGTTCCCGGGTATGAGACGTTTTGTAAAAAAATATGTCAGTGCATGTTTAAATTGTATGTGCTACAAAACAGCTTCCGGTAGAAAAGCCGGAGAACTTCACCCCCATTGATAAAATTACCATTCCATACATTGCACATAGTAGACCATTTAGGACCGTTTATAAAAAGTAAAGCTGGAAATACTCAACTGATTGTAATAGTAGACGGCTTCTCCAAATTTTGTTTAATAGAACCTGTGCGAAATACTAAATCTAAATATGCAGTTAGAGTAATAAAAGATTTAATAAATATATTTGGAGTACCGGTGAGAATTATATTGGATCGCGGAACTGCATTTATATGCCGATTATTTGTCATTTTGTACTAAAAATAGCATAAAACATATTTTGAATGCAGTTGCAACCCCCAGGGCAAATGGCCAGTTGAACGCTATAATCGCACTATTTTGAGTTCGTTAGCAACATTAAACGGTGGGTCAGAGGATGATGCATGGGACAAACACGTCAAGACGGTACAAAGAGGACTAAATTGTACTGTAAATCGAGTAATCGGGACGACTCCATCAGAAGTCCTCTTCGGCAGTAAGCCACGAGGACCAACTGATTCGATTTTGTTGAATGAATTACAAGATCAACTGGACCGAGTTGATTTGCCAACCTTCCGGAAACAGGTCAAGGAGAGATTAGATAAAGATCAGCATAGCCAAAAGCAGCGGTTTGATTTAAAAAGGGGAAAATCAAAGAAGTACTCAGTTGGCGATCTTGTCCTTGTTTTAAAAACTGATTTTCCAGCTACAGGTGAAAGTAAGAAAGTTTTACCAAAGTACAAGGGGCCGTTTCGAATAAGAAAAATCTTGTGGAATGATAGATATGAGGTAGAAGATTTAACAAAACAAGGAAGATCCAATAAATTCAGCGTTGTAGCAGTCGATAAAATAAAACCATGGGTAACATTGGCTGATGAGGTAACTATGTTACAACGTATACATTCGTGTGTTTTTACACACAGATAGATGCGCTGCGGTGCATAGTAATGTACAATGGTATGTTTGGTACATTCGTGTGTTTACACACAGACAGATGCGCTGCGGTGCATAATGTACATTAGTATGTTGAATACATTCATGTGTTTTACACACAGATAGATGCGCTGCGGTGCATAATGTACATTAGTATGTTGAATACATTCATGTGTTTTACACACAGATAGATGTACTGCAGTACATGAATTCTGAGTACTGCGATACCTGAGTACGTTAATATCAAATAGAATTTCAAGAAAACACATGTGACGACATGTGGATACTTGATGTTCTAAATGGTTTTAAAGAAATAATAAAGTAAAGCTTACAGAATTTGTTTGTGTGTTATAGGACCTGATTGAGGACAACCAGGAATGTCAGAATGGCCGAATGTAGGCGGCCCTGTTATTGTAAGACGACGGTGTTATTGTAAGGTTGTTTATGTATCAAATACTGCATCCGTAAGCGAAGATAAAGACCGCGACGGAGGAACTTTTGAGAGGGACCACACACTCTCGATCGGCATTCAGTAGACACTAGACGTGGAATAAGATTATTAATTAATGTATTATTATTTACTATTATTAAAAAATTATATATTCATGCTAATTGTAATTAGTGGTTGAATTTCTTTCCTTCAGAAAAAATCTGATGTGGCCAGCACATAACCTCTCGCCGTATATTTTACCTGGCTGTATGCATAAAGCAAAGAATATTTTTATAAATACAAATAATATATTCATATAAATCTATGACGTATAAACTTCTTTATTATTCAATAATAGCATGTCTCAACATAAAGATATTTACCATAAATTATGTTACAATAAATTACAAAGTAGAGTTTACCATATATAAATATTAGGCTGTTTACTTTCTCTTCATATTCTTCTAGTAAAAACATTAATTTTGGGCGGTCTAAAATGTATATATCTGGATTGTGCATCTATTTTTATATATCTTCTTTTACATTTTATTTTTTCATACATGTTATATCTAAATAACACTAATTCCCTTTAATAAAGTGACGGATAGATTGCACTCCGATTATTCTTATATCGATGTGTAATTTTGTCAATATTTACAACTTACTTGAGAAGAATTTGATAGCTTTTTCGCAATTCAAAGTTACTCTAGTCTACAGTACTGGTGTACATTGTCCCATAATGTTTGAAACAAATTTAAGTCCTTCAACCTAGACTTGTCATCTCCATAATAGTCACAGATCAAGAATTAAGGGATTCTCCAAATACATTTTTCTTTCATTACTCATTATTTCTGACACTGACATTTATCTGTCAGTTACAAATAATTTAAATTTGCAACTATTTTTCATGGCATCCTTTCGGTTGTAAAATTAATTACAACATTATTTTATATATTATATTCCTTTTATCTCTAAATCTATAAAATATGTATAAAAATATTTAAATGTATCAGAAAGAGAATTTATTTTTGTTTAATATTATCAAGAAAAATTTTCAAAAAATAATATTTAGAAGATTTTTTTTCAAGAATCTTCTACTTCCGGTTGTCCAATTGCTACCAAAACCTTTTCAGATCTTCCCATGAATGTCCGATTGGGAAATACGTTGTTAAACAAATTTTAAGTCTTATAGTTTTTGAGTAACCGTCCTTCCAACATCCCACACACACACATCCACACACACACACACACACACACACACACACACACACACACAGACATCATCGTAAAAATGTTAAAATCGGATTGTAGGGACCTTAAAACGTGCTTATTCAATAAAATCTGGATATGCGATTTTTAGCATGAATCCAATACCTCTCTTAGCGAGAGGTAAAAAGGACGAATCATTACGTTCATTCGCCTTGCGATTAGACATAGAGGCAGAAAAAATCTACCCTAGCGCGAATCTAAAAGGGGCAGAGGCCTATCGCAATCAGGTCAAACGTGATATGTTGACAGTAAAACACTTTTTTGAGGGATTAGAGACGCGGTTAGCCAACGAAATTTGTCGTTATAAAAATTTCGAGACTATGGAAGAAGCCCTTCCATACGCTGAAGAGTGTGAGAAAGTTTTAGGGCGGCTTTTTAGAGAAACACGCGCTGATGCAGCGAAAAATTCTATTCACACGGTGAATGCGACGCAAAAGCAAAGCACCACCCCGAATAAACAAGCTGGTGCCTCATATCATAAACAGAGTTATCATAAAGATAATTCACGCAATGACGGCACAATAAACAAACCTTTAAGAAATAAAAACGCGCAATTGCATTATCGGAACAAGAAAACAACCATTCATACGCCCACAGCAGAGTCAGTTCATGAGAAACAAATGCCCTTCAAATCGTCCGCAAAACGTTATCCGAAAATGCAAGGACGATGTTATAATTGCGGTGATAGAAATCACTTATTAAAACAGTGTAAGAAGCCTAAGCAGGACTTTTGTTATTCGTGTATTACGGCAGGACATCGTGCAAATACAGGAAAATGTCCTTTAAACCCATGTGCTGTTCTCAAACGGACGCGAGACGGCACAGCATAACATAATTAAGTAGTGTCGCACGGATTCAACGTAGGAGATAAAGTTTTACTTTTCGACCAAGCCAGTAAAGTTGGCATAACTGCAAAATTAGCAAAAAAAGTGGTCAGGTCCGTATCGAATCACTGAATTAAGTGATCAAAACGCTGTAATTAAAGAAATTTTTGGAAAAAAGGAACAAAAAGTACATATAGATTGCCTTAAATTTTGTATACCAGAAGTCGAACAAATTTTCGAAAAACAAATTGAAATTAGAGATAAAGCCGACGATCTCAATGTAGCGCCCTTTATAATTCCTGCATCCCAAGATCACGAAAATCCTGTCCTAGAACCTGATTCTAACTTTCCTATGTTCGAACCCGTGCCAGACAATCAGCGCACCGCCTTTCTGGACGCTGATGACACTCCAGATCCTGGAGACGCTGAAGACACGACCACGTCTTCCCCGCAGCCCTCACATGTCGTGAGAGTTCCAATACCACCAGCTATGACATCATCACGTCATCATACCCGAAGCCAAGGTCCCGTGGCTGAGCAGCCATGGATCTACCACGGACGCATTTAACATGCGTCATGTTCCTGAGGATGACACCATCCTGGCCATCGCCAACGCCAACATCGTGAAGACGAAGGCACCAAACACCTCGTGAGTGTGTGAGTGTGAAATAGTGTCTTAATCATTTTAACAATTCGCTGTGGAAAATAAAACAGTGCAGTGATTTACAAAAGCAGAGTAATCATGTGCATGTGTTTTGTGATTCGTGTCCACAGTAGAAATAAGTAACAACGTAGTGGTATAGCCTCCCATGTTAGTGAGTGTTTGGTTTTAGCCATATGTACATTGATTTGCAAACGCTAATACTGTACCAGCATTGGTCATCAACATCCCGACAGTAAAAATCTGTTGTGGCCAGCACAATACCTCTCGCCACTTCCTTTTTTGGTTACATAAGTACAGGGCGCGACCAGTCATGTTACATTGTTGGCCTTGACAAGCAGATGTGGGGGGCCCGTTTCAGAATGATAATTATGTACATAAATGTCAGAATTTTTCATTAAATATTTTCTATATTCACGTAGTTAATTTGTCACCAGGAGTATGGAATTTACTTGTCGAGGAAAATAAACCACATGGAATTGGAAAATCACTAAATTTAGAATGAGAAATTATGATACTTAACATCTATATACATAATTACTAGCTATCATTCTAACTTGAGCCCCTATATCTCCTTGTTAAGGCGCCCTATTGTATTTAACATTTCTTGTATACCTACACTCTACACCAAAACTTCTACTTACATATATGTACCTATTCCTTATATTTAGATTGTTTAATTTTAAATTCATTTTATGAAGAAATTTTGTCCTCTTCTAATTTTTCAAAATGTTTCCGAATCATTGTCAGGATTGACAGTATTTTTGAAGGATATACGTAATATACCTATAATTCTAAATATTTAACTATTAATACATTAAGAATTAATATAATATATGTACTTCCCAGAAAAAGTCTTTAGTAATATCTCTGGCTCCGGATTTCTGACACTGACGTTTATCTGTCAGTTTCAAACAATATAAATTTTCAACTATTTTCCATGGCATCCTTTCGGCTGTAAAATTTATTATAACAGATTATTTTATATATTATATTTCTTTTATCTCTAAATCTATAAAATATATAAGAAAATATTTAAATGTATCAGATAGAGAATTTAATTTTCTTTAATATTATTTTCAAAAAATATTATTTAGAAGATTTTTTTTCAAGAATCTTCTACTTCTGGTTTTCCAATTGTTACCAAAACCTTTTCAGATCTTCCCATGAATGTCCGATTGGGAAATACGTAGTTAAACAAATTTAAAGTCTTATAGTTTTTGAGTAATCGTCCTTCCAACATCCTACATACATACATACATACACACACACACACACACACACACACACACACACACACATACATCCACACACACACACACACACACACACACACACATCATTGTAAAAATGTTAAAATCGGATTGTAGGGACCTTAAAACGTGCTTATTCAATAAAATCTGGATATGCGATTTTTAGCATGAATGCAATACCTCTCTTAGCGAGAGGTAAAAAGCATCAATTTTTATATTTATGACTTACTCCATTTGAGTACACTATACATACGTGGAATGTGTATTTCAGCTGACTGGACGGAAAGAAGTCCATGCACCTCAACTTGTTTATGAATTCATATCGCTTGTTTAGATTGAGCTAATATAAATATTATTGATTTGTTTACGATTATGAATCTCAGATGAACAGAGTTGTACTCCGCTTTTATTCATTTGTATTTAGTTTAATTTAGTTTAGATTTTTTCGTATCTAAACGGGAGGGTGATGTGACATTGCATAAAGCGTGATTCTATGGCGTGATATATTCAAGTATAGACCAGAGGGGGCAGACGGCTAAATTTTGCTAAGCTAGCAGGCAGCAATAACCGAGATCACTTCGCTTTAACCTTGTCATATTCGCCCCACGTAATTGTATAAGTGTTTTTCTTTATATTCATATTTTGTATCCGTTCTTTAACTTCAATATATTATTTAATTTAATCTAACTGGCGTTAGAATATTAAATTAAATCCCAAACATCCGGTGAAGTGTTGTGAAGTGGAATCCACGAGGTTTCAGCCAATCAGGCCAGCAGTTCCGTGACGTACGTCTGGTACGGGGTAAGTACCCTTACTCCACATTTCGCCTGCTCCCATTTCGGTCCAACCTGTCCGCAAACGCAATAGGTGGTGTCTCAACCTTTCGCTAACCACCGGAACAGGTTGTAATAATCCTCCCCTTCCCTTAGGCTACTTTGAGAAGTCCGGCCTAATTTACGGCCTGTTACATTGGAACAGTCAGTAGGATTATTAACAATCTGTTACATGATTAACCTTTTTTTACTCATTTTAGTCAATACTATAGGAACTTAAAGTTTGTACCTGAGGTTGTGGTACAGCCTGTATGAAAAAAAAAACAAGTCAATAGCAATTTTCTAAATTTGTCATTCAAATTTACTATTACACGTTGATAATTTTATAATCAGCTTAAAAAGAAGTAGGCTATTATTGAAACAAGTATAACTGTCAATTATCATTCTGTATATACATACATATAAATGTTTCTTACACATTCAAACAATATTTTGAAAAAAAGTTTGTAATTGACAATTAGTGGAGAAATGATTAGCTATCAGTTAATATTTTTTTTAAGACAATTTATTTCTTATACAAAAAATAGATAAAATAATGATTTCACGAAACACAAAAAAAAACATATTTACTATAATTTATTTTTCTAATATAATTTATAAATTTAAATTATTATAAAATCTTTCAGAACTCATATTTCAATAGAATAATACAACCTTTTTAGTTAAATTCTGTTTTTTTAAAATAAATACAAACAGAATTTAACTAAAAAGGTTGTATTATTCTATTTATAAATTTGTCTGAACTTATTTTTATTTCAGTAACGGATTAAGGATGAATTAAAACAATTATTATTGTTTATACTTAAAATTTATAATGATTAACGTTTAATATCTAGTACCTATTTAGCAATAATTGTGAATGGTCTACGAAACTGATTAAATATTTACATTTTTAATTAATTTAAGATATATTTATAAATGAATGTGATATTTTTTCTACTACCAATAATGAGCAAGAATAACATGTTGTGTAGATCCTTCATCGTTGCTAAGTTATGTTGGTAACTGTGTGTCCGTCCAAAGGTGTGAACTTCTTTCGGCCTCAGGTATGTACAACGTTTTAGACACAACTGCAATTAAATGAAACATTTTTAAATTATTTTTTAAATACATTTCCAATTGTATTTTTGATGTTTTGTTTACCAGTCGCCGTGCTTTTGCTCTACTTTACCGTCCGCATGTGCTACTTTACCGCCCCCAGGGTGTAATGTTTCAGTTTCCGCCATGATAACTAAGATGTAAACAATCAATTTTAATGCAGTTTTAGGTAAAATTCTTTCATTTATCATTTTTTTAAATTATGACTAGCCTATTTCGAATGTGAAAAAAAAAACTGAAACTGACAGAAAATTCAAATATTGTATGTAAAATCCAGTATTATTTTACATTTGTAATTTACACACAAAAATAGAAAACAGCAAAATTAATAATTTCGTCTATGTTTAGGGTATTATTTAGGTAAGTGTACAACTCTTACCCGATGGTAGAACTGACCCAAAGATAGTAAATCTGGCAATAATTTTTGTTTTACATGCTTTCTATAACAACTGGGGGCCCTTAAAACTAACCAATTACGTCATAGTTCAAAATTTTGTAAAAGAAAAGTAAAAATCAATGTGTTATCTGGAAAAAAGTAGGTTGTGAAAACTGACGTGAAATGATTTTTTGCTTTGCATTAGAATACAATTTGTATTCAGTTTATTAGATATCAAAATACCAATTACCTTGATGATAAACATATAGTTTTACATTGGGAAAATTTAAATAGTTATTATCAGGTAACATTTTTTTTCCAAAGAATTCATTAATTTTTAGTCTCCTCTGCAGAGACCTAGGTAAAATTTCTTACTGGGACGCAAAAATATATTAGGCCGGACCTGTGTTATATACTGTATATAAATACGAACATTTCATACGAAAAGTGTAGAGTGTACATACTTATCATACTGCTTGTGCATTTTAAAAATGTTATTTAAAAGTGCTGTATTGTTCGCACTTGTAGTAAAAGTGTTGTGCGAAAACGTATATTTATACGAGGATCATATAGGAACTGTGTATAACCATACGTTTAAAAACATAGAAGCCAAGAACAAAGTGCAAGTATTAGACCTTCGCGGAAATGACATCGACTATATTCCACGTTTAGCATTATCTGGTTTTGATAATTTGGGAGCATTGCTATTATCACAAAACGATATCAAATGCTTATATAAAAATGTCTTCGATGATGTGCAGAATATAAATTATTTGGCACTAGACGAGAATAAAATAAAATATTTACACAAAAATGTATTTTTCAAATTAAAAAAATTGCAAGAATTAAGATTGCAACACAATTTATTATCTAACCTTGAAGTTGGATTATTTGATAATAATGTTGCAATACGCTACATCAATCTACAAGATAATAAATTAACGTTTATACCAGAAGGATTGTTCAGTAAACTACCAAAATTATCATACTTGCATCTTGCTATGAATTATATCCAACATATAGAAAAATTTGCTTTGCCGTCCAGTTTAGGCAGTTTGCATCTATTCGTGAATAAAATACAACATTTTGATGTTAGTGAAGAAGTTATAAACTCTTTGTTATTCGCAAGTATCGATAAGAATCCTTATTACTGCGACTGCAATCTGAAACCATTAAAAGGTGGACATCAACTTTAAAAGACCATGGATGGACGCCAGCATGCGATGGTCCAAAACATTTAAGAAATAGGATTTGGTCAACTCTAGGAGAAAATGATTTTGTTTGCAATCGTAATGAAATTGAATTTCGCTTAGAAAGTAATGATACTCGTATTATACGACCTGGGGAAAATGTAGTTCTTGTTTGTCATGTTAATCGTAAGTATAGTTTTTTTTTATCCATATAATCATAGTCAGGGTCACAATTTATAGAATTATTTTTTTCATACACTTTGACATAGTTTGACGATTTTTACTAATGAGCCGTTCTCGAGTTACTAATAACTTAAAATCATAAATAATAATAATGTATTTCGTATAAATATTTACAATATTTGTACAAAAAAGAGAGGTTGGTTGTTTATAAGATATGATAATTATTTTACAGCCTTGTATATATTTTTGTTACATGAGCTTTTAATACTTAACCTAATTAAATATAGATATAATAACATTAATCAAAGAAAAAAAAATCTGATGTGGCCAGCACATAACCTCTCGCCGTATATTTTACCTGGCTGTATGCATAAAGCAAAGAATATTTTTAGAAATACAAATAATATATTCATATAAGTCTACGACTTATAAACTTCTTTATTATTCAATAAGAGCATGTCTCAACATAAAACAATTTTCACATGTATTTACAAAATCTATAGGATATTTTACCTTAAATTATGTACAATAAATTACAAAGTAGAGTTTACCATATATAAATTTTAGGCTGGTAACAGGGGTTTTCAATTCGAACAACGTTCTTGTTTACTTTCTCTTCATATTCTTTTAGTAAAAACATTAATTTTGGGCGATCTAAAATGTTAAATATCTGGAATGTGCTTCTATTCTTACATATCTTCTTTACATTTTATTTTTTCATACATGTTGTATTTAAATAACACATTAATCCCCTTTAATAAAGTGATGGATAGATTGCACTCCGATTATTCTTATAACGATGTGTAATTTTGTCAATATTTACAACTTACTTGAGAAGAATTTGATAGCTTTTTCACAGTTCAATGTTACTTCCCAGAAAAAGTCTTCAGTAATATCTCCGGATTTCTGACACTGACATTTATCTGTCAGTTACAAACAATTTAAATTTTCAACTATTTTCCATGGCATCCTTTCGGTTGTAAAATTTATTACAACAGATTATTTTATATATATAATATTTCTTTTATCTCTAAATATATAAAATATATAATGTGACGTGCGCCCCTGTGAGAATAGTACACGTGCCCCGCCGCTGAAAGAATGTACCAGAGCGCTGGCCCATATGACGCAATCCCTGCGACGCGCCGCCTTGAGGTAACTGCGCCGTGACCTAGTTCCTTTGTATGCAGGTCACTGTCGCCTCGCGAAGGTTCTACTAGGCCCGAGAAAAGCCAGGAAATAATCTAGCCAGGTATATATAACCCACCGCCAAAGCCAGGACACACATTCTGTATTATAGAACTAACGAGTAAAGAACTCTGATATAAATAAACGTTGTGAATAGTTGGTGATATAAAAACAAGCCGACAAGTGAACATAAATTAGTGACATAAAGAGTAGTGTTAATTGTTTAAATAAATAACCTTAGTGTTTAAGTGTCTTATAATATTCTTAGTCTTTAAATTAGTGTTAATATTTGTTAATCATAGTGTTAGTTACTTTTATAATCTTTTAATTATATTTCTAATATTTATTCATCGTTTAATAAACGTATTCTTTTAGTTAATAATATTTGCCTATGTTTTACACTTCACCCATATAAATAAAAACGTTACAATTGGTGTCAGGTGTGGGGTGGTTAAACTGTGAAGTGTAAATAAATAAAATAAATAAAATGGCGACTGAACAATTAAAATTAAGTGAATTAAAAGTAGGTGATCTCAAGAGAGAACTAGAAGAACGGGATGTGGAAACAACAGGAAGGAAATCAACACTTCAAGAAAGACTGCGGCAGGCATTAACCCATGCTATGCGCACTCCATACGGCGACCGGGACTTTTCAAATAGTTGTTGGCGCGACCGCAATTTCGCCACTGTCGCTTTGAATAGTTTTGCGCCGTACCGCTAATGGCGCTGATAAGCACAACAAAGTTTTCAAAATGGTGGTAAATGTCAGTTGAAATCACTCATGTTTTCGCTCTTGAAGTGTCAGCATTGGTTTCTCTAATTCTTTTGTGTGTATTCCTGTTTGCGATTCAGTTTTGTTGTTTAGTGCTTTTTGTTGTTTGTTAAATTCTTTTTGTTGTTTGTTAAAAAATATTAAAAAATAAAAATTGTAAAACTTACAGGAATGATATCTGTGGTGAAAGAAATGATGCATCTGTCATTTCAGCTAGGGCATATCATATAAATGCATTATTTCACCCAAATAAAGTATTTTCTATTTTTATTAATAATGTAAAAAAAATAGTTAATGAAAATATTAAATTTTTTGCCACAAAGCAGATTTATGCAAAATTATTATTAGAATAATAACAAAATACTCGTATATAGCAAACAATGTATTTACATTTATTGAACATAATTTGTACGAGGAATGCCTCGAATTTTTTGTAAGATTTTTATTTTTTATTATACTAAACAAATTAATCGTGTTTTAGTAGGAAAAATATGTCAGGAAACATCTAACGATATTGTTATACAAAATTCAATCAATTATTGTAGAAAAAAAGGTTTAATAAATAAATCAAATGAACAGTTTTCAATTTGTGTCTTTTTTTCCTTATTGATATTCAATTTAAATCAAATAATAATACTAAATCCATGATTCATTCACAAAACTTTAGTTCTCGGCGCGTTCGCCAAGCGCGGTAGTTGTACATCTAATCTGCTTGCGTTTCTTCATAGAGTGCGCCTTCTATAGGTCAGTATCTCTATTTTCTATGCATTAACCGATGCTGGTGAAAATCCTGAAGATTACCTATTCGAAATTCCGGATGACGTATCCGACATTGGTAAACAGATACAACAAAGTTTAAAACAGGTAATAGCAGAAAGTTCTAGAACATTAGAAGAAAAATTAATAGAAAGTTCTAGAAAAGCCGAAGAAATTTCTAGAACATTAAAAGAAGAATTGACAGGAACATTAGAACAAAAATTAGATGAAAACTCTAGAGCATTAGAACAAAAATTAGAGGATAATTCTAGAAGCTTAGAAGAAAAATTAGAAGAAAATTCTAGAAGTTTAGAAGAAAAATTAGAGGAAAATTCTAGAAAAACAGAAGAAGACCTGAAGAATTTAGAAGAAAAGTATGACAGGAAGATAGAAGAATTACGAGAAAAATTCACTAAAATTACATCGTCGCCAATCCCGAATTCTGGTGTGGCTGAGCCAAGTCTAATAGAAGGAAGAAAAGTAGTAAAACCTGATACTACTTCAAAAATGCACATAAAAACTTCGGAATTTGATGGGAAGTCTTCGTGGCCGAATTATTTAAAACAATTTGAAGCGGCCGCAAGAGCGAATAATTGGACGTCCGAGGAGAAGGCTACAGCGTTGACTGTCTCATTGCGCGGAGAAGCTATCGACATCCTGCAAACGCTGAAAGAAGAAGAACAAGAAGACTACGACCAGTTAGTCAAACGATTGGATATGCGGTATGGAAATGCTCATCTAGAGCAGGTGTACCAGACGCAACTGAGGAACCGGTATCAGAGTTCAAAAGAAAGCCTTCAAGAATTTGAAGTTGACGTCGCTCGTTTAGTTCATCTCGCACATCCTACAGCTCCTGACAGCGTTTTGGAGTGCTTGGCCACTCAATCATTTATCTACGGAGTTCGAGACAGCGAAACTCAACAAGCACTGCGATTGGCCCGTCCAAAAACTTTAATTGACGCACTCTCATATGCATTGGAGCATGAAGCCGCCAAACAAGCTTCACGTAACCAATTGCGAGTGCGAAGTATGGATGCTGAGAGAAAAGAAAACACTGAAGATCTAGAAGAGACAGTGCGACGAATTGCAAGTGAAGTGTTTACCGGAAGAAAGAAACTCCGCTGTTGGAATTGCGGTGAACTGGGCCATCCGCAGAGACTTTGCAGAAAAATACAAAAGAAGACGGAATCTACAAAGGAAGAAAAGGAGTCGGAAAACTAAATCGGGTTGATGCGAAGGGGCAACTGTCGACCCGTAGTCTAATAGCTCCACAATCCATCAGTTATGTCGCATCTATTCATCATAAAGCCAATAGCATCTATATGGATGGCTCTGTTAACGGAAGGCCATTGAAAATGCTACTGGATACGGGTGAGACAAAAACTATAATTAGAGCCGACTTCATAAGGAAAACTGGCAAGACGCATCTTCAATCAACTAAGTGGCGGTTACGCATAGCAACGGGAGAACAAGCTACCGCATTAGGAGAAGTAGATGTCACCATCTCTATCGGAAACACCTCCTTTAAACATCGTGCGCTGGTAGCTGAAGTTGAAGATGAATTAATACTCGGAATGGACGCAATGACAAAGCATGGTTTTAAACTTGACCTGAAGAAGGGCGTGATGATGGTCAATGAAGAAGAACTCGTATTAAATCCACGAGATGACAAAGCTGTGCGCGTACTAATGGCTGAGGACGTTACCCTCCCAGAACGAAGTGAAACTATCCTGGAAGCGCATTTAGATGGTAGTTTCTGTGAGGGAAGTATCGTTATGCTGGAGCCCAAGAATGATGATGCCAAAACCGGCACTGGAGTTGTTGTCGAAAAATCACTGGTCAAAGCCAGCCAGGTAATACCAGTTCGGATAATGAACGTAAATTTTTATCCTGTTGTTCTGAAGAGAGGAACAATTGTAGGAGAATGCATGGCAGTATCCTCGATTATCCGAACTGTAAAGGCCAAAGGGAACACATCTCAGAAAGTTCCGGACACGTTAATCAATCAATTGACAACATCATTTGAAGAATTGACCGCCGACCAGAGAACAAAGGCAAAGAGACTAATTGGAAATTTTAAAGATGTGTTCCAATTTGATGAGAAAACCAAAGGGAGAACTAATGTAGTACACCATAAAATAGACACCGGAGACGCAAGACCCATCCGTCAACCAGCAAGAAGACTACCACTGGCGAAGCGTGAGGAAGCAGAAAGAATAATCGAGGACATGAAGATGGAAGATGTGATTGAACCTTCAAGCGGTCCATGGGCTTCACCAGTGGTGTTAGTGAAGAAGAAGGATGGCTCTACACGGTTTTGCGTCGATTATCGTCAACTTAACAACGTGACGAAGAAGGATAGCTATCCGCTACCTCGAATAGACGACACATTAGACACTTTGGCTGGCTCAAAAATGTTCTCCACTTTGGATCTAAAGAGCGGCTACTGGCAAGTGGATTTGGATCCAAAAGACAAGGAGAAGACAGCCTTCACCATTGGTACAGGACTCTGGCAATTTACCGTAATGCCGTTTGGGCTCTGCAATGTTCCTGCAACGTTTGAACGACTCATGGAAACGGTATTGGCTGGGCTATCTTGGAAAACTTGTTTAGTGTACCTCGACGATATTATTGTGGTAGGTAAGACATTCGAGGACCACATGAAGAATTTGGAAGAGGTTTTCCAGAGATTGAGGAAGGCTAACCTGAAACTTAGCCCGAAGAAGTGTCACCTGTTTCAAAGAGAAGTTCATTACCTTGGACACGTGGTTTCCGGTAAGGGTATTGCAGTTGACCAGGAGAAGATAAAGGCTGTGAGAGACTGGCCAGCACCTAGGGACAAACCCGAACTCAGAAGTTTCCTTGGTTTGTGTACCTATTATCGACGATATGTACCTGGATTTGCCAACATAGCCAAGCCACTGACAAGGCTTACTGAAGAAGGAAGAAGATTTATCTGGGAAATGGACTGTACAGTTGCATTTAAAGAACTAAAACATGCTTTGACAAGCGCACCCGTCTTGAGTTATCCTTTACCTGAAGGAGAATTCATTCTAGACACAGCAGCAATGTCGGAATTGGTGGCGTTCTTTCCCAGATACAAGATGGGCATGAGAAGGTTATTGCCTACTTTAGTAAGACCTTGTCAAAACCAGAAAGGAATTACTGTGTGACCAGAAAAGAACTCTTGGCAGTCGTGAAATCCGTGGAACATTTCTACAAATATTTGTACGGAAGAAATTTTTTGATTAGAACTGACCATGCTGCATTAAAATGGCTGCTACAATTCAAGAATCCTGAAGGTCAGGTGGCTAGATGGATAGAAAGACTACAGGAATACGATTTCAAAATCGAACACAGGATAGGTACCAGCCATCGTAATGCCGATGCATTGTCCAGAAGGCCTTGCCAAGATGACTGCAAACATTGTAGTCGACTTGAAGAGAAACAGTTTACCGTCGCCAGGACAACAGTAGTCGATGATAGTTGGCAGCCCGATGGACTACGCAAGGACCAAGAAAATGACCCGACTTTGAAAATCTTATTAAAATGGAAAGCAGAAGAATGCAAACCAATATGGGAAGACGTTGCACCACACTCACAGAGTGTAAAAGCGTACTGGGCGCAATGGGACTCCATGGTGATTGAGGATGGCCTGTTGAAGCGTGTGATAGAGAATGCCGATGGAACTGAGAAAAAAGCTCAGTTGGTCATTCCTAAGAGTAGAATACCAGACGTGTTGAAAGAGATCCATGACGGGTCTGGAGGCTATTTTGGAGTCACCAAAACCCTAGAAAGATTGCGCCAGCGGTTTTACTGGGTTAGCTTCACTGAAGATGCTAAAGACTGGTGCAAGAAATGTGTGGTTTGCGCGGGAAGTAACGGCCCTCATAGACGACGACAACGTTGGCAGTCCATTTGAGCGCATTGCGATTGATGTGGCCGGACCATTCCCAGAAAGTAACGACGGAAATAAATATATCGTGGTTGTGATGGACTACTTGACCAAGTGGGTTGAAGCTTATCCATTACCCAATCAAGAAGCCACCACGGTCGCTGAAACCTTAGTTAAAGAATGTATATGCCGATTCGGGGTACCACGTGAACTTCACTCCGACCAGGGAAGAAATTTCGAGTCTGCCGTTTTCCAAAATATCTGTAAGATATTAGGAATTAATAAAACAAGGACAACTGCATTACATCCGCAGTCCGATGGCATGGTTGAACGAATGAACAGAACGATCAACCGATATTTGTCGAAGGTAGTCTCCAACCACCAAAGAGACTGGGACCGACATCTTCATCTGTTCCTGATGGCTTATCGTTCATCCGTGAATGAAACGACAGGGCAAACTCCTGCGAACATCTTATTCGGACGTGAGTTGCGTTTACCATGCGATCTGGTTTTCGGCAGCAAACCTGGAGAAGACCTGGCCGGAGAAGACTACGTTACGGGCTTACGGAGAAGAATGGATGACATTCATGAACAAGTCCGTACGAACATTCAAACTGCCAGCGACCGAATGAAGGACAGGTATGACATCAAAGCCGAAAAAGGTGGATATCAACCTGGGGATTTAGTGTGGCTTTACAACCCACAAAGGCGCCGCGGGTTATCACCAAAGCTGCAAAAAAATTGGGAGGGCCCCTATGAGGTAGTCAAAAGAATAAACGACGTGGTTTATAGAATTAGGAAATGACCTACCGGGAAGCCGAGAGTGGTACACTTTAATCGGCTAGCCCCTTTTGCCGGAGACAACTACGAAGACCATAATGGAGCAACAGTTCGTCGGATCGTATCTCAAGAACCGAGTTTTGAAGATTTCATGGAGAACTACTCCTGTGGACGCAAGGCGCGGTACTGCGTGACAAAAGAAGAACACCGAGATCTGTTCACCGTGTCTTCAGAGTATTCCGTCGGCCACTGCGTATCAGAAGACTTAAAGATGTCCCGCGGCATAGCCTCAGTCTTTAAGGCGAAATATGGACGACTACAAGAACTGGCCACCCAACGTCCATCTGATGGGAAAATGCTACGACTGAGAGATAGCAATTCAGACCATCAGCGGTACATCTACTACCTTGTTACAAAACCACGCTCGTACCAGAAGCCGTCATATCAAAGCCTATGGAACTCGCTGTGCGATTTGAGGGATCATCTACTGGAGGATGACATTTTGAAGCCAGCAGTACCGAAGTTGGGTTGTGGTCTAGACGGTTTGGATTGGAGGATTGTAAGGAACATGTTAGAGATCCTCTTCCGTTTCACCGGCGTTGCAATTCTCGTCTGCAGCTTTAACCCTAACGGTCAGGAAAAAGAAGTTGAGCGGACCATCGACTGTCACTTCTTTAAGAATTCGAAATGCACCAAGGGTAATACATGTAGATTTCGTCATCAAGAACTGTTCCGGGACGAAACAGTCTTAAGGAGGGGGCAGTGTGACGTGCGCCCCTGTGAGAATAGTACACGTGCCCCGCCGCTGAAAGAATGTACCAGAGCGCTGGCCCATATGACGCAATCCCTGCGACGCGCCGCCTTGAGGTAACTGCGCCGTGACCTAGTTCCTTTGTATGCAGGTCACTGTCGCCTCGCGAAGGTTCTACTAGGCCCGAGAAAAGCCTGGAAATAATCTAGCCAGGTATATATAACCCACCGCCAAAGCCAGGACACACATTCTGTATTATAGAACTAACGAGTAAAGAACTCTGATATAAATAAACGTTGTGAATAGTTGGTGATATAAAAACAAGTCGACAAGTGAACATAAATTAGTGACATAAAGAGTAGTGTTAATTGTTTAAATAAATAATCTTAGTGTTTAAGTGTCTTATAATATTCTTAGTCTTTAAATTAGTGTTAATATTTGTTATTCATAGTGTTAGTTACTTTTATAATCTTTTAATTATATTTCTAATATTTATTCATCGTTTAATAAACGTATTCTTTTAGTTAATAATATTTGTCTATGTTTTACACTTCACCCATATAAATAAAAACGTTACAATAATAAAATATTTAAATGTATCAGATAGAGAATTTAATTTTCTTTAATATTACCAAAAAAAAATTTCAAGAAATAATATTTAGAAGATTTTTTTTCAAGATTCTTCTACTTCCGGTTGTCCAATTGTTACCAAAACCTTTTCAGATCTTCCCATGAATGTCCGATTGAGAAATACGTAGTTAAAAAAATATAAATTCTTTTAGTTTTTGAGTAATCGTCCTTCTAGCATCCCACACAAACACACACATACACAAACATTATCGTAAAAATGTTAAACTCGGATTGTAGAGACCTTAAAACGTGCTTATTGAATAAAATCTGGATATGCGATTTCTAGCATGAATCCAATACCTCTCTTAGCGAGAGGTAAAAAGAAAGTGTTCTGTATAGCAATTAACATTATAATTATTCCAGATTTAGTGAGCGAAATGACAATTGATCATCTAGGAACGAATGACAGACCATATTACAATCAATCCGTTTTCGCAGAAAAAGAGAGTTGGTATAGATTAACAATTAATAATATACAGGTATATGATAGTGGAAACTACAAATGTATAGTAAATGGAGAAGAAGAAAAGAGACTTTGGTTAACTGCACAAAATACTGATGATTATGAATGCAGTGACTCTATAGATGAATCAATTTATTAATATACCTACTTATATCAAGGATTAGAATATGTACTAGCGAAAACTCGGCTACGCCGAGCTTCCCCTAGGTGGATAGTGTTTTATGATTGTTTATATGCATTCCTAATTTATAATAGTTGAGCATTTATAAAAAGTGCTACCGCCGCTGTCTTCCAGTGTTTTATGACTGTTTACACGCATTCTCATATTGTAAACTTGCATAAGCTATACACAGTTCTAACGCCGCTGGCCCTACTATGACATCCCCATAATAATAATAATAATAATACTTACCTAATTAAAGTAATACAGTGTGTAGAACCTTTTGTTACACGTTTTGCTCTTTTTACTTTTTTTTAGTATATTAGATAGTTTATAATTATTGTGAACGCCACTAAATGTTTAAATCGTAGAAATGGGCTATAGTAGGTCGAGGAGAAATTAAATAAACGAAGAAAGAAATTGTGAAAAATTCATGGACCTCGCTGGGATATGAACCCAGAGCCTTCCTATATCTAGTATCCCAGCGAGGTCCATGAATTTTTCACAATTTCTTTCTTCGTTTATTTAATTTCTCCTCGACCTACTATAGCCCATTTCTACGATTTATATATTAGATAGTGATCACTCGACTTCGCCGAGCTCCCGCTAGGTGGACAGTGTTTTCGTCGCATATATACAAGAAAAAAAATTAATTGACAACAAACATACATACATAACATTACATTTCCATTTTCCATTTTTCATTTTCCACTTTCAATTTTCAAGTTTCAACATTCAAATTTTAAATTTCAAATTCCAACTTTCAATTTTCAACTTTCAACTCAACTTTCAACTTTAATGGAGAAAAGATAGATAGCATGTAAAGTACGTATATTTTTTTATTAATAAATGTTGTTGATGTCAGCCGCTGAATATCACTGACTGCCCTGAAAGTAATTGCTGGTCGCATTGCTACCTGTAGCTATCCAACGGAATTAAAAACCGCTGTTGGCTGGTAGCGTACTATCAATTATCAGTTTAAACACAAAATGGCGGCATGTAACTATATCTCAGTCAATAGATTATTTACACACAAAGATATAAATATGTAGTGCGCAGTAGTTTGTTTGCGTATTGGGGAGGCCAAATAAATATGAAACAAAATTTTAAATGGTAGAAATAAAAACGTAATTATATTAAATACATTAACACAAAGCGTTTATGAAGATGAATATTTTAAGACAAGAAAATGGGTAGTTCGTAATCAAAAACGAGGTTTTATATTCTAAAAATGCCAAATAAATATCACATAAAGTGACAGATAATTGCGTAGTTACCAGTTTGTTATTAAGAAAGTTACAAATAAGTATAAAACCATTGATTTTATTTTTAAATAAATTGTTTTGTCTTTATTAATTATTTCTTTATAATCAAAGCAAAAATAATTTAAGTTTTTGTGTTGTTTAAATTTTTTTTTATCGAAAATAAATGCTTGGTCTTTTAATTATTTTATTTGACAACATAGTACTTTTCTATCTTTAGTTCATAAAAATTTCACTACGTGACACATTGAAAAATGATGTCACGGTGTAATAAAAATGTACAAGGAACGTTATGAATATGAAAATTTAGTGATATTTGTCTTTGATTTGGCGGAAAATCATGCCAAAATACAAGACGAACATTTGTGAGTTAAATAAAATATCTTTATTTGTCAGATATTAATTTCGCAGAGTTGTTTTTAATCACTAATTGTGACCTTGTTAGGGTTCTGACGACTTATATTTTCACACGGATTTGCCCTTGATTGCTGGTCACCCGAATTGCCTGACTGCTGTGTGGGATGCTAACCATTTGGCGTTGTATTGGGTTGCATAAACAAAGTATAAATCAACAAATCATTAAGTAAATATATACTTACATTTTCAGTTTAGTATTCTTCATCGATGTCCACGCCTACTTACATCAACA
Organism: Harpalus rufipes; assembly: GCA_951394225.1. NCBI lineage: Eukaryota > Metazoa > Arthropoda > Insecta > Coleoptera > Carabidae > Harpalus > Harpalus rufipes. The sequence goes on from OX596285.1 coordinate 15,836,889, forward strand.
TAATTTTGAATTTTTGCATTTTTAAAATCGTACTTTTCTCGTTATGCAATCTATAATGTTCATCAGTAAAAACAAAGTCTTACAGCAAGTTTTATTATTAAATAATTGCAACTTAATCTAAAGACTATAACACACACGCTTACATACTGTGCTCATAGGCACAGAGCAGATGATATGATTAAGTAACAATTTGCTTGCGAGAAACTATCACTGCAATTATGCTATGATTGTTTGTACTGCTGCTAACCTGTGAAAAATGATGACACTTTAGCAGTATAATGCTACACGTGGCAACACTGTTAAATGGCCACGCTCAGTGATACCAATTTATACTATATATTCTCGAGCCGAGTAATATTTGTAAATAAATTGAAATAAATTGTTATAAATACGTAATTTTAGTTACATTAAAATGTAATGTAATTTATGATATATAAATAATTTTAAATTCATGTTTTTAACATATCTTGCGGTACCTCAAAAAGTCCCTAGAATTATGTTATTATTTTACATAAGTTGTTTTAAGGTGAAATTAGTATATGCAAGATCACAAAACAAATTATTACGTACTGTTTATAAACAATAAAATTTATTGTTTCCTATTAAGAAAGTTTGAAATTGGAATTTGTACCGTGAACATAGGTAAGTGAAGGTCAGTTATGAAATTTTGACATTGAATAACTTCTGCCAGAGATGATGTAATGTTTGTTTTCTATTTTTCATTGATTGTCTACAATAATATGTGTGACTTGTAATGAGAATTAATACGTGTAATTATGTATGCGTTTATATTTTTAATTTCTAACTTTATGAATGGTGTTATGCGAGCAACAGTAAATGTTTGTGGACTCTTTTTTTTTTTTTTTTTTTTTTTTTAAATGATTGTATTATGTATGTGTGTGTGTGACAGCGGTTATATTATAATGTATTAACTGATTGGTATTATTTGATAACAGCCGTTTACGTAGAATGTCACCCGCCCGATTGGAATCGATAGAAATGTGAAAACCTTTCTTGGCGGCATTTAAATCATTTAAAAAATCGATGAATATGAACATTAAATGTTGTGTTATGTTAATTATGATAAATATAAAAACTTTTCTGTATCAATTCTTATTATTGATTGAATTAATGATTGTATTTTTAAGAATTTCATTGTTGCAATCAACAATAATTCCTTTTCATTATAGCGGTTATATATAATAATATATTAACTGATTCGTATTATATGGTAATAGACTTTTACGTAGACTGTCACCCGATTGGAATAGAAAAATCTGATGTGTAAGAAAGATCTCATGAGAATAATACATGTACCTACCTTATAAAAACAGAGTATAATAAGAAAAATGGCTATAATTTTATAACAAGGAATTATTTGGCACACACACACACTGATATTTATGAGGTTGTTTAAACTTAAATGGAGAAAATAAATATCATATGATTCAAGGCCAAGAGAATGTGTTATTGATATTTATTTAAATTTCGCGCTAATTTTATTTGTATAATGAATACAATTTCTAATATTAAAGTTTCTTTATTTGCAAATGAAATACGTTTCCTAAAAGTATTATTCTTATCCTTTTTGTCTGCTGACTCGACAAGATGACGTATATTTCATCAAGAAATTGTTGATTAATAGTGCACATTTTTATAATCTCTAGACATTTTACACACACAATATTTATCAAATAAATTAAATTATATACATTTATTAATATTACAATATATATATATATATATATATATATATATATATATATATATATATATATATATATATTCATTTTAAAACACTCTGTATAAAAGAAATATTTCAAACTTCAAGGCTAAACGCTGCAGTTAAATGTTTTTGCTCAAATGAATGCAAAATTTGTCATATCCTTTGGAATATATTACGTAAATATTGACCAAACTATGGTATTCTATAATAATTCTTGAGTCTGTTGCGTTCTTTAAAACAAATATAACATTTACATTTGAATTGGTTTTATAACCGAACATTATGTAACGTATAATTTGAATAATTTGTTATCCTGTTCTCCATTTTGTGTAAGGGTACAAATCTGTATGCTTCCTAACATTTCAAATCAATTAAATGTTTAAATAGGTTCCTTTCTTGTTTATTATATAGCTATATTCCTATAATTTCACAAATAATTTATAAATATTGAGTATAGGGAAAAGATTTCTCCTAACCTGAAAATAAATGTAAAGTTACAAAAATATATAACATATTGTATACATTCTTTTTGCATACTTACAACTAATTCGCATGACTGTAGTTCAGTAAAATAATAATAAATCCTTCTAATTTCCATTGAAAAATTTATATGTCAAATATGTCGTGACATTGAAAAATTAGTAATATTTAGTTTTTTATTTGGTTACTTGGCAAGACTGTCAAGTATTAGACTGTCATCTTAAAAAAAATCATGCCTTCTCGATTCAAAAAATAAGGTAATTTTTATTGATTTTCTACGTTTCAGGCTACTTCGATCCATTGTTTTAATGTACCAAATTTGAACTTTAATAATTTTTTACGCAAAAACTACGCATCCTACAAAAAATATACACAAGTCGAGGGCACTAAAGACAAAAGTTTCCTACAACCTTGTGCAAATTTCATTAAAATCGGCCCAACGGTTTCGTCTCTACCTGTGTCTAAATTTTTACCGCTTAGCGTGATGAAAGAAAATATATATAGAAAGATCCTGTTATCCTTTTAGTATATTGGACTAGCGAAAACTCGGCTACGCCGAGCTTCCCCTAGGTGGATAGTGTTTTATGATTGTTTACATGCATTCCTAAATTAAAATATTTGCACGTTTTTAAAAAGTGCTACCGCCGCTGTCTTCTGCATTTTATGACTGTTTACTCGCATTCCCACATTGGAAACGTGTATAAGCTATACAAGGTGCTAACGCCGCTGGTATCCACTTAAAATCAATACATTTACAATCTTACAGACTGATCAGTTCGTATGAAATAATTTACTGTCATATACTATTAGATAAATATAATTAGAATTATTAGAATGAGCGTTCACTATAAGGCCAACGTCTTGTCGAATTTTTGCCACAGTTACTGGTTCCACCCAGTTGCTTCTCCATGCTTCCCCTAGGGCTCCGCCGATAGTGTTTTATGATGGTCTACACGTACGTTCTATCTATCCTCTCCTGGTCACAGAACCTGGCTACCCAAACTCCCCACGCATTGTGCTTAACCAAACTGCGCAAGCAACAATCTGGGTGTGTAATTTTTATAAAAACAACTGACAGAAACGATACCTAACCCAAAAAACTCGGATTTAGATTGACAGTGGCTTTAAGAAGACAATAGTGAAGTAGTTTGCCCACCCGAAAGGCCCACACAATATGGCCCAGCCAAAAATGTACAATTTTTGTACCCGGGTATGAGGGGTTTTTAACCAAAACTTTAACCACTTTTATACCGGAAATATACAAAGCAACCCTCTAAAGTTCATTTTTGCAATATTAAACACGCTACTTTTACCCGAAATCGTGTTATTGAACCATTTTTAACCTTACATTTTTGGCCGAAACTATACATGAAAACATGCACATTTGGAAGCTCATAACTCCTGAACTGTTTGAAATATCTTAAAATCGTGTTGTACGGGGTTAAAATATAAATTATTTCATTGCTACGAGACCGCGTTGTATTATATTTCATTTCATTTAAGAAATAGTAGATGGCGCTTGAGAGCCGATCGTTTTTACATGTATCAAATATATAATTTAAATTTGTGAAACCAAACTTATAGCTGTATTACACTTCACAATAAATTGTACAATTTTGCGACCTTCAATTTATTGACAATTTATTGGTAAGTGTAATACAGCAAAATTGTACAATTTCTTTTGAAAATAAATTGCACAATAAATTGTGAAAATTAGAACGTGTTCTATTTTTCCACAATTTTTTGGTTACTTCACCAGTGCCAACTGAATAATATTTGACATATTGAACTATTTCTATTTGACTATTTCGATATTTGACTACGAGTCACACAACAGGCGTAGAAGGAAAATTGAAAATAAGTAATATTTGCCTTGATGCAAACACGGAACAAAGCACGAACTGTAAACACATACAACAAAAGGTTAACCTCAAAACGAAGCGGTTGGTAGCCCTGCTCCCAACAACAATAAATTGGCAGAAACTTGTGACGTGTAAAATGCTCATATTTTCAAAATAAATTGTGCGATTTATTGTACAATAAATTGTGCAATTTATTGTTATGTAATACGGGCATTAGTCAATAATAAATATTTTTACATGCAAAAATGTACAAGACCTGAATATTAAAAATTAGAACAAAACATGATTAAACATCACTTAATTTTGAAGATTTTATTTGATTACTGCCAACTGACAGGTTTTCGTTTTTACATTTTGAACAATTAAAGGACAGAATTTATATCCCTATCTAAATCAACGCCATTTTCTTATGTGAAATGAAGTAAGCTCCTAAATGGCTCAAACTTGTTAAAGCAGGATGTACACATTGTATAAATGTGAAATAAGTGACTGGTTGAAATAAATAACTTCATGCTATCCACCCAAAATACCGACAGAAACGAAAACCGAAACTCGGTCTATTTAATTGCAAACTGATCTTCAACCCTGCGTAATTAACTGAGTAATATTTAAATAACATGAGAAAATGGAAACTAATTATTTATGTATTTATAGATTCAATCAAACAAGATAAAATGTCCCAATTTCAAGATTAAAACATGGCTATGAATACACAATATTTAATTTAAAGATAATAAATCTAGCAAAACACAAATATGAAATTTTAATTCTAAAGTAAACAATTAGTTATAAACTGTAGAAAAGTAAGCAGTTACATTAAATCTAAACATAAACAACGATTTTGCAAAGTAAATAAAACCCATTGCTGGGTGTGCCAATCTGCTTTGTACACAGATACCTTACCAGGCGTCACCTCACGGACACTCATACCTGGCGTGGAAAGTGCACCACAGGGGTCATTTTTTTGCCATCAAAATTGGAAGTAATCTTTGGTCTCAGTCGACCCGACTGTCCCCAAATTAATACTAGATATACTTGATTTATATGTATATATGTGTAATATACATATACAACATTAACTAATATAAATATCACTAAATTTGTTATTTATACAATATATTAGGCTTGCATCGCCCGGCATTAATTAGGACGGCGAGGAAGCATCTTCTCCGAGGATTCCCCCTTAGCGCTACTATATAATGCTAAAAGATAACAAATATGTATTTGTAATAACTCTCTCCTCAAAAGATCGCAAAATAGTATTATTTATTGGCGCAAAGCACAATATAGAACACCGTTTCATAATTTTCAAAAAGAATCACACTAAATAAACAAACAATTGTTTACATGAAAATTGTTTTTGACAGAAGTATTGATTTTTTCATCGATAAGTTCAAAATCTACAATACCGATGGAGTCAAAATGCATTTAAAAATCTAAATACTTACATTTTTTATACTTATTACCTGTAAATTATTTTAAATAATTTACCTTTCCCACAGTATAAAGAATATATCAGTTAGGTACTTAAAACCAGTATATCTTTGTCGTATCAAGAAATCAAATCTATCATTGTTGTTATCTTATCGCCTAGCACTTTGCGCAAGCGCAAGGGTTGTGTAGGGTAAGGCGCGACAGATATCATACAAACGTTCATTCTCATTCTGTCTTGAGGATTGGTAAATTAACAATACTTTGCGAATACAGATTGCCTATATAAAGGAAAAAAATTCAAGATGGGCGTAGCTAATTATTTCTGTGGAAACTATGATTATCGTATTTGTAGGTAATCCCTAATTCTTTCGCTTGTGCTTCTGCATTGTAACATTTTGTTGTTAAATTTTTTTGTTTTGTTGTGCTATTTGTTGTTGTTAATATTACACATATCATATGGCTTTATATCATTTAGGTAAGTAACTCTCTACAATTCCTAATCATTGTACCAATAAATATTGCAATTTATTTATTATTTAAAAGAAAAAAGAATATTGATAACAAGAATGAATGCAACAAAAAAAATCATCAATATAAAATATAATTTATACTAAGAATACTTGTGATTTACTATAGGCGATGGGAAATAAGCAATATGACATCTGGTTGTATTTTCGGAACTATAGTTGACGGGATAAATTATACACATACATATATAATATCTCTTAATATTATACACTTAATGCATAAATACAATTAGTAAATGTCAAATTATCCCGTTAACATTAATTAGTTCCACTTTGGCGCTGCGATCTTATTTCCATCGCCTATAACAATTTTTTTTATTTACTAAGAGAGATTATTCGTCTTCTGTCGACAATACCCTCATTTACTATTAAAAATTAGTTGAAATAAATAAAAGAGATACCCTATCAAATGGATATTTTTCTGACATTGCAAATAACAACAGTAAAATTGTTGGATTCATTCTTGTAATCAATATTGTTGGACTGCATTAAAAATATTCTTTATTGTAATCAACAAAAGAATTTCATCAATATTTAGACAAAATTAAAATTTATGAAATGACACTTACGAGAGCCACCTGTGAGCAGATGCCATAAGCATGTTTGCGCGCGGCCCTAATTGTTGTAATCACAGGTTTGATTTTTGTAATCAGTTCTTGCCACATTGTTGTAATCACTGATGAATTTAAACACATATATCGCTTTCTAAAGATAAAGGTAAGTTTATAATGAATATCGTGAAAGATAAATTAGAACCGTGTTACAAAGACTAATGTAATATTTTAATTTTATTACTGGAAATGCCGCATAATAAATTGCTGGCGAAATATATTTCCACGTATAGAATTTACAGGCTGAGTTCGAGGATTCTGCTACTCCGGCGTCACATCTTTGTCGCTTTGTTCATTTTCAGAGCTCTCCAAATCAGAATCTGCAAAAATAAAGATATACATAGTAGTAAAACTATGAATAAATATTTTATTGATTAAAATACCTTCTTCGCTTTGTTGTGCATTTATTATTATATTATGTAAAACTGCCATTGCAGCTTTTGCAGTATCCAATAACAGAAGGGAACCCTGCTATTCTGTAAAAGTCCTCCTTAATATTGTCTTGGCCTTCATGTTTCACAAATTCCGGTAAATGTGATACCAAAGCAACAGACACCCTTTTTACAATTTTGCTGACAGTGCGTTGAGCAGCACCATGCAGATCGCCTGTAACTAATATGATATGTTATTGTAAAAATACTACCTTTGTTCTCGTATATGTGTGTAATATAGACAAAATAATAAGATAAAAATTCTGAAAATACGCTAAATCCAGGTTATTTATTGTCTTGTGACAGCAACTTGTGCACTGTTAGTGCGCTTGCGTTGGATTGCGCTCTGTTTCCCTTAAATTAAATTTTACTTACCATTATCTTGTTGATATAATCCTTTCGTACTTGCATATCAGTAGAAATTGTATTTTGTCGCATTTGTAAATGTTCCAAGTCATTTTTCACAATATTTATTATAAATGTTTCTTCAGTAATCTGCGTTTAAATTCACTTGCAGACAACAAAATAAACGGATTCGCCTTTCTAACCTAACTTCTTACGAAAATTGAATTATTTTGTCAATTTCACATCTAGAATATATGCAAAAATGTATAAATATCTCAGACACGGTTAAAAATACAGCTGTTTGGACTTAAGCTACATACACTGTTAACTATATTTTACTAACTATAATGGAAACAATAACAATAACCTGAAAAGTATATGTATATTTACAAAAATATTTCATGTTTTGAATACTTACTAATGTAATTTACTTCCTCATCTTTGTAGTTCAATAAAATGATAACAAATCCTTCTTATATCTTTTTTATTTCAAAAATATTTCTATCTAAACATTCAAATAGACATGTCAAATGTGTCGTGACGTTGGTCAAGTTTGGTTTCTTATTTATTTAATTATGGCACATTTGGTAACACTGACCAGATACATATGAAATGTCAAAAATTTATAATTCTTAAATACAATATATTAGACCTTTTTTACCTGTGTGAAATAATTTCGTATTCTCATAATTAATAATTTTGTATTTAGTTTCATTCAAATATTCTTCATTACATAAATATTTACATTTAAAGTTTCAAATTGACAAGTCAAAAGATCGATGTTCCTCTTAAAAATTTTATAGACTACTTGATTTTTTGTTTTAATTTTGAAAATTTGCACTTTAATAATTTTTTATTAAAAAACTATGCATCCTACAGAAAAAACACATAAGGTTAGGGCACTCGAGCAAAGAATTTCCAACCACTTGTTAAAACTTGCACAAAAATCGCACAAACGGTTAAAGCTGTAGCCTTGTTCAAATGATGGGCGATTGTCGTGATGAAAGAATAGTGAATCTAACCCTTTAGTATATAGGACTAGCGAAAACTCGGCTACGCCGTGCTTCCCCTAGGTGGATAGTGTTTTATGATTGTTTATATGCATTCCTAAATTATAATAGTTTAACATTTATAAAAAGTGCTACCGCCGTTGTCTTCAGCATTTTATGACTGTTTACACGCATTCCCACATTGGAAACGTGCATAAGCTATACAGAGTGCTAACGTCGCAGGCCCTCTTATGATATCCACAAGAATTAACATTCTTTAAATCAATGCATTTACTATCTTACAGACCGACCAGATTGTATGAATTAATTTTCCGTCGCATATTGTTAGACAAATAACATTAGAACTGTTTGAAGTTTTACCACAGCTGTTGGTTCCACCGTAAAACCATTTGTCTGCACAGTAGAATTAGTAATCATATTTTCTGGTATTGAATGCTAGCGGGGATAGGTCAGATGATAACATTGTAAATTAAAACAAAAGTGGGTCGCGTAGTATAACGCCGGTTATTTAGCTTGAATAGTTTAAAAAAGAAAAACAACAATAACCTCACCTTATGTACAAAAGTCACGCTTGGAAAATTCGGGCATGTTTTGTGCATTAGATTATTTTATTGTTGTTATATTTGGAAAAATATAACATTTTTGTTTCTGATTCCACACGGTTATAGAGTTCCTTGAGGTTGACACCAAGACCGACTCGACCAATCCACGTATTTTCAAATGCATTGATTAAGTATAGAAGAAATCACAATTTTTTGACGTACATTTAAGGGAGTTTCTTTTAAAAATTCTGGCAGATTATTTTGCAAAAATACATAATTTTCAGCATTTAATTAATCTAGCAATGAAAAGGGGCCAATCGACTGTGAATTTAGTAAATCGGCCCATATGTTCACAGATAATCTACATTTTTTAAATAACATATTATGATTGTTTTCGCACTATTAAATAGCAAGTTTCATGTACTTTTCAAATTTGAATAAATATATAGCATGTTTTATTTGAAAATAAAAAGTTACATATCATTGCGTAAAAATGGAACACTTGTAGAAAAACTGATACTGCATATTTATACACAAACTTTGTTTGAACAATTTTCTATAATATTTAAAATAATCGAGTTACTAAAAGAAAACAGACCGAATAATCACCCTGTATTAATAAATAAATAAAACTTAACTATTATGTAAATAAAGATACCGGGTTTTTTTTTTTTTGGACTATAAGAAATACAATGGTAAAATTTTTATATGGCTGTAATTTCTGCCCTATTAAATTAAAAACAAATGTATAAATACGTAAAATATTTAGAATTAAAAACTGCATGAAATGAGCTTAAATTTGTTGATATAATAGGTTTTTGTCATGAGAAAACCATAAAATAAAATAGCCGTTACAAAGTTTTAAAAAAGAAATAAAAAATATCCTATAACTTTTAATTATAGTATTCATACTACAGTTCTAAACCGCAAAGAAAATACTAAAGACCTCGAAGTGACTTTTAACACTAAATTTAGTTTTTCACAACATATTAATAATATTTATAATGAGTCCACTCGATTTCTATGTTTTATTATCCGTAATACCAAAGATTTTATCAGTATCACGCCCATCATAACACTATATTACAGTTCCATTCGTTCCAAAATGGAATATTGCTCATTAATATGGAACCCAACTTATGAGAGTTATCAAGATCATCTCAAAAGAATTCAAAAAAAGTTTTTGAAATACCTGTATTTCAAAATAAATAAAATTTACCCGGACTATTCAGTATCTTACTCTACCTTACTGCACATCTTTAATATGCCCAGTCTTTATCATCGCCGTGAATTGACTTCTGTTTTTCATCTCAGTAAGTTAATTCATGGTGAACTTAACGACTCGTCTTGATTGTGTCTCCTTAATTTCCACATCTCATCCTTTCACTTACGGAACTTCAGTACCTTCTATCTTCCTACCCCTCGTACAAACATAGATTATTTTTGTCCCATATACAGAATGTGCTCAACTTATAATACTAAATATTCGGATATTGACATTTTTCATTTGCAACCTAAATATTTTTATAATATAATACGTAATATTAAATATATAATATTTTCTATTTTGAGCAATATTAATTTATGTTAACTTATGCTATTTTATGTATTATTATTTTTTCCTGTTCTCAATTGGGATTTTTTCCTGTTGGATAGTGTGTCTAAATAAAAAAATATAGCTAACGATTCTGGCAGATAAAATGGCAAAAATTTGTTATTCTGTACAATTCCATAGTTATCGGTATTAATAATAGAATTTAATTTAATTTACATGTATATTTTATTTTTCTATTGATACCACAACCATTGTTGTCAGTTAAAACAGTCTGTGAATAATAATTTGCCCGTATTGACGGGCTATGTTTGGGTTTCAAGTATTCACCCTGTATAAATGTTTTTAAAGTTAATGATGCATTATACTTTTATTATAAATACTGATATTTATATTTTCTATTTATTTATTGTAAAAAGTTTAATCATTATTGTTACATATCGAAGAAACATTTTCTCTAAGTTTTCTAGTCTAGTCACGCCCGAGAGTCAATTTCCTGATGACACATTAAAATAACACTTAATATTTTTGTCATAAATAGCTATTTTTTTTTTTATTTATTTATTGTTCAACGTGTAATCATTATTATAATACACATTGAGTGAAAGACTTTTCAAATTTTTCTTTGCAATCATGTAAAATATGACGTTTAATTGAATTTCCCGCGCCCGCACGCCATGGGTTGTGTGAATAAATGAACTTTTTTTGAAGACTAAAGGGGCTGACTAAGAACTCACATACTGATTAAGAGCAAGCGAAAGTGTCAGACTGCTAATACTATGGTATAATATTCATTTGATATGTCTATTTGAAAAGTAATGTTTGAAATAGTTCTGATAGACATCAACAGATGGTGGTGTATATCTCGATGTTACCAGTTTATTATTAGTATAATATATGTAAATAAATTGAAATAAGTTCTGTAAACACTTATTTTAGTTACATTATGATATAATATAAGTGATAAAATGAAAATAGTTTTAAAATAATGTTTTAAACATATCAGGGGATACGCCAAAAACTCCCTAGAATATTCTATTTCCTTACACAAGTTGTTTTAGGAAGAAACTTGTATATACAAGTTCACAAAATAAATTATTACGTACTGTTTATAAACAATATAATTTATTTCTTCCTATTAAGATAGTTTGAAATTGAAATTTGTGACTTGAACATAGGTGAGCCAAGGTTACTTTTGAAATTTTGAAATTGAATAATTTCTGTCAGAGATGATGTAACGTTTCTTTTCTATTTTTCATTGATTGTCTACAATAATATGTGTGACTTATAATGATAATTAAGACGTATAATTGTGTATAAGTTTATAATTTTAATTTCTAACTTTATGAATGGTGTTATGCGAGCAACAGTAAATCTTCGGTTTCGGGTTCGATCCCAACAGGGAACAATATTTTTTTTTTTTTTTTTTTTTTTTAAATGATTGCATTATGTATGTGTGTGACAGCGGTTATATTATAATGTATTAACTGATTGGTATTATCTGATAACAGCCGTTTACGTAGAATGTCACCCGCCCGATTGGAATCTATAGAAATGTGAAAACCTTTCTTGGCGGCATTTAAATCATTTAAAAAATCGATGAATATGAACATTAAATGTTGTGTTATGTTAATTATGATAAATATAAAAACTTTTCTGTATCAATTCTTATTATTGATTGAATTAATGATTGTATTTTTAAGAATTTCATTGTTGCAATCAACAATAATTACTTTTCATTATAGCGGTTATATATAATAATATATTAACTGATTCGTATTATATGGTAATAGCCTTTTACGTAGACTGTCACCCGATTGGAATAGAAAAATCTGATGTGTAAGAAAGATCTCATGTGAATAATACATGTACCTACCTTATAAAAACAGAGTATAATAAGAAAAATGGCTATAATTTTATAACAAGGAATTATTTGGCACACACACACTGATATTTATGAGGTTGTTTAAAATTTCAATATTTATTAATTACCATTTAAATGGAGAAAATAAATATCATATGATTCAAGGCCAAGAGAATGTGTTATTGATATTTATTTAAATTTCGCGCTAATTTTATTTGTATAATAAATACAATTTCTAATATTAAAGTTTCTTTATTTGTAAATGAAATACGTTTCCTAAAAGTATTATTCTTATCATTTTTGTCTGCTGACTCGACAAGATGACGTATATTTCATCAAGAAATTGTTGATTAATAGTGCACATTTTTATAATTTCTAGACATTTTACACATACAATATTTATCAAATAAATTAAATTATATACATTTATTAATATTACAATATATATTTCATTTTAAAACACTCTATGTATAAAAGAAATATTTCAAACTTTCTTCACATTTCAATTACCCACAATTTTTTGAGATTAATTTTATAATAATTAATTACCACTTAATTGGGGCAAATATATATGAAACACATGTAATTATTTTATAATTAGCCTGTAAAACAATTTTTCGTTCTTGTAATAAGCACAGATTATTCACATTTCATGTTCTTTTGATAACCTGAAAATTTAATTTTAGTATTACAAAAATATTTCATGTTTTAATACTTACAACTAATGTAAACTATTTTCTCATGTTTATAATTAATTAAAATTATAATAAATCGTTGTTATATTACTCTATTTTTCAATATTCATATTAATTATGTCAAATGTGTCGTGACCTTGGTTTCTTATTTTGTTAATTATTGCACAATTGGCAACACTGACCAAATACATATGTAACGTCAAAATTTTTATTTTTTAAATATAATGTATTACACCTTTTTTACCTGTGTGAAATAATTGTCTATTGTCATTATTTATCATGTTAAATTTACTTTATTTCAAATATTCTTCATTACATAAATATTTACATTAAAAGTTTCAAATTGACAATGTCAAAAAATGTGTCATAATATTTTCTCGGCGATATTCATCTTAAAATTTTCAAAGAGTACTTGAGCTTTGTCTCAGTTTTAAAAACAAAAATCCAAAAATGTACATTAAATAATTTTTTCCACAAAAACTATGCATCCTACAGAAAAAACACATAAGGTTAGGGCACTCGAGCAAAGAATTTCCAACCACTTGTTAAAACTTGTACAAAAATCGCACAAACGGTTAAAGCTGTAGCCTTGTTCAAATGATGGGCGATCGTCGTGATGAAAGTATAGTGAATCTAACTCTTTAGTATATAGGATGGTGAGTTCATTAATTGCACTATCAAAAACAGTTCTACTTTTTCAACGAATGCAGGTTGACTATTTTAATCACATTTGTTTTGGTAGCTAACTAAACTACCACTGGCGGGTTTAGAAAATTATGATAGGGGGGCACGATATTAGGAAAAACAAATTTTAAATATACAATGGCTCACAAATTATTCCTACACTTTAATTTTATCAGTAAAATGTAAAATAAAGAGGGTTACCAAAAAGAAATTCATTTAAAAAATTAAACATAGACTTCTTTCAATATTTCAGAATGAAATGATGGTCATTAAATTGGTGAAAATAAATTATATACAAAAATTATTCGTACACATACACTTATAAAATTATTATTTAACACAATACTATATTTTAATATTTAATAGGGTACTCATTGGCTTTAATTACAGCATCCAGTAACCTAGACATTGATTGTATTAAATTAGATTATATGGAAGGTGAATTTTTTTCTCATTCTTCAGTCGCGACCCCCTCCCCCCCCCATACACCACGTAAATACCTCATTTCCACGGTAGTCACTCTTTTTTTATGCATTCCAGACCATGCCCAATATTCGCTTCCATACAGAAAAGCACGCACTAGCACTCCATTATATACAATTAATCGAGCATCTCTAGATACGTTAACGTTTCGTGCAAACGCAACCACAGCACCCATTACTACCAATCAGCATACAAATAATTTGTCGGATTTAATAGCAGAACTGTCTGCATGTAAGATTATTTAAACTTCAAAAACGTGCAGTAAGGAATTTATTTAATTTGAAATACAATGAATCATGTAGAGACACTTTCAGAGCAGAAAAGATCCTACCGTTACCATGTATGTATATACTTTCTGTAATCTTGCATATTAGGTCAATCTCTAACACGATTTTGACACATGGAAACATACACAATTATAACACAAGAAATAGAACTAATCTTATTATTCCTAAGCACAGATTATCCTTATGCACGTATAATCCTAACATTATAGGTATCAAACTCGTAAATAAGCTACCCATTACTATAAAGAACATAAAATCTGAAACATTATTTAAAAATAAATTAAAAGATTTTTTAATTGACAAGTGTTACTACTCTATGGAGGAATATTTAAATGATGATTTAGCTTTAATCTAGTGTAAGATAAATGTAATCGTTATGTAATTAATTTCTGATTGTGACGAGCCACATATCAATGTAATTGGTCTATTGGCAGAATAAATTTATTATTATTATATTATTACCTTACACTCACTCTCCTTTTAATCTCTCGATCATTTTGATCATCCCTCCACATCATGCTACCCAAATATACAAACTCATTCTCCTGCTCCAGTTTCACTCCATTCACCGACACATTGCACTCAGTTACCAATTTACTTCTTTCAAATACAATCAGCTCGGATTTATCAATATTCACCACCAGATTCATACTTCTTCCAACCACATTTATTTTCCCTATCATTCTTCACTTTCACCTAAAACAACCAAATTATCTACATACGCTAACGCAGGCACAATACTTTCACCAATATGTACACCATCCATTTTACTCAACGCTCACCGCAACAATACATCCATATACAAGTTAAACAACCACGGAGTCAAACCACAGCCCTGTTTCTCACCAACATTTATACGAAACCTACCATCTATTCTCACAGCAGCCTCACTACCCTCATACGACGCTCGAAACGCTCACAACCAGTTTCCATTCATGCCGTTGTCTCTGAGTACATCCCACAAAGTATTTCTTCTTAAAATCAAGAAAGCCATAGAACACCTTGTTCTTGTCAAGTGACTTCTCAACAATCATACGAAAAGCAAACAATTGATCGACACATGAACGTCACTAATTTTTAAAATTGTTACGGTTCGCACCTTATGAAATCTTGCCAAAAAGTTTTCCTACTTTTCCTACAATTTTAACAACTCCTGTGTAGTTTTAAAACTGCACTAATTTTTTTTGTTCAAATGTAGAAGTCACTTGAATGTATAAAATGGTCCACATATATCTCTTTCCCCATTATAAAGTGTATGACGAAAATTGTTCAGATTTAAAAACTACGTCTGTAGTGAGCTCAAAATTAATGATCTTTGTACGTCGTGAAAAATGATAAATAATTTTGACAATTCCACTTATAATCTGTCATCCATTTAAATCATAGTATTTTGGTGAATTGAACCAATCACATTCCATTTACACTGACAATTTTCACTAGTGAAAATTGCCGCTGTAATTTAATGATCAGTATTTTATTTAAAAATTAATTGAATAATTATATATTTCGAGGAATTATCATGCCATATACCATTTTACTGGTAATTTATACCTAGATCACTCCTGCTTGTTGCTTAAGAAAATCGTCACTGGTGCTATAGCACTCGTTTCGATTTTCGTCGCAACAAGCAGTTGTGATTATATGACGGCAAAAGTTGCCGGTAAAATTCTAGTCACTAGGGGTTATTATATATGCTGTAACAGAAATAAATACATTAAATTTAACCAGTGATAGAATTCATCGAGTGGAACAATATTTCTTAATAACTTTTTCTTGTAAACCTTCTAGATATTGAGTTAAAATTCTTCAAAGTTTTGTTAAATATTTCATTACTCGCCTATGGTTGAATTCAAAATGAATGCATGTGCAGAATACGGTGCATGCGTCTACGGGCAATTATAGCCGTTGTGACTGCGACAGAATACAATGAAAGGTTCATGAATTTGTCAACACAAATGAAAGATAAGAAACTGGTAAATACATTTACCGATACACCAGATGGTGAAACTATACTCAAATCGAGAAAGATAATTTTAATTTAAAAATGCTATAAATAATTGAGATTTCGAAAAGAAGTTATTAAGAAATATTGTTGCTGATCTACCACTAGATGAATTGAATGTACTTATTTCTGTTACACCCTGTATATGACAATTTTTTATTAATTTTCAGTATACCAGGGTAAAGAAAACAAATTATGATCTTCCAGTGTTCACTTTGTCAGATGTAAAATAATTGTTAGAATGATTAAAGTATTGTTTGGATTCGCTAACAAATTATGAAAAGATATTTTGGATTCGAAATGTAGTATTCAAACTGTCAAACTAAAAAACTCGCAAATTGTAATTTGTTTTACTGAAAATATTTAAGATATAACTAGACGCAGTATTTAATTATGAACATTATTTGTCGTTACACTTTGTCTGTAAAATTAATAGGTAAAAAGATATCGCGAATTTTTTACACTGTTCAGAAAAAGAAAACAAATAGACACCCGGTATATAGTTAACATGGACAACAGACCACAAGTACATGCGTTGTCTATGTTAACTATTCGTTTATCTCCCAAATATTGAAAAAAGTAGTTCTGCATTTTGATGCCCAATGCAATATATAAGTTAGATCAACCATTCCCGTGAGAACTGCTGACCTAAACATCTCCAGTTTCCCCAGTCTAGGAATAAGCACTTTTGTAGTATAAAATGTAAAACTTAGAATATAGAAGTTAGTTACAGTAGAGAGACTGAAGTGTCCAGAAATATTATATAATTTGTATCAATCTTAACTATTTTCTTTCGTTGTAATTTAAATAAATAAAAAAATTTAACAAACGTAATCCACGTTTACTTAACTGGCGCAGTCTTGGTAGGATTCTCAGACACTTTGACGAATCCAAAAAGTCGCAAAAATAGTGTTTCGTTTCTACGATTTACTGAGAACCCAGAACCTCAACGAAAGACGTCGTCGAGAACTCAACACGAGGGAACATCGTGGACCAGAGATCTCCTGTGGCCCTGCTGAACACAGAGCTGCAGAAATCGACACCCATCCAAGGAGCTCTGCAGAGGCAAGCCCATGGACCTGATAATCCTGTAAGTGCCTATGTCATTCAGTGATATCAGTAATAATAGTTCAGATACAGAATCGGACACATATTCAGTTGCTTCCTGTAATTCACCAATCCCCCAATTAGATAATTTAATCCTTAAAATAAACAATTTATCTTTAAACAACAAAATGGCTACTCCACATACTCCGGCGGTTCAGCCAACCCCTAGAATCCAAAAGGAATATTTAAACATGATACCGGAATTTAACGGTGAGCCAAAATTGTTAACCAGATTTACAGAAATTTGCGAAAAATTATTAATTGTTTTTTTTAACAAAGACGACCCCCATGATTTCCAAAACGAATACCTTTTATCTACAATCTTATCGAAAATAAAAGGCGATGCTGCTGTGCAATTAGCCAGCTGCACGATAACTTCGTGGGACGATATTAAAAATGCTCTTATCAATTCCTATTCTGATAAAAGAGATTGTTATACTCTTACAATAGAGTTAGCAGATTTAAAACAAGGTAATGAATCACCTTTCGATTATTATCATAAAGTACAGGATCTTTTAAATCTGCAAATATCATATGTCAACCTCAATAAAAATGCTGCAGAAGCAAAAGTATTATCTGACTATTTCAGACAATACGCTTTGAGAGTTTTATTGCGTGGCTTAAAAGAGCCGCTAGGTACACTCATGCGCACAAAAAATCCAACAGATCTTAACTCTGCACTAAATATGCTGACTAACGATTTCCAAATTGAGAGTTGTACTCGCGCGCATAAAATTCACACTAACACACAAAGACATAAACAATTCATTCAACCTTCACAAATCAGACATCCACAACCACAAATTAGATATACACAAACATCACAATTAACATACAGACCCGACCTAAACCCTAATAACCAATATAAACCTGCCAATCAAATACAAAACGCAAAACCAAACGTTTTTAAACCCAATCCAAACCAAAAATTCCCGAAACCTGTCCCAATGAGTATCAGTACTCGACAATCATTCCAGCCAAAACCTGGTCCCTCAGGTTACAACAATCGTCTTCAAACAATTCACACCAAAACAATATACACAGACTAGACCCAACTTCATTTTCGAAGAACTTAATAACACAGAAGTAAACGAATGCAATGACGAACAATACGACAATAATATAGTTTTACCATATGATAGAGAGGGCGACGAAGACACACTAGAATATGAACAAGAAACAGTAACAAATAATTTTTTAGAGTGGCCGGCCTCGGAAACCAATTTGAATTAAAGTTTTTAACACATAACCATAGCGAATTGCCATTTATAATTTATCCTGAACATGATCTGAAAGTACTCATTGATACCGGCAGTACACGTTCATTCATAAAACCAGAGATCGCACAAAAATTTTATAATGACAAAATTCAAAATGACCCATTCAAAATCACTACAGCACATGGCACATCCCGAGAAAATTATAGTTTAATTATACCCTGTTCAAAATTATTCAAAAAGACAGATGTCATGCTAAAATACCATCTCTTTGATTTTCACAGTCAATTTGACATATTATTAGGACTCGATAATTTAAAACATCTAGAAGCGATCATCGACCTGACACGCGATAAAATTATCACTCCGAGTCGTGAGATAAAAATTCACTATCACCAGCTAAAGCCGCGTCCACACTACGTGCAAGTAGATCCAAGGTCGGAAAAAATTGTTAAATTACACACAAATTGCATAGAAAATGGTGAAGCATATGTCCCAGAAACAAATTTAGGATATTTTACAATACCTGCAGGAATTGCCAAAATTAAAAATTATACCTTTTCATATCCTATAATAAACACCACAGAAACTTCCGAAATTTTAAACACTCAAAATGAAGAAATATCAGTAGAACCATTAGAAAATTTTGAAATTAATAACTTAAATTTTAGCAATCAAAATTCAAAAAATTCTTTCGATATGACCCAAATTAGAACAGACCATATGAACTCTGAAGAAAAATTGGCCATTACTAAATTAATTAAAGAATATTCGAATATATTTCATACTGACGGCAAATCATTAACACTTACAAACGAAATCAAACATCACATAAGAACTAAAGACGAATTACCCATCTACACAAAAACATACAGATACCCTGAAATTCACCGAGTAGAAGTACAAGAACAAATTCATAAAATGCTAAAAGAAAATATTATTCAACCGTCACATTCACCGTGGTCTTCGCCCGTGTGGATCGTGCCCAAAAAGATGGATGCGTCCGGAAAGAAAAAATGGCGGATGGTCGTTGACTACCGCAAGCCAATGAAAAAACCATTGACGATAAGTACCCTATCCCAAACATAAATACTCTTTTGGACAAACTTGGTAAATGTCAATACTTTACAACTATAGATTTGGCCTCGGGTTTCCATCAAATTGAAATGCACAAAGATGATATCCAAAAAACGGCATTTTCAACAGAAAATGGACATTATGTTTTTTTAAGAATGCCGTTTGGCTTGAAAAATGCACCCGCTACTTTTCAACGTGTAATAAACAATGTACTGAGGAATCTAGTAAATAACATCTGTCTCGTTTATTTAGACGATGTGATTATCTTTAGTACTAGTTTGCAGGAACACATTGAAAGTTTGCGCGCTGTATTTGAGAGACTCAAAGCAGCTAACTTAAAAATTTAGATGGACAAATCTGAATTTTTACGCAAAGAGGTGGCTTATTTAGGTCACGTGGTTACCCCCGACGGTGTAAAGCCTAATCCGGACAAAATTTTAGCTATAAAAAATTACCCTATTCCTAAAACGACTAAACAAATAAAAGGATTTCTCGGACTAATAGGCTACTATAGGAAATTTATTCAAAATCTTGCCGGCATTACCAAACCTTTCACTAAATGCCCCAAAAAGGGAGCTACTATAAATATTCAAGATCCAGAATATGTAGCATGCTTTAATACCTGTAAAAATCTTCTTATTAATGAACCGATCCTCCAACATCCCGATTTTTCAAAACCCTTTAACCTCACAACAGACGCT
This sequence comes from Harpalus rufipes, assembly GCA_951394225.1. NCBI lineage: Eukaryota > Metazoa > Arthropoda > Insecta > Coleoptera > Carabidae > Harpalus > Harpalus rufipes. The sequence continues at coordinate 15,857,526 of OX596285.1, forward strand.
AGCAATTATGCTATCGGCGCTGTACTATCCCAAGGACCAATAGGCTCAGATTTACCTATTGCGTATGCAAGTAGAACACTTAATGATTCCGAACAAAATTATTCTGCCATCGAAAAAGAACTACTTGCTATTGTTTGGGCTACCAAATATTTTAGGCGATACTTATTTGGCAGGAAATTCAAAATTATAACGGACCATAAGCCTTTGCAATGGTTATTCTCCCTGAAGGAACCAAATTCAAAATTAGTAAGATGGCGACTAAAACTCGAAGAATTTGATTATGAAATCATTTATAAAAAGGGAAAATTAAACACAAACGCTGACGCACTGAGTCGTATCCCACATACAAATATTCCCACACACAACCTTATAAAATCTACTAACAATAAACCACCATTGACCGAATATCAAAATTATTTGGAAAACCAAGACATTACCGATAATAACTACCAAATTTTGGAAAAAGAGGGTAACTAATTCGACGCACCCCCAACAGAAAGCTTGGCACATTGTGTAAGTAGAGATCTAAAAATGTCAAAAGGCATTGCCCAACTCTTCGGAAGGGAATTTCAAAATTTAGACAAACTACAAAAACAAAATCCAAAATTACATTATTTGGTTTATTTAAAAGGGGAAGCTAGATATATAATTTATCTAATAACAAAAGAAAATTATGTTGACAAACCTAGCTATTCAGATATGTTTTACACCTTATCAAAATTAAAAAAGTTTTGTCTGAGCCACAAAATCAAAAATCTAAGTATCCCAAAACTGGGATGTGGTAAAGACCTATTACAATGGGAATACATAAAAAATATGTTACAATACATCTTTCAAAACACAGACATCACAATCACTGTCTATAAACCACCATCTACTAACACACCAAATCTTAACGCCAACGAAACAAATGACACTAATTGCGACGAATTCTTCAAATACATGGAAGACTTCAACAAAAAATTTGAAAATAACAAACCAAACGACGCTGAATCTTTAGTAGTTGAATTCGATAATAATTCACAAAATAATGACGTAGAACAAGATAATACAGACGCAACCATACACTCCAACCCTGAAAATCCTATCATAGGTATCCCAATCACCGAAAATCCTGTAAATATAGGAAAAAACCAATTAATAATATCAGAAGTCCTATACTCTCCCGCTAAACCCAAAATTGTTAAATTACATGACGATAAAATGAGACTTCACGTACAAATCTCCAAAGAAAATTTTGAAAACGATTTAATTGACTTTATTAAACAATATATAGTTCCAAAGGTAAAATATCACCTATATTTTGAACAACCCGTCTACGAAAAATTTTGTACAATTCTGCAAAAACATTTCAAAAACTCTGAATTAGATTTTATTAAATGCAACAATAAACTAATTGACCTTGAAGATCAATTCGATAGAACAGAAACAATAAAAAATTATCACGAAGGGAAAACGAATCACAGAGGAATTCAGGAAACTATTAACCAAATTAAAAGAATCTATTATTGGCTTAATCAATTAAAAGACATTAACGACTATATAAATCAATGTGAAGTCTGCCTAAAATCAAAATATGAACGCCATCCTATAAAGACCAAATTCAATATCACTCCAACCCCAAATAAACCCTTCCACACCATCCATGTAGACACCCTGAGTCTAGAAAACCGCAAATTTCTGACAATTATCGACGCATTCTCAAAATATGCCCAAGCCTATCATGTTAACTCAACAAACGCAATTGAAATTTTTAACAAACTGACCAGATTTTTCTCACATCACGGCATACCTAAATTAGTTATATCCGACAATGGGCTAGAATTCAAAAACAACGTCGTAAAAGAATTACTGGCCGTACATAAAATTGAAATTCATTTCACATGTTCACAACACCCTAACTCAAATGGATTAGTAGAACGTTTCCATTCAACACTTATCGAACACATTCGGCTTTTTAATCTTCAAAAAAACTTTAAAAATGAAATTATCGAAAACAAAGTCAATTACGCACTACTAGCTTATAATAACACTAATCATAGTTCTACAGGCCTTAAACCAATAGACGTAATAAACGGACATTTTGAAACAAATTCACCTTTGGACATAGAATTAGAAAAACAAATTATTCAAGACTACGTAGAAAACCATCGCGAAAAAACAAAATTAATATATAAAAATATTAATGCAAAATTACAAAATAGGAAAACAAATTTAGCAGAAAAATTAAACGAAACCCGAGAAAATTTACCACAAATTCCAGATACCATATATGTGCACAATAAACAAAAAGTAAATAAAACAAAAAATTCAAAATTCAAAAAAGAAAAAATCAAAAGTGTTAACAAGGATCTGAAAACTGCTAAAATTCACACAGACCCTAACGATAAAAAGCAACCAAAAATTCATTTGGCTAATATAAAAAGGCCCAGGAAACAATATAAAAACACTAATGAGGACTTAAACCTTCCAGGTCCCTCTTGCTCACATGCGTCTACGGACTAGGGATCAAAGACATTACTCAGAACACTGGACTCTTATCACTTGACCTAGGACAAGCAAAACTACAAAAGACAACACATACCTTTTTACACTATTATGACATGCAATCAATTCTTTTACAATACAAAAACCTTAAAATACAACACGGTACATTACAACAAACAATTCATGTAAATAATATTAGTTTAACAGATAGTCACGATAAAATAATTAGTTATATTCAAAATTCAATAGATGACAAATTTAGACATTTAATTAGTAACTATGATAAGCCTAGACATAAAAGAGGATTAATAGATGGATTAGGATCCATAGTAAAGGCAATAACGGGGAACTTAGATGCGGAAGATGAGAAAAAATATAATAAAATTTTAAAACATTTAGATGAAAACCAACATAAATTAAATGATCAAATAAAAAACCAATATTCCGTCAACCATCAGTTAATACAACAATTTAACAAAACTATATACACTATTAAACAAAATGAAGAGGAATTGAAAGCAAAAATCGAGCAGTTGTCCCACTTAGTCATCGGCGAAACTCAGCAGTCAAATAAACTTGCGATTGATGATATCTACAATCAGTTAAATATTTTATTTAACATGATCTTTAGCATACTACAGGACATAGAAAACTCCTTAACCTTTTGCAAATTACATGTCATGCACCCCAGTATTATAAACATCAAAGACCTTTATTTGGAACTGAATAAAATACACCACCACTACAATAACGAATTCCCTTTAGAACCTACACAAGAAAACATGATAGAATTTGAGAATTTAATAACTGTAAATTGCAAAATTAAATCAGATAAAATTATTTACTTCTTAGAAATACCCATTAACCATGAAATAGATTTTCAACTATTTCACCTTATTCCGATTCCTACTAAACACCAAACTGAATATGCGACCATTATACCTAATAAAAATTATTTCTTAAAATCCCCTGATGGCCGTATTAAATCGCTGAACGGCATATGCAAAAAGGGATCTGTCTACCAATGTCCAAATAAAATTGAAGAAACGGATGATGGAAGCTGCGAGAAAAACATTATTCTACATAACAGCAACAAAAATTGTCAATACACCAAAATTAATTTGAAATCCAACCATATAGAAATTGTGGAAGAAATCAACCAATTTCTGGCAATTTTGCCTTACCCTGAAACAATCCAAACTTCATGTCATCAGGCAAATGAATTCAAGATTCTCCAAGGAATATTCCTAATAAAAGAAGACCAATATGTCATCTGAAATTCAGGAACCAAACACTCCTATTTAAAGAGGGTACATTCGGAAAACCAGTCATCATAGAAAATTTTCAAATCACACTGAACGCAAGCCAAATACCCACCATGTCAATCGACATCAACAACATCCAAGATCTAAGGCTTCCAATCAACAAATTCAATGATATTGAAGAAGATGACATCACGAACACCTCAAATTATCCAATCATAATACTTTATATTATTTTAATAATTACTAGTATTATTATATTCGTAGCTTTCGCAGTAAAAAGGTGCCCAAGGAAAAAGGTCAATCCCCTCCAAGCTCAAGACCAAGAACTTCAACCTAGGGACTCAAACCCAAACTCCGCTCACCAGCATCCCCAGCTGATCATCCCCGGTGGTGCTCGTTTCTAGGAAGGGAGGAGTTAGATCAACCATTCCCGTGAGAACTGCTGACCTAAACATCTCCAGTTTCCCCAGTCTAGGAATAAGCACTTTTGTAGTATAAAATGTAAAACTTAGAATATAGAAGTTAGTTACAGTAGAGAGACTGAAGTGTCCAGAAATATTATATAATTTGTATAAATCTTAACTATTTTCTTTCGTTGTAATTTAAATAAATAATTTTTTTTAACAAACGTAATCCACGTTTACTTAACTTATATATACAGGGTGTTTCCTTTAAAACAACCAGTGCTTTTTTGGGCGAACTAATGACTTTAGAAAAAATGTTATATACAAAAACTTACCAGGAAAAAGGGCTTAATTTATGAGAAATAATAAATAAAAAATTCAACCAGTGGTTCTCAAACGGTAGAATAAAATTATATTTTTTTAAATGGCAACCTGTATAATTTTTTTGTCCATTAGATAGAGAATTTTTTTTCTGATTTCAACGATATAAATATGATACAGGGTTGTATAACAATTATTTCGAGAAAAATGATATTAAAAATCAGAAATAATTTTACAATATTGAAGTAGGCTATGCAATAAACAACTATTAATACGACTATTGCCTAGGTTACGATAGTATATTATTTTCTTATATCTAAAATAATTTGTTTTACTAAGAAATTCATAAGTAACAAAACTATCTGTCACCTGTATCATTTGTTTGCATTTGTTTATTGCATAGCTTACTTCAATATTGTAGAATTATTTCTGATTTGTAATATCATTTTTCTCGAAATAATTGTTATACAACCCCATATCATATTTATATCGTTGAAATCAGAAAAAAATTCTCTATCTAATGGACAAAAAATTTATATAGGTTGCCATTTAAAAAATATAATTTTATTCTACCGTTTGAGAACCACTGGTATAATTTTTTATTTATTATTCCTCATAAATTAAGCCCTTTTTCCTGGTAATTTTTGGTATACAACATTTTTCTCTATTGTCATTAGTTCGCCCAAAAAAGCGCTGGTTGTTTTAAAGGAAACACCTGTATATATATACATATACGGGTATACGTATTCTACATCGTAATATAAACTAATATATTCCACAGATTTACGTGCTGCTGTAACCCGCCTTTATAAGGCGAAGTAGCAAATAATATTTAAGATGGGTTCTTGCCAGACTGGAGGTACAATTTAGTAATCGCCAAAAATATAATAATTAATAATAAATGTTCTTACCGTTGTGACGTTGCTCGTAGAAGAGTAAAGGTTCGAAATAATAGTAATGATTTATTATAACTAAGTTTATTGACTAGTATAAAGATGAGTTGATATATTTACAAATGATGGATCCGACTGTATGGAGGAATGGTCTTCTTCTGGTCTCTGTCTTAGTGGACCTCTCGATGGACTCTCACCGGACTCTGTCTTCCCATCGTCCATACAGTCTTTTATATTACTGTAATGCTAAGTCAACAAACAATTGAGGTGTCACCTAATTACCAAATAAAGAAACAATATTAGTGATTACTACTACTGAGTGCTAATGACCTCACTTGTGTGGTGACCTAGTCTTACACTGCAACATTTGTCGAATGCTGAGGTTCCAATGAAGAAATAAATAATTGTTAATTATACCGACCAAAAATATGAGTACAACTAATAATTAAACAAATTCTTATTGCTATTCGCTTCATTTTCTAAAAATATTGTTACACCAGTATTGTGAGGAATATCTTTTTGGTACCATTTTTCTTATTTTTATTTTTATATTTTAATAGTTATACAACTTTTAATAATTAATTATTTAAAACTTGTATACTTTCTTTCTAGTTGCGTTTCATTCAACTTTTCGTTTGACATTTGAAATGTTAAAATAACAAACTTTTTCGCATTATTGCGTTTATGTGACTTTTTGAAAACATTTGAGTAGGTATCTACTCATACAAATCAGTAGGGGTACCCATATTTTTAAATTGTATTTCATTTTGTAAATATAAAAGCAAATATTTTAAATTTTATTTGGTAAAATATGTATATTAGTATGTTCTTTATTTTTAATAAACTTTAAAATAGCATATTAGTAATAATTATTTTTATCATTACTGGTACAGAATCACATTTTGTTAACCTAAATCCTACCCATGCAAATAGTTATTTTTGAAATCATAGAAGTCTCAATAAAAAAAATATGACAATATTTTTGACTGAATTAGCGGTTGAATAACGATTTAAAAATTACTTTTAATCAAGGAGTTTGTTAAAACTGTGAACCAAGCTTAGTTTCTATAAATATTTACTCATATTTATTCAAAATTATTCGAGTGTTTCAACACTACAATTACCTTTTTGAAATTCGGAATTAATTTTCAAGTAAATAAAAGCACCGCAAGAACCATTTTTTGTGCTATTAGAAAATAATTGGAAATAAGTTTCAAGATTGACGTCGCTCGGAATCGAACTCGGGCCTTCCGAATCACAACCAGTTATTTAACGCCCACGTTACAATTCAATTATCAAACCGTGATCGGGATGTACTCGTACGTTGGTACGTTCTAATGGCCCATCTTGTAATTATTCTTCCTGTGTAACAATAATTTATTGTTTACTGCTATTATAATATATTTAAACAGAATAGAGCACGAGTTTGATCAAGTGCTAAATATTTGAACATGATTACGATTGAGAATACTCGTATTTTGTAATGAAGAATCTTTACAAACATCACAGCACAACAATTTTTTTAGAATTGATAGTCTCGTGGTGAAATTAGTACCCTTGAAGCCTGAATAATGTATCTGTAACTACAAACGCAAAATGTCACGGATGTGTAGGTGGGCATTATTCAATGGTAATTATTTAATTCTCTTACTCCCCACCCTGGTAGGAGTTTTGTTTATTAAAAAAAAAAAAAAAAATTTCATCACTTTATACATTAATTTACTGCTAATAGATATTTAAAAGTCAGTCTTTCTCTAGCATTTGAAGTGTTTAGAGTGTGCTTGTGAACAGTGACTGTTACGTTTTGGACAGGACGTTAAGAGAGGTGAGTTGAGTCTAACACGCACTTTTAGTTCCTTAGAGCGAGAAGTAATATACACGGATTTGTATGAGTATTTTCTTACTTTACTGCGTTGTCCTTTATCCTAATCCTTGTTGATTGGTCGCGCCCGGTAGAGCCTCTGGTCTTTGGTTTAAGACGCGTGAGAGAGCTATAAGGGTAACCAGGAATGCGATCTATGTGTCCACGATTGCTAGCCTCGTGGGTTTTCGCTGGTTCACCGCGTGGTAACGGTAGGGATGGTTTTATCCTGGTTTTGTAACCATGCCCCTAAGGCCGAAGTAAAGCCACTAGGGTGGATCAGCAACTGAGCAGAATTCGGGTTAGGGTAGCTCCCTATTCCCAGGGGTGGTAATGGCAGAGTTAGAGATGTAACCAAGTCTCAGTGCCGGGATAAACCACACTGCTCAGGGTGGTAGAGGCAGGTACAGTTGAGTATACGTACGCGTAAGACCTGGGCCACGCTGCTATTGAGTAGCAGGTATGCGTTTCGCATAAGGTGACTTACTCCATTTTCCCTGTTCTGTTGGACGCTGTTGTATGAATGTGTGTGTGCGTAATGACTCTTCACTAAGTGGTAAATACTTAGGTAGTTCTCTTTATTACAGGCAAACTAGGTGGTACCGGAGCAGCCCGGGTAGAGGACAACTACTATTTTAGTTTTTTATTTTTTTTGGGAAATATTCTATTAATTTAGGTAATAAAAGTCAGGGTACAGGTAATCATTTTGTTTTATTTCAGTCTCCTTACCAGTTATTCGAAGTAACCTCTCCTCGTTTACGCTACATTATCTTATAAAAATGAATTATGGTTCTTCTATTACACGTTTTAGATTTATGGACATTTCAATTGCCATTACCTATCTCATTCTCTGTAATTCACAAGAGCTTCGCAATATTTGATCAAAGTCTGTCGTGTTACTATTAACAGACATTATTCATATTTTTATTGATATTTGAAGAAATTGATTTACACTAACTATCTTCAAAATAAGTTTACTTTGGACACGACTACTCGGACTACTTTTATTTAATATTCAAAATTTTTACTCGATTTCCTACAAAAAAGCCCAATGCTCATTTGCATCGTTTCGGTTGTTGTTTCTCTCATAATTGAGTGATTAGTAAATCAAAATTTTATTTCCAATCCAGTTATTCTCTATGTCGCTGTGGTACGATAAGATTAATTATATTTCGAGATTTCAGGAACGGTATTGTTTGCTGAAGTTAGAGTTTTAATTTATAAACAATAAAAGTACGAATGCATAAGTCATATAATTTTTTTTCAGTGTTCTTTTCTTTTTAGATCATCTTGTATTTAGGCAGATAGAACTTATAAAAGCTCAATAGACACGTCATTGTTTGAAACATAATTTATTAGTAGAATTTAAACTTATAGATACGCATGTCTACTACAAACCTCTAGTCTAGATCTTACTAGTTATTTCGTAAAAAAAAGAAGTGGTATTTGAAGTTCTTCAACAAATGTAAATATTTAAGTATCACTTCTCGACAATTACAAGTGTAATCTGTACTTTAAATTTCTTCTGTATCTTTTACTTATTAAGTGTTAGTGGTGCAACTGAATATAAGAATTTACAATCACGGTAACTTCATTAGAAATACCTATATTAGAAATTAAAATCTATAAACATGAGATGAATGATTATTTGCCTACTAGGAATGTTGTAAAATGTAAATTAGAATAACGAGAGATTTAATTAATTAGTTATCCACATCAGATTTTTCTTATACATCATATTTACCTCCCACTACCCTTGGTAAGGGAGGTATAGGGATCGTGCTGAACATCGCATATCCAGACTTTGGTAAATGACCACGTTTTAAGGTCCCTAGAATCCAATTTTAACATTTTCATAATGATGTGTGTGTGTGTGTGCGTGCGTGCGTGCGTGCGTGCGTGTGTGTGTGTGTGTGTGTGCGTGCGTGTTATATGGAAAGACGTCGTTAGATTTTGGAGTAAATCAGATAATTGGAAATGGCACATTACTGGAAGTTCTGCATTTTGATGCCCAATGCAATATATATATATATATATATATATATATATATATATATATATATATATATATATTATATAATAAATAAAAAATTCAACCGGTGGTTCTCAAACGGTAGAATAAAATTATATTTTTTTAAATGGCAACCTGTATAATTGTTTTGTCCATTAGATAGAGAATTTTTTTCTGATTTCAACGATATAAATATGATACAGGGTTGTATAACAATTATTTCGAGAAAAATGATATTAAAAATCAGAAATAATTTTACAATATTGAAGTAGGCTATGCAATAAACAACTATTAATACGACTATTGCCTAGGTTACGATAGTATATTATTTTCTTATATCTAAAATAATTTGTTTTACTAAGAAATTCATAAGTAACAAAACTATCTGTCACCTGTATCATTTGTTTGCATTTGTTTATTGCATAGCCTACTTCAATATTGTAAAATTATTTCTGATTTTTAATATCATTTTTCTCGAAATAATTGTTATACTACCCTATATCATATTCTCTATCTAATGAACAAAAAATTTATATAGGTTGCCATTTAAAAAAATATAATTTTATTCAACCGTTTGAGAACCACTGGTTGAATTTTTTATTTATTATTCCTCATAAATTAAGCCCTTTTTCCTGGTAATTTTTTGTATAAAACAATTTTCTCTAAAGTCATTAGTTCGCCCAAAAAAGCGCTGGTTGTTTTAAAGGAAACACCCTGTATATATATATATATATATATATATATATATATATATATATATATATATATATATATATATATATATATATATCATCACGGCATATTACCCATTGCTGGGTGTGCCAATCTGCTTTCAACACATATATCGGTAATGATGAAATATTTGTACCGTTCGGTTATTGTACATATATGTATTACTTACAGTTCAGCAATTAAAAGTTTTACTGGGTTATATCAAGTAAACCCAGCAATATTTTTTACCGGGTCGCTATCCCCAGCCTTGAGTGAGGGGTGGGTCAAAAAAATAAGCAGAAAAATCTGTTGTGGCCAGCACAATACCTCTCGCCACTCCTTTTTTTGGTTACATAAGTATAGGGCGCGAACAGTCATGTTACATTGTTGGTCTTGACAAGCAGATGTGGGGGCCCGTTTCAGAATGATAATTAGTCAGTATGTTTCATTCAGAATTTCAAGATTTTCTAAATACACGTAGTTAATTTGTCACCAGGAGTGTGGAATTTACTTGTCGAGGAAAATAAACCATATGGAATTGGAAAATCACTAAATTTAGAATGAGAAATTATGATACTTACATCTATATACATAATTACTAGCTATCATTCTGACATCAGTCCCCATATCTGCTTGTCAAGGCGCCCTATTGTATTTAACATTTCTTGTATACCTACATTCTACACCAAAAATTCTACTTACATATATCTATTCCTTATATTTAGATTGTTTAATTTTAAATTAATTTTCTGAACAAATTTTGTCCTCTTCTAATTTTTCGAAATGTTTCCAATTCATTGTCAGGATTGACAGTATTTTTGAAGGATATATGTAATAGACCTAAAATTTTAAATATTTAAGTATTAATACATTAAGAAATAATATAATGTGTGTACTTCCCAGAAAAACTCTTTAGTAATATCTACGAATTTCTGACACTGACATTTATCTGTCAGTTACAAAAAAAAAAAAATTTCAACTATTTTCCATGGCATCCTTTCGGCTGTAAAATTTATTATAACATTATTTTATATATTATATTTCTTTTATCTCTAAATCTATAGAATATATAATAAAATATTTAAATGTATCAGATAGAGAATTTAATTTTCTTTAATATTACCAAGAAAAATTTTCAAAAAATATTATTTAGAAGATTTTTTTTCAAGAATCTTCTACTTCCGGTTGTCCAATTGTTACCAAAACCTTTTCAGATCTTCCCATGAATGTCCGATCGGAAAATACGTAGTTAAACAATTTTTAAGTCTTATAGTTTTTGAGTAATCGTCCTTCCAACATCCTACATACATACACACATACATCCACACACACACACACAGACATCATCGTAAAAATGTTAAAATCGGATTGTAGGGACCTTAAAACGTGCTTATTCAATAAAATCTGGATATGCGATTTTTAGCATGAATGCAATACCTCTCTTAGCGAGAGGTAAAAATCTGATGTGGCCAGCACATAACCTCTCGCCGTATATTTTACCTGGCTGTATGCATAAAGCAAAGATTATTTTTATAAATACAAATAATATATTCATATAAATCTATGACGTATAAACTTCTTTATTATTCAATAATAGCATGTCTCAACATGAAGATATTTTACCATAAATTATGTTACAATAAATTACAAAGTAGAGTTTACCATATATAAATATTAGGCTGGTAACAGCAATTTTCAATTCGAACAACTTTGTTTACTTTCTCTTCATATTCTTCTAGTAAAAACATTAATTTTGGGCGGTCTAAAATGTATATATCTGGATTGTGCATCTATTCTTATATATCTTCTTTTACATTTTATTTTTTCATACTTGTTATATCTAAATAACCTTAATTCCCTTTAATAAAGTGACGGATAGATTGCACTCCGATTTTGTCAATATTTACAACTTACTTGAGAAGAATTTGATAGCTTTTTCGCAATTCAAAGTTACTCTAGTCTACAGTACTGGTGTACATTGTCCCATAATGTTTGAAACAAATTTAAGTCCTTCAACCTAGACTTGTCATCTCCATAATAGTCACAGATCAAGAACTAAGGGATTCTCCAAGTACATTTTTAATTCATTACTCATTATTTCTGACACTGACATTTATCTGTCAGTTACAAATAATTTAAATTATCAACTATTTTTCATGGCATTCTTTCGGCTGTCAAATTTATTACAATAGATTATTTTATATATTATACTTCTTTTATCTCTAAATCTATGGAATATATAATAAAATATTTAAATGTATCAGATAGAGAATTTAATTTTCTTTAATATTACCACGAAAAATTTTCAAAAAATATTATTTAGAAGATTTTTTTTCAAGAATCTTCTACTTCCGGTTGTCCAATTATTACCAAAACCTTTTCAGATCTTCCCATGAATGTCCGATTGGGAAATACGTTGTTAAACAAATTTTAAGTCTTATAGTTTTTGAGTAACCGTCCTTCCAACATCCTACATACATACACACATACATCCACACACACACACACACACACACACACACACACAGACATCATCGCAAAAATGTTAAAATCGGATTGTAGGGACCTTAAAACGTGCTTATTCAATAAAATCTGGATATGCGATTTTTAGCATGAATCCAATACCTCTCTTAGCGAGAGGTAAAAAAGCAATTTATATTTTATGAAAAGAAATAAAAATTCTGATTAAGTTTACCTAAGTACTAGATTTATCAGTTAAAATGGCGATAAATATATTACACAAATATATGTGTTATAATACTACAAACGTATTTTTGATATGCAGAACATATCGAATTTTAAATAAAATACATAATATGTGTCGAGAACATTACTATAGCCACTTCAGCCGCGTACGATATAAAAGCTATACAGAAATACTAAATTATAGTGTAATGGGTTTGTTCGAGTGCCTCGGAGCTTGTCCTCTTTGTTGGAGGAAGTAAAAGAAATGATGTAGAAAAAATAATAATAACTTTATTACAATAAAAACGGTTGTTAATTACAGACGATGATTATTATAGCTACTAGCGTGAAATGTCTACTGCTTACTGCCCTTGCTTATTGCAATACATGGGGATTATATATTAATCTTTATCAACTGAATAAATACAAAGAGAATCGTGAGCTGGTTAAGTCACAAGACAAACCAGACATCAGCAAAACAAGATAGAGATAAATTTGATAATGTTTGTGGGAATTTCAAACAATTGGTATATTTAAGTTTGCTTATACAATATTGTTCTATACATGAGTAATAATGATTAATTATTAATAGCAATTACAATACATTACAATAGCATTAATCGAATGACAAACGAGAGAATCCAACACTTCCGCACTAAATAACTGCCCTTTTGCCTTGAGATAGATATTAAATGTCTGTAAAAAAAAAATTTGAAGGCGTTAATCCATCTAACGACAATAAATACCAACTGTATTTGTTTCTTAAATAGAGGGAAAATAATCCGTATAATAATTAAAACTCACTTTGCAACAATCTACACGTGCGAAAGTAATACAAAACGGCGTATTCCAATACTCTCCTCAAAATTCTCAAAAATATTTCAATTAAGCTAAATAATTACTAGCAGAAGTTAAAACTGAATAAATGTAATACTGTTAGTGACATCTGTGAGATTTTCATTAATCATTCGATTACGCCTAAAATGCAGTATTTTTTATTATTATAGGTAATGAAAGCAGTGAGGACGATATCATTACTTCTGAATCGGATTTCCGCAGTGAAAATGAGACTGATGATGAATAATATAATACCTGATGTACGTACTTTTTTATTTAATATAAACTTAGTTTAACATTTAATAAAAATTTTTTTTAAAAGAAATTACATCTATAATATATTTCCCTTTCAGCCAAAACCCAAATATGATATGCATAGTTAGTATGCTGTTCTGTAAGCAATAACATATGTTTTTGCTACGTTTTCTACTTAAAAATTGATTTTTTTCATATTTTAAAGCTTACTTTGCACATTGCTGTTGTTCGTGTGCCTTAAAGAAGTATTTATGTTGTATGGCGGTTTTAGTTTTTGTAAAAGACATAAAAATAAAAAATCGAATGTAATTTCTAGACGGAATGCTATGCTTTTATAATAAAAAAATAAGTTTTTTCGGAGTGGGGTGTAATTTTGACTTTTTTAAATGTCTGGGAGTAGCCAATAACCAATGAAATTATCTGGCATCAAATATTCTTGTTTGATTTATGGTAATTAATAAAATAAAGCTAGTCCCAGACAGTTTGCTATTATATACTCCCCATTGTAAGCGGCCAACGAAATCACAAGGGTGCTGTGACCCGTATATACATCCAATGTGTCCGGCCATAATTTTTTTGTCTCTTTCAGGGTAGAAATTATCAGTTGACTAAAGCCCGGATGGAATGGCATGGACATTTTTTGGTAGGTAAAATTCACAGCAATAAAAGGCTTTAGCGCCCTCTGTAGCCATTGAAAATGTCTGGCATTTATTATCGTCCACTACTTACACATATATACAATGTCATTTTATGCAGGTCCCTTACAGAATACCTAGATTCTAAAATATCAATTTTTTAGACAGTTTTGGGTCATGACCCACAGCTGGGTAGATCGTCTTTTTTCCGGGGAAGACAGCAAATCGTTCTTCAGGGTATTTAAAGTGAGCACCAAGGGTTAGTATTTGGAATACCATGATACATTTTTACCTCTCGCTAAGAGAGGTATTGCATTCATGCTAAAAATCGCATATCCAGATTTTATTGAATAAGCACGTTTTAAGGTCCCTACAATCCGATTTTAACACATTCGCGGACAAGACTGCAATTGCAGACACATGTGTAGGGACATGTCTACTTTTACAGACGATATATATGCCTCTATAATGTTCAGTGTATGCAACTGCAGACAGGTTTTCGTATGTTTTACATGTAGTTCGGAAGTATGTGTCCCATTATAACAATTTTGTTCATTGGGAAGTGTCCCTCAAAATAAATTATTTCATTTGCGCGTGCGTATGTCACATACTTTTTTTCGAAAATTTTAGGTGACCCATGGTACACCCAAAATAATTGTTAGTGTCCGCGAATGTGTTAACATTTTTACGATGATGTGTGTGTGTGTGTGTGTGGATGTGTGTGTGTGTGTGTGTATGTGTGTGTGTGTGTGTGTGGGATGTTGGAAGGACGGTTACTCAAAAACTATAAGACTTTAAATTTGTTTAGCTACGTATTTCCCAATCGGACATTCATGGGAAGATCTGAAAAGGTTTTGGTAACAATTGGAAAACCGGAAGTAGAAGATTCTTGAAAAAAAATCTTCTAAATATTATTTTCTGAAATTTTTTCTTGGTAATATTAAAGAAAATAAAATTCTCTATCTGATACAATTAAATATTTAATTATATATTCTATAGATTTAGAGATAAAAGATATATAATATATAAAATAATCTGTTGTAATAAATTTTACAGCTGACAGAATGCCATGAAAAATAGTTGAGAATTTAAATTGTTTGTAACTGACAGATAAATGTCAGTGTCAGAAATAATGAGTAATGAAAGAAAAATGTACTTGGAGAATCCCTTAATTCTTGATCTGTGACTATTATGGAGATGACAAGTCTAGGTTGAAGGACTTAAATTTGTTTCAAACATTATGGGACAATGTACACCAGCACTGTAGACTAGAGTAACTTTGAATTGCGAAAAAGCTATCAAATTCTTCTCAAGTAAGTTGTAAATCGATATAAGAATAATCGGAGTGCAATATATCCGTCACTTTGTTAAAGGGAATTAGTGTTATTTAGATATAACAAGTATGAAAAAATAAAATGTAAAAGAAGATATGTAAGAATAGATGCACAATCCAGATATATACATTTAGTCCGCGAGCCAGGGTACAAATTTCCTCTCGGGCGATAACTTGTAAAATGCTTCAGAGAGTTGTATCATGAAGCGCCGTGAACGTCAGCTGCGGTTCGGTGGGTGGGTTAAGCAGCGGTAGCCGTTGAAAAAAAAATGAATTTTAATCATTTCCTCCCGATTGAAAATTTAACAAATTATAGCTAATCCAATATCTTAAAGAGAAAAAAAAGTCAGCTGACTATAAATTGGTGGATAATACGTAAGCTGGTCACACGAACATGATAAAAAAATATATAAAAAAGATTATATCTTTCAGTTAGAGCATAAAGCATAATGTCGAATAACTTTAGATACGTCATTTCCTCCCGGATAAAAATTTGTAAGCTGATAGTTAATATGATCCTGTAAGTAATAAAAATAATCAGCTAGCAATATGCCGAGGGAAAACTCGTCAGCTGTTGCATTTAAATAGGCGATAGATGCTCCTGTCTGGCTCCTGCGTTACACCCTTTAGAGCATAAGCTGACAATCTATCCACCGAGATATAGCCAGCTGACATGTTTATTTATTCACAATATCATATAAACTGTCATCTGATAAATTTTCAATTGAGAAGAAATGACTGAACATATATATTTTTTATCATGTTCGTGTGACCAGCTGACGTATTATCCACCACTTTATAGTCAGCTGACTTTTTCTTTTCTTTAAGATATTGGATTAGCTATAATTTGATAAATTTTCAATCGGGAGGAAATGATTAAAATTCATTTTTTGTTCAACGTGCGCGGGAGGCTACCGCTGCTTAACCCACCCACCGAACCGCAGCTGACGTTCACGGAGCTTCATGATACAACTCTCTGAAGCATTTTACAAGTTATCGCCCGAGAGAAACTTGGTCATGAAAATCTGTTGCTGGCTCGCGGACTAATTTTAGACCGCCCAAAATTAATGTTTTTACTAGAAGAATATGAAGAGAAAGTAAACAAGATTGTTCGGATTGAAAATTGCTGTTACCAGCCTAATATTTATATATGGTAAACTCTACTTTGTAATTTATTGTAACATAATTTATGGTAAAATATTTTGAGACATGCTATTATTGAATAATAAAGAAGTTTATACGTCATAGATTTATATGAATATATTATTTGTATTTATAAAAATATTCTTTGCTTTATGCATACAGCCAGGTAAAATATACGGCGAGAGGTTATGTGCTGGCCACATCAGATTTTTTTTGTAACACTAGCCCCCGGACTAACAGGTTTGCGTTAATACTTTTTGTATATATTTTATGGATAATTTCTAAAATTATCTATAATTTTAATCCCGGAGAACTCAAATGTATGTAACTAACAGATATATGTCACTGTCAACAAACTAATAATTTCAAATAATTATAGTAACGTTTTAAAAAGAAAATAATAAATGGAACAATAATTATATGGAAAGGAACTAATACAGGTTCCAACAGATGAAAATATGTCGGAATATAGGTAAGATAATAAAAATATATATCATCAAGGCATATTACCCATTACTGGGTGAGCCAATCTGCTTTGTACACAGATGACGGTAATAATGATGACATATTTGTAACATGCGGGCGTTTACCAGGCGTGACTTCATGCGAATCTGAAAAACTGGGTTCGATTCCGACCGATGCCAAATATTTTAGAATTTTAAATGGCACAAAATTGACCTTTGTTGTGCACTCTCCACGCCAGCATTGAATATAGGTAAGTATATAAATAAATAAAATAAATATATCATCACGGCATATTACCCATTGCTGGGTCTGCCAATTTGTTTTGTACACAGATTTCGGTAATGATGATGACATATTTGTACAGTGCGGGCGTTTACCAGGTATCACCTCACGAGCACTTGTTGCTGGCGTGGAGACTGCACCACAGGGATCATTTTTCTGCCATTTAAGATTCGAAATATTTGGCGTCGGTCGGGATCGAACCCGGTATTTAAATTTAATTTAATTTTAAGTTTACATGAATAAAAATTAAATTAAACGGGAGGTATTGTGTTGGCACATCAGATTTTTTGTTTTTCAATTTCATATCATTTTAAACAAAAGCATCGTGATTTTCTCGTTTTTCATACTTTTTCCAGTACTTCTGAAATATTTCTTATTTCTAACATTATATTCATGGTCAGTTAAAAAATTAAATCAAAACTGTCCATGCTGACTAATCTAACCCCAAATGGATTTATATACAATTATAATATTTTGTGTTTTGTTATGTAAGTCACTGTTGAGCTGTAAAATCGGCGGCCCAGCTGAACTTGAGTTTGAGCTAAGCTAAGTACAGTCCATACGATGTAACTTGGCGAGTTGGGGCAATTCACATTATCACTGCGGTAATGGGAAAGTTATAAAATCCATAGGCGTACCGAAGAAGAATGAAGTTCAATAAAATTACGAATATTACAAAAAAAAATCTGTTGTGGCCAGCACAATACCTCTCGCCACTTTCTTTTTTGGTTACATAAGTATAGGGCGCGAACAGTCATGTTACATTGTTGGCCTTGACAAGCAAATGTGGGGGCCTGTTTCAGGATGATAATTAGTAATTATATACATGGATTGCAATTGTCAATTTTTTATTCAGAATTTCAAGATTTTCTAAATACACGTAGTTAATTTGTCACCAGGACTGTGGAATTTACTTGTCGAGGAAAATAAACCACATGGAATTGGAAAATCACTAAATTTAGAATGAGAAATTTTAATACTTGACATCTATATACATAATTACTAGCTATCATTCTGACATGGGCCCCCATATCTGCTTGTCAGGGCCGACTAAATCACATGACTGCTCGCGCCCTATAGTATTTAACATTTCTTGTATACCTACACTCTATACCAAAAATTCTACTTACATATATCTATTCCTTATATTTAGATTGTTTAATTTTAAATTCATTGTATGAAGAAATTTTGTCCTCTTCTAATTTTTCGAAATGTTTCCAATTCATTGCCAGGATTGACAGTATTTTTTAAAGATATATGTAAATATACCTATAATTTTAAATATTTAACTATTAATAAATTATTATAAAATCTTTCAGAACTCATATTTCAATAGAATAATACAACCTTTTTAGTTAAATTCTGTTTGTATTTATTTAAATTACAACGTTTCGACAATATAGACTATTGCCTTCTTCAGGTAAAAACATGAACTACAAAACAACAAACGTTGTAATTTAAATAAATACAAACAGAATTTAACTAAAAAGGTTGTATTATTCTATTTAACTATTAATACATTAAGAAATAATATAATGTATGTATGTACTTCCCAGAAAAAGTCTTCAGTAATGTCTCCGGATTTCTGACACTGACATTTACCTGTCAGTTATAAACAATTTAAATTTTCAACTATTTTCCATGGCCAATCTTTCGGCTGTAAAATTTATTATAACAGACTATTTTATATATTCTATTTCTTTTATCTCTAAATCTATAGAATATATAAGAAAATATTTAAATGTATCAGATAGAGAATTTAATTATCTTTAATATTACCGAGAAAAAAAAACAAAAAATATTATTTAGAAGATTTTTTTCAAGAATCTTCTACTTCCGGTTGCCCAATTGTTACCAAAACCTTTTCAGATCTTCCCATGAATGTCCGATTGGGAAATACGTAGTTAAACAAATTTAAAGTCTTATAGTTTTTGAGTAATCATCCTTCCAACAACCTACATACACATACATACACACACACACACACACACACACATACACACACATACACACACACACACATACACACATACACACACACACACGCACGCACGCGCGCACACACACACACACACACACACACACACACAGACACAGACACAGACACAGACACAGACACAGACACAGACACAGACACAGACACAGACACAGACACAGACACAGACACAGACACAGACACAGACACAGACACAGACACAGACACAGACACAGACACAGACACAGACACAGACACAGACACAGACACAGACACAGACACAGACACAGACACAGACACAGACACAGACACAGACACAGACACAGACACAGACACAGACACAGACACAGACACAGACACAGACACAGACACAGACACAGACACAGACACAGACACAGACACAGACACAGACACAGACACAGACACAGACACAGACACAGACACAGACACAGACACAGACACAGACACAGACACAGACACAGACACAGACATCATTGTAAAAATGTTAAAATCGGATTGTAGGGACCTTAAAAGGTGCTTATTCAATAAAATCTGGATATGCGATTTTTAGCATGAATGCAATACCTCTCTTAGCGAGAGGTAAAAAGCATCAATTTTTATATTTATGACTTACTCCATTTGAGTACACTATACATACGTGGAATGCGTATTTCAGCTGACTGGACGGAAAGAAGTCCATGCACCTCAACTTTTGTTTATGAATTCATATCGCTTGTTTAGATTGAGCTAATATAAATATTATTGATTTGTTTACGTTTATGAATCTCAGATGAACAGAGTTGTACTCCGCTTTTATTAATTTGTATTTAGTTTAGATTTTTTTGAGAATACGAATTTAAACTTCTTTGGAAGATTAAGTTCGTATCTAAACGGGAGGGTGATGTGACATTGCATAAAGCGTGATTCTATGGCGTGATATATTCAAGTATAGACCGCAGGGGGCAGACGGCTAAATTTTGCTAAGTTAGCAGGCAGCAATAACCAAGATCACTTCGCTTTAACCCTGTCATATTCACCCCACGTAATTGTATAAGTGTTTTCGTTTATATTCATATTTTGTATCCGTTCTTTAATTTCAATATATTATTTAATTTAATCTAACTGGCGTTAGAATATTAAATTAAATCCCAAACACCCGGTGAAGTGTTGTGTTGTGGAATCCACGAGGTTCCAGCCAATTAGCCCAGCAGTTCCGTGACGTACGTCTGGTACGGGGTAAGTACCCTTACTCCACATTTCGCCTGCTCCCATTTCGGTCCAACCTGTCCGCAAACGCAATAGGTGGTTTCTCAGCCTTTCGTTAACCACCGGAACAGGTTGTAATAATCCTCCCCTTCCCTTAGGCTACTTTGAGAAGTCCGGCCTAATTTACGCCCTGTTACATTGGAACAGTCAGTAGGATTATTAACAATCTGTTACATTGGCGGCAGTCGATAGAATTATCATTGAGTCGGTAGTATTATCTTGGCGTATGCTACATTTGGCGACTAACGGTAAATTGGTCATTGTTTCGCATATGTAATAGAAATTTGTTACATATTTTGTATTTGGCGCAGTTTTTTTTTTTAAATTTGACCATCCAAAAAGAACCATAAATGTCGCTTAGTGCCGTATAATAAAAACGCAACAACATGCCAGACATAACGGACGTCACTGTCACCCTAACTACAACAACAAACACCACGACACACGTTAGTAATATTAATGCGACTAGTGTCGTAACTGTAACTGCTACCCCTACGCAAATAACAACACCAAACGTAACTGCTAGCTCATTCCCATTTTGGCAATATCCATGCTTTTGGACAAACCCCGCAACAACCCTTCCTAATACTTCGAATGCTTATACACCGCTTTTTGTTGGTGCACCCAGTGCACAACACGAGAATATGACAACGGACGCACCCCAAGACCAGCTGAGTTTATCTCCGCACGCTAAACCAGATACTTGTATTCTGGATGCTTTGAAATATTTAGACACGTATTCTGGAGGAACTGATTTAGAATGTTTCTTCGATAATGTAGCAACAATTACGGACGCTTTACAACTAAGCGACGCACAAGTAGTAAACGTAATTAAATTAAGATTAAAGGGCAAAGCACAAGAAATGCTATACGCGCTACCCTCATCCAAGAAACCAATAACAACCCTCGAAATGAGAAATTGGCTACGAGCCATGTTTGCGAAACGTCCGGAAAAAGCGACGGATGAACGCGATTTCCAAAAATTGTTTAAAAAAAAGGACGAATCATTACGTTCATTCGCCTTACGATTAGACATAGAGGCAGAAAAAAACTACCCTAGCGCGAATCTAAAAGGGACAGAGGCCTATCGCAATCAGGTCAAACGTGATATGTTGACAGTAAAACACTTTTTTGAGGGATTAGAGACGCGGTTAGCCAACGAAATTTGTCGTTATAAAAATTTCGAGACTATGGAAGAAGCCCTTCCATACGCTGAAGAGTGTGAGAAAGTTTTAGGGCGGCTTTTTAGAGAAACACGCGCTGATGCAGCGAAAAATTCTATTCACACGGTGAATGCGACGCAAAAGCAAAGCACCGCCCCGAATACACAAGCTGGTGCCTCATATCATAAACAGAGTTATCATAAAGATAATTCACGCAATGACGGCACAATAAACAAACCTTTAAGAAATAAAGACGCGCAATTGCATTATCGGAACAAGAAAGAAACCATTCATACGCCCACATCAGAGTCAGGTCATGAGAAACAAATGCCCTCCAAATCGTCCGCAAAACGTTATCCGAAAATGCAAGGACGATGTTATAATTGCGGTGATAGAAATCACTTATTAAAACAGTGTAAGAAGCCTAAGCAGGACTTTTGTTATTCGTGTATTACGGCAGGACATCGTGCAAATACAGGAAAATGTCCTTTAAACCCATGTGCTGTTCTCAAACGGACGCGAGACGGCACAACATGATATAATTAAGTAGTGTCGCACGGATTCAACGTAGGAAATAAAGTTTTACTTTTCGACCAAGCCAGTAAAGTTGGCATAACTGCAAAATTAGCAAAAAAAGTGGTCAGGTCCGTATCGAATCACTGACTTAAGTGATCAAAACGCTGTAATTAAAGAAATTTTTGGAAAAAAGGAACAAAAAGTACATATAGATCGTCTTAAATTTTGTATACCAGAAGTCGAACAAATTTTCGAAAAACAAATTGAAATTAGAGATAAAGCCGACGATCTCAATGTAGCGCCCTTTATAATTCCTGCATCCCAAGATCACGAAAATCGTGTCCTAGAACCTGATTCTAACTTTCCTATCTTCGAACCCGTGCCAGACAATCAGCGCACCGCCTTTCTGGACGCTGACTAGTGATGCTGCGAGACGAGAAACGGCGAGAAACAGTTCACTCTCGTCTCGTCACGAATTTTCGAGGCGAGATTTGTTTTCGTCTCGTCTCGTCATATTTTTCTTCCTCTATTCTCGATCTCGACTCGAGTCTCGAATTTCTCGAATTTATAATTAGCTGTATGGGTGTTCCATAAGTTGGCAGGTCAGAGCGTGTTTGTACGGTTGAAGGTAGCAAGCAGTGACGCTGTAATTATCTATTATTTGTATATAAATACATATAAAATAAATTCATAAAATATTACCTTTACATGTTATCAATTTTCTATACTTTCATCTATCAGGAAAATAAATTAGCATTAACTTGGACGTAATAAAGTAGTAACTAGAAACTACTGATTAAAACTTTATTTTTACTAAGTCTGGCATTTAACAAATAAGTAAAATAATACCAGGGCTGTAAACCGCTGCTAAAATAGGTTCGGTTTTGGTTCGCGGTTCGGTGTAGTTTACCGGTTCGGTTTTTGTTCTGGTTTAATGAAATTTAATTCTGGAACGGTTCGTGTACCGGTTCATAAGATCGGTTCGGTTTGGTTCATCTTATTTCATAAATATATTTTCATTTTCCTCTTACCAACCATGATAACAGCAGTTTTAAACATGTGTAATTTTTTGTCGATTTAAATAAGTAAACACTTATTATTCAGCCTTTTATTTATAAAAAAATGTATGTAATTGAACAAAAAGTACAACAGTTAAAAAATAAACTTGTAAAACATATTAATTATTCTTTGTAATGTTTAATTAAAATTAAACAAATTAAATGAAAAATATATATAATTTTTATTGTTTATTAAATATCTCGAAATATCGGATTAACATAATCTTTTCAAGAATCGAACTTATTAATGTGGCTCGTTGAGGAAACATTATGAATTTTAACCCGCGAAACAGCCTTTCCACGCTTACTTGAGTTGCTGGAGTGGCTAGTACATATGTGGTTCAGTTCATTTAACCGGTTCAAAATAATCGGTTTGGTTCGAGCTAGTGGTTCATATAAAATGTCCGGTTCGTTCCGGTTTCGGTTCAAGTTCCGGTTCGGTTCGAAGCCCTGAATAATACTGAACCAATATTACTCGCAGCAAGAGCTTTTAATACTAGCGTGGACAGTACACCACAGGGAACACTTTTGTTCTTATTCTTTATACCAAAACCCTATATATTTAAAGGAATAAATTAAATTATTAACAGGAAAATGAAAATATATGTACTGATAATTATTTTTCTTATTGTATATCTTTAATTATATACATATTAAAAAAAAAATCGTGCAATCGAGATCTCGAATACTTACTCTCGTCGCGAGCAAATCTCGAGGGCATTACTCTCGTCTCGAAATTTCTCGATTTTCAAGACGAGATCTCGAAAAGGCGAGATCCCACGGCATCACTAACGCTGACGACACTCCAGATCCTGGAGACGCTGAAGACACGACCACGTCTTCCCCGCAGCCCTCACATGTCGTGAGAGTTCCAATACCACCAGCTATGACGTCATCATACCCGAAGCCAAGGTCCCGTGGCTGAGCAGCCATGGATCTACCACGGACGCATTTAACATGCGTCATGTTCCTGAGGATGACACCATCCTGGCCATCGCCAACGCCAACATCGTGAAGACGAAGGCACCAAACACCTCGTGAGTGTGTGAGTGTGAAATAGTGTCTTAATCATTTTAACAATTCGCTGTGGAAAATAAAACAGTGCAGTGATTTACAAAAGCAGAGTAATCATGTGCATGTGTTTTGTGATTCGTGTCCACAGTAGAAATAAGTAACAACGTAGTGGTATAGCCTCCCATGTTAGTGAGTGTTTGGTTTTAGCCATATGTACATTGATTTGCAAACGCTAATACTGTACCAGCATTGGTCATCAACATCCCGACAGTAAAAATCTGTTGTGGCCAGCACAATACCTCTCGCCACTTCCTTTTTTGGTTACATAAGTACAGGGCGCGACCAGTCATGTTACATTGTTGGCCTTGACAAGCAGATATGGGGGGCCCGTTTCAGAATGATAATTATGTACATAAATGTCTGAATTTTTCATTAAATATTCCAAGATGATTTTCTATATTCACGTAGTTAATTTGTCACCAGGAGTATGGAATTTACTTGTCGAGGAAAATAAACCACATGGAATTGGAAAATCACTAAATTTAGAATGAGAAATTATGATACTTGACATCTATATACATAATTATAGTTCATCTAGAGATCATGTTCCGAAGACTCGTTATCGTTTTATTATGGGTGCACAATAGCTAAAACCGCAATGCCAAAATATTTCGGTCCGTACAGTCGACCAGTTCAGTATTTGCAATGCTGGTATATATTTTACGCCCAGTATTCGACTGTAGACCAAGACTGCACTTTCCAGATTTTCTAAACCGATTACTAGGGCTGTATTTGCTAATATTTAAAATTTTAATGCGTTAATCTTTTGAACTTAGAATTTCCCTTATTTTCTTATAGCTTATTATAAGGTCTGTGAACTTGTCTCCAAAGGATTATAAAACCGTTATTTGTGGCTATATAGGTATATAAATAGGTGGTGAGTTTAATTATTTTCACTTGTCATTTGTACCTCCTAACTAGTGTACGAAGGCTGAAAGTGTTTTTTAAAACAGTTAAATATTAAACAAATTTTTTTTTACTGTTTTGGAAAGTAAAATGTGTGAAATGAAATATTTCAAACCCCTATTCAAATTTTTCATTACAGCCCTGGCACATGCCAGGCTATTGGGACCCTCTATTGTACTGCCGTAATAAAACGATAACGAGTCTTCGGAAAATGATCCCTAGACGAACTATACTAGCTATCATTCTAACTCGAGCCCCTATATCTCCTTGTTAAGGCGCCCTATTGTATTTAACATTTCTTGTATACCTACACTCTACACCAAAACTTCTACTTACATATATGTATCTATTCCTTATATTTAGATTGTTTAATTTTAAATTCATTTTATGAAGAAATTTTGTCCTCTTCTAATTTTTCGAAATGTTTCCAATTCATTGTCAGGATTGACAGTATTTTTGAAAGATATATGTAATATACCTATAATTCTAAATATTTAACTATTAATACATTAAGAAATAATATAATATATGTACTTCCCAGAAAAAGTCTTTAGTAATATCTCCGGCTCCGGATCTCTGACACTGACGTTTATCTGTCAGTTACAAACAATTTAAATTTTCAACTATTTTCCATGGCATCCTTTCGGCTGTAAAATTTATTATAACAGATTATTTTATATATTATATTTCTTTTATCTCTAAATCTATAAAATATATAAGAAAATATTTAAATGTATCAAATAGAGAATTTAATTTTCTTTAATATTACCGAGAAAAGTTTTCAAAAAATATTATTTAGAAGATTTTTTTTCAAGAATCTTCTACTTCCGGTTTTCCAATTGTTACCAAAACCTTTTCAGATCTTCCCATAAATGTCCGATTGGGAAATACGTAGTTAAACAAATTTAAAGTCTTATAGTTTTTGAGTTATCGTCCTTCCAACATCCTACATACATACACACACACACACACACACACACACACACACACACACACACACACACATACATCCACACACACATACATCCACACACACACACACACACACACACACACACACACATACATCCACACACACATACATCCACACACACACACACACACACACACACACACACACACACACACACATCATTGTAAAAATATTAAAATCGGATTGTAGGGACCTTAAAACGTGCTTATTCAATAAAATCTGGATATGCGATTTTTAGCATGAATGCAATACCTCTCTTAGCGAGAGGTAAAAAGCATCAATTTTTATATTTATGACTTACTCCATTTGAGTACACTATACATACGTGGAATGTGTATTTCAGCTGACTGGACGGAAAGAAGTCCAGGCACCTCAACTTTTGTTTATGAATTCATATCGCTTGTTTAGATTGAGCTAATATAAATATTATTGATTTGTTTACGATTATGAATCTCAGATGAACAGAGTTGTACTCCGCTTTTATTCATTTGTATTTAGTTTAATTTAGTTTAGATTTTTTCGTATCTAAACGGGAGGGTGATGTGACATTGCATAAAGCGTGATTCTATGGCGTGATATATTCAAGTATAGACCAGAGGGGGCAGACGGCTAAATAAAGCAGGCAGCAATAACCGAGATCACTTCGCTTTAACCTTGTCATATTCGCCCCACGTAATTGTATGTGTTTTTCTTTATATTCATATTTTGTATCCGTTCTTTAATTTCAATATATTATTTAATTTAATCTAACTGGCGTTAGAATATTAAATTAAATCCCAAACATCCGGTGAAGTGTTGTGAAGTGGAATCCACGAGGTTCCAGCCAATTAGCCCAGCAGTTCCGTGACGTACGTCTGGTACGGGGTAAGTACCCTTACTCCACATTTCACCTGCTCCCATTTCGGTCCAACCTGTCCGCAAACGCAATAGGTGGTTTTTCAACTTTTCGTTAACCACCGGAACAGGTTGTAATAATCCTCCCCTTCCCTTACGCTACTTTGAGAAGTCCGGCCTAATTTACGGCCTGTTACATTGGAACAGTCAGTAGGATTATTAACAATCTGTTACATGATTAACCTTTTTACCTCTCGCTAAGAGAGGTATTGCATTCATGCTAAAAATCGCATA
Organism: Harpalus rufipes; assembly: GCA_951394225.1. Classification (NCBI taxonomy): domain Eukaryota; kingdom Metazoa; phylum Arthropoda; class Insecta; order Coleoptera; family Carabidae; genus Harpalus; species Harpalus rufipes. The sequence goes on from OX596285.1 coordinate 15,885,173, forward strand.
TCCAGATTTTATTGAATAAGCACGTTTTAAGGTCTCTACAATCCGATTTTAACATTTTTACGATGATGTCTGTGTGTGTGTGTGTGTGTGTGTGGATGTGTGTGTGTGTGTGTGTGTGTGTATGTGTGTACTCGTATGTGTGTGGGATGTTGGAAGGACGGTTACTCAAAAACTATAAGACTTTAAATTTGTTTAGCTACGTATTTCCCAATCGGACATTCATGGGAAGATCTGAAAAGGTTTTGGTAACAATTGGACAACCGGAAGTAGAAGATTCTTGAAAAAAAATCTTCTAAATATTATTTTTTGAAAATTTTTCGTGGTAATATTAAAGAAAATTAAATTCTCTATCTGATACATTTAAATATTTTATTATATATTCCATAGATTTAGAGATAAAAGAAGTATAATATATAAAATAATCTGTTGTAATAAATTTGACAGCCGAAAGAATGCCATGAAAAATAGTTGATAATTTAAATTATTTGTAACTGACAGATAAATGTCAGTGTCAGAAATAATGAGTAATGAATTAAAAATGTACTTGGAGAATCCCTTAGTTCTTGATCTGTGACTATTATGGAGATGACAAGTCTAGGTTGAAGGACTTAAATTTGTTTCAAACATTATGGGACAATGTACACCAGTACTGTAGACTAGAGTAACTTTGAATTGCGAAAAAGCTATCAAATTCTTCTCAAGTAAGTTGTAAATATTGACAAAATCGGAGTGCAATCTATCCGTCACTTTATTAAAGGGAATTAAGGTTATTTAGATATAACAAGTATGAAAAAATAAAATGTAAAAGAAGATATATAAGAATAGATGCACAATCCAGATATATACATTTTAGACCGCCCAAAATTAATGTTTTTACTAGAAGAATATGAAGAGAAAGTAAACAAAGTTGTTCGAATTGAAAATTGCTGTTACCAGCCTAATATTTATATATGGTAAACTCTACTTTGTAATTTATTGTAACATAATTTATGGTAAAATATCTTCTGAGACATGCTATTATTGAATAATAAAGAAGTTTATACGTCATAGATTTATATGAATATATTATTTGTATTTATAAAAATAATCTTTGCTTTATGCATACAGCCAGGTAAAATATACGGCGAGAGGTTATGTGCTGGCCACATCAGATTTTTTTACTCATTTTAGTGAATACTATAGGAACTTAAAGTTTGTACCTGAGGTTGTGGTACAGCCTGTATGAAAAAAAAAACAAGTCAATAGCAATTTTCTAAATTTGTCATTCAAATTTACTATTACACGTTGATAATTTTATAATCAGCTTAAAAAGAAGTAGGCTATTATTGAAGCAAGTATAACTGTCAATTATCATTCTGTATATACATACATATAAATGTTTCTTACACATTCAAACAATATTTTGAAAAAAAGTTTGTAATTGACAATTAGTGGAGAAATGATTAGCTATCAGTTAATATTTTTTTTTAAGACAATTTATTTCTTATACAAAAAATAGATAAAATAATGATTTCATGAAACACAAAAAACAAACATATTTACTATAATTTATTTTTCTAATATAATTTATAAATATGGCTGAACTTATTTCTATTTCAGTAACGGATTAAGGATGAATTAAAACAATTATTATTGTTTATACTTAAAATTTAATGATTAACGTTTAATATCTAGTACCTATTTAGCAATAATTGTGAATGGTCTACGAAACTGATTAAATATTTACATTTTTAATTAATTTAAGATATATTTATAAATGAATGTGATATTTTTTCTACTACCAATAATGAGCAAGAATAACATGTTGTGTAGATCCTTCATCGTTGCTAAGTTATGTTGGTAATTGTGTGTCCGTCCAAAGGTGTGAACTTCTTTCGGCCTCAGATATGTACAACGTTTTACACACAACTGCAATTAAATGAAACATTTTTAAATTATTTTTTAAATACATTTCCAATTGTATTTTTGATGTTTCGTTTACCAGTCGCCGTGCTTTTGCTCTATTTTACCGTCCGCATGTGCTACTTACCGCCCCCAAGGTGTAATGTTTCAGTTTCCGCCATGATAACTAAGATGTAAACAATCAATTTTAATGCAGTTTTAGGTAAAATTCTTTCATTTATCATTTTTAAAAATTATGACAAGCCTATTTCGAATGTGAAAAAAAAAACTGAAACTGACAGAAAATTCAAATATTGTATGTAAAATCCAGTATTATTTTACATTTGTAATTTACACACAAAAATAGAAAACAGCAAAATTAATAATTTCGTCTATGTTCAGGGTATTATTTAGGTAAATGTACAACGCTTACCCGATGGTAGAACTGACCCATAGATAGAGTAAATCTGGCAATAATTTTTGTTTTACATGCTTTCTATAACAACTGGGGGCCCTTAAAACTAACCAATTACGTCATAGTGAAAACTGACGTGAAATGATTTTTTGCTTTGCATTAGAATACAATTTGTATTCAGTTTATTAGATATCAAAATGCCAATTACCTTGATGATAAACATGTAGTTTTTCATTGTGAAAATCTAAATAGTTATTATTAGGTAACATTTTTTTTCCAAAAAAATCATTATTTTTTAGTTTTTTTTTTATAAAACTTAAATAACACTCCGTGTATTTAGTGATCCATGCATTTTTGCATAAATAACGAAATTTATCTAACGAGGCAACGTTTGTAATATTTAGTTCACGAGATACGCATTCAGGGCGCGTTTTTTGGTAACCCTGTTTTTTTTTTTGGAAACCCTGTATTCCGACCTAGGTAAAATTTCTTACTGGGATACAAAAATATATTAGGCCGGACCTGTGTTACATACTGTATATAATACGAACATTTCATACGAAAAGTGTAGAGTGTAAATACTTATCATACTGCTTGTTCATTTAAAAAAATCTGATGTGGACACCACATGACTTCCTTGTACGATTATTAAACTACACATATAATAATTAAATTACAAAATATTAACAGGCTTAAGCCAAGCCCGAGAAATATTTTGATATAGAACAAAAAATAATTCATTTACTACTATTATTCTTAAATTAACATTAATCTAACCCGGTTCTTTTTAAAGAGAGTTTTGATTACAACAAAGAAATATTTGATTACAACAATGAATATGACTAATTTCACAATAAAAATATAATATTTGTTATTGTACGAATCGTAAAATTGCACGTATTTAACGTAATTTGACATGATCTTTTTTTTTATTCTTTTGTCCTAATCCATAGCAAGCTTTATTACAAAAACAAAAAGTATATAATTTTTAAATTTACATATCTCGCTTATACAAAGGGCTAATTTAATAATACTTAATTTGTTAGATGCAGAAATTAATTCTCTAAAACTTTTATTTGAAGCATTTATTTCTAAAATCAAAATAAAATCATTTTATTCAAGAAAAACTGTTAACAACTTCAAGTAATGTACCACTTCCGGTTAACCTATTTTAACCAAAATCTATTATGTTTTTTCGATTGACATAAAAGTCTTGTATACCAAATTTGAAAAGTTTTGGATTATATTTTAAAATAGTTTTTCATTAAAATCTATTATAAGCTTCAAGTAAAGTGCCACTTCTGGAAATTGTATAATAACCAGAAAGGGAGGTGCACAACTAGATGTTATAGGAGTCCTAAATACAAAATTTCAACTTTCTACGGCTTGCCGTTTTTGAGTTATGCGAGATACGTACGTACGTACGTACGGACGTACGTACGTACGTACGTACGTACAGACGTCACGACGAAATTAGTCAAAATGGATTCAGGGATGATCAAAATGGATATTTCCGTTGAAATCTGAAAACCGAAATTTTTCGCGATTACAATACTTCCTTTACTTACGTACAAGGAAGTAAAAAGGATGTAATTTTTAAATTTACATATCTCGCTTATACAAAGGGCTAATTTAATAATACTTGATGTGCTAGACGCAGAAATTAATTCTCTAAAACTTTTATTTGAAGCATTTATTTCTAAAATCAAAATAAAAGCATTTTATTCAAGAAAAACTGTTAACAACTTCAAGTAATGTACCACTTCCGGTTAGCCTATTTTAACCAAAATCTATTATGTTATTTCGATTGACATAAAAGTTTTGTATACCAAATTTGAAAAGTTTTGTATTATATTTTAAAACAGTTTTTCATTAAAATCTATTATAGGCTTCATGTAAAGTGTCACTTCTGGAAATTGTGTAATAACCAGAAAGGGAGGTGCACAACTAGATGTTATAGGAGTCCTAAATACAAAATTTCAACTTTCTACGGCTTACCGTTTTTGAGTTATGCGAGATACGTACGTACGGACGTACGTACGTACGGACGTACGGACGTACGTACGTACGGACGTACGTACGTACGTACAGACGTCACGACGAAATTAGTCAAAATGGATTCAGGGATCATCAAAATGGATATTTCCGCTGAAATCTGAAAACCGAAATTTTTCGCGATTACAATACTTCCTTTACTTACGTACAAGGAAGTAAAAATGTTATTTAAATGTGCTCTATTGTTCGCACTTATAGTAAAAGTGTTGTGCGAAAACATATATTTATACGAGGATCATATAGGAACTGTGTATAACCATACGTTTAAGAACATAGAAGTCAAGAACAAAGTGCAAGTATTAGACCTTCGCGGAAATGGCATCGAATATATTTCACATTTAGCATTTTTTGGTTTTGATAATTTGGAAAGATTGATATTCATGCAAAACGATATCAAATGCTTACATAGCAATGTCTTCGATGATGTACAGAATATAAATTATTTGGCACTAGACGAGAATAAAATAAAATATTTACACAAAAATATATTTTTCAAATTAAAAAAATTGCAAGAATTAAGATTGCAACACAATTTATTATCTAACCTTGAAGTTGGATTATTTGATAATAATGGTGCATTACACATCATCAATTTACAGGATAATAAATTAACGTTTATACCAGAAGGCTTGTTCAGTAAACTACCAAAATTAATAAACTTGAATCTTGCTATGAATTATATCCAACATATAGAAAAATTTGCTTTGCCTTCCAGTCTACACATTTTATGGCTATTCGTGAATAAAATACAACATTTTGATGTTAGTGAAAAAGTTATAAACTCTTTGTCAAACGCAATTATCGATAAGAATCCTTTTTACTGCGACTGCAATCTGAAACCATTATTTAAAAAGTGGAAATCAACTTTTAAACGCCATGGATGGACGCCATCATGCGATGGTCCAAAACATTTAAGAAATAGGATTTGGACAACTCTAGGAGAAAATGATTTTGTTTGCAATCGTAATGAGATTGAATTTCGCTTAGAAAGTAATGATACTCGTATTATACGACCTGGGGAAAATGTAGTTCTTCTTTGTCATGTTAATCGTAAGTATAGTTTTTTTTTATCCATATAATCATAGTCATGGTCACAATTTATAGAATTATTTTTTTCATACACTTTGACATAGTTTGACGATTTTTATCAATGAGCCGTTCTCGAGTTACTAATAACTTAAAATCATAAATAATAATAATGTATTTCGTATAAATATTTACAATATTTGTACAAAAAAGAGAGGTTGGTTGTTTATAAGATATGATAATTATTTTACAGCCTTGTATATATTTTTGTTACATGAGCTTTTAATACTTAACCTAATTAAATATAGATATAATAACATTAATCAAAGAAAAAAAAATCTGATGTGGCCAGCACATAACCTCTCGCCGTATATTTTACCTGGCTGTATGCATAAAGCAAAGAATATTTTTAGAAATACAAATAATATATTCATATAAGTCTACGACTTATAAACTTCTTTATTATTCAATAAGAGCATGTCTCAACATAAAACAATTTTCACATGTATTTACAAAATCTATAGGATATTTTACCATAAATTATGTACAATAAATTACAAAGTAGAGTTTACCATATATAAATTTTAGGCTGGTAACAGGGATTTTCAATTCGAACAACGTTCTTGTTTACTTTCTCTTCATATTCTTTTAGTAAAAACATTAATTTTGGGCGGTCTAAAATGTTAAATATCTGGAATGTGCTTCTATTCTTACATATCTTCTTTACATTTTATTTTTTCATACATGTATTTAAATAACACATTAATCCCCTTTAATAAAGTGATGGATAGATTGCACTCCGATTATTCTTATAACGATGTGTAATTTTGTCAATATTTACAACTTACTTGAGAAGAATTTGATAGCTTTTTCGCAGTTCAATGTTACTTCCCAGAAAAAGTCTTCAGTAATATCTCCGGATTTCTGACACTGACATTTATCTGTCAGTTACAAACAATTTAAATTTTCAACTATTTTCCATGGCATCCTTTCGGTTGTAAATTTTATTACAACAGATTATTTTATATATATAATATTTCTTTTATCTCTAAATATATAAAATATATAATAAAATATTTAAATGTATCAGATAGAGAATTTAACTTTCTTTAATATTACCAAAAAAAAAATTCAAGAATTAATATTTAGAAGATTTTTTTTCAAGATTCTTCTACTTCCGGATGTCGAATTGTTACCAGAACCTTTTCAGATCTTCCCATGAATGTCCGATTGAGAAATACGTAGTTAAAAAAATATAAATTCTTTTAGTTTTTGAGTAATCGTCCTTCTAGCATCCCACACAAACACACACATACACAAACATCATCGTAAAAATGTTAAAATCGGATTGTAGGGACCTTAAAACGTGCTTATTGAATAAAATCTGGATATGCGATTTTTAGCATGAATCCAATACCTCTCTTAGCGAGAGGTAAAAAGAAAGTGTTCTGTATAGCAATTAACATTATATTTATTCCAGATTTAGTGAGCGAAATGACAATTGATCATCTAGGAACGAATGACAGACCATATTACAATCAATCTGTTTTCGCAGAAAAAGAGAGTTGGTATAGATTAACAATTAATAATATACAGATATATGATAGTGGAAACTACAAATGTATAGTAAATGGAGAAGAAGAAAAGAGACTTTGGTTAACTGTACAAAATACTGATGATTATGAATGCAGTGACTCTATAGATGAATCAATTTATTAATATACCTACTTATATCAAGGATTAGAATATGTATGGTGAGTTCATTAATTGCACTATCAAAAACAGTTCTACTTTTTCAACGAATGCAGGTTGACTATTTTAATCACATTTGTTTTGGTAGCTAACTAAACTTTCTTTGACTACCACTGGCGGGTTTAGAAAATTATGATAGGGGGGCACGATATTAGGAAAAACAAATTTTAAATATACACTGGCTCACAAATTATTCCTACACTTTAATTTTATCAGTAAAATGTAAAATAAAGAGGGTTACCAAAAAGAAATTCATTAAAAAAATTAAACATAGACTTCTTTCAATATTTCAGAATGAAATGATGGTCATTAAATTGCTGAAAATAAATTATATACAAAAATTATTCGTACACATACACTTATAAAATTATTATTTAACACAATACTATATTTTAATATTTAATAGGGTACTCATTGGCTTTAATTACAGCATCCAGTAACCTAGACATTGATTGTATTAAATTAGATTATATGGAAGGTGAAATTTTTTCTCATTCTTCAGTCGCGACCCCCCCCCCCCCACATACACCACGTAAATACCTCATTTCCACGGTAGTCACTCTCTTTTTATGCATTCCAGACCATGCCCAATATTCGCTTCCATACAGAAAAGCACGCACTAGCACTCCATTATATACAATTAATCGAGCATCTCTAGATACGTTAACGTTTCGTGCAAACGCACCCATTACCTTACACTCACTCTCCTTTTAATCTCTCGATCATTTTGATCATCCCTCCACATCATGCTACCCAAATATACAAACTCATTCTCCTGCTCCAGTTTCACTCCATTCACCGACACATTGCACTCAGTTACCAATTTACTTCTTTCAAATACAATCAGCTCGGATTTATCAATATTCACCACCAGATTCATACTTCTTCCAACCACATTTATTTTCCCTATCATTCTTCACTTTCACCTAAAACAACCAAATTATCTACATACGCTAACGCAGGCACAATACTTTCACCAATATGTACACCATCCATTTTACTCAACGCTCACCGCAACAATACATCCATATACAAGTTAAACAACCACGGAGTCAAACCACAGCCCTGTTTCTCACCAACATTTATACGAAACCTACCATCTATTCTCACAGCAGCCTCACTACCCTCATACGACGCTCGAAACGCTCACAACCAGTTTCCATTCATGCCGTTGTCTCTGAGTACATCCCACAAAGTATTTCTTCTTAAAATCAAGAAAGCCATAGAACACCTTGTTCTTGTCAAGTGACTTCTCAACAATCATACGAAAAGCAAACAATTGATCGACACATGAACGTCACTAATTTTTGAAATTGTTACGGTTCGCACCTTATGAAATCTTGCCAAAAAGTTTTCCTACTTTTCCTACAATTTTAACAACTCCTGTGTAGTTTTAAAACTGCACTAATTTTTTTTGTTCAAATGTAGATGTCACTTGAATGTATAAAATGGTACACATATATCTCTTTCCCCATTGAAAAGTGTATGACGAACATTGTTCAGATTTAAAAACTACGTCTGTAGTGAGCTCAAAATTAATGATCTTTGTACGTCGTGAAAAATGATAAATAATTTTGACAATTTCACTTATAATCTGTCGTCCATTTAAATCATAGTATTTTGGTGAATTGAACCAATCACATTCCATTTACACTGACAATTTTCACTAGTGAAAATTGCCGCTGTAATTTAATGATCAGTATTTTATTTAAAAATTAATTGAATAATTATATATTTCGAGGAATTATCATGCCAACTACCATTTTACTGGTAATTTATACCTAGATCACTCCTGCTTGTTGCTTAAGAAAATCGTCACTGTTGCTGTAGCACTCGTTTCGATTTTCGTCGCAACAAGCAGTTGTGATCATATGACGGCAAAAATTGCCGGTAAAATTCTAGTCACTAGGGGTTATTATATATGCTGTAACAGAAATAAATACATTAAATTTAACCAGTGATAGAACTCATCGAGTGCAACAATATTTCTTAATAACTTTTTCTTGTAAACATTCTAGATATTGAGTTAAAATTCTTCAAAGTTTTGTTAAATATTTCATTACTCGCCTATGGTTGAATTCAAAATGAATGCATGTGCAGAATACGGTGCATGCGTCTACGGGCAATTATAGCCGTTGTGACTGCGACAGAATACAATGAAAGGTTCATGAATTTGTCAACACAAATGAAAGATAAGAAACTGGTAAATACATTTACCGATACACCAGATGGTGAAACTATACTCAAATCGAGAAAGATAATTTTAATTTAAAAATGCTATAAATAATTGAGATTTCGAAAAGAAGTTATTAAGAAATATTGTTGCTGTCGACGAGATCTACCACTAGATGAATTGAATGTACTTATTTCTGTTACATTCTGTATATGACAATTTTTTATTAATTTTCAGTATACCAGGGTAAAGAAAACAAATTATGATCTTCCAGTGTTCACTTTGTCAGATGTAAAATAATTGTTAGAATGATTAAAGTATTGTTTGGATTCGCTAACAAATTATGAAAAGATATTTTGGATTCGAAATGTAGTATTCAAACTGTCAAACTAAAAAACTCGCAAATTGTAATTTGTTTTGCTGAAAATATTTAAGATATAACTAGACGCACTTTTTAATTATGAACATTATTTGTCCTTACACTTTTTCTGTAAAATTAATAGGTAAAAAGATATCGCGAATTTTTTACACTGTTAAGAAAAAGAAAACAAATAGACATCCGGTATATAGTTAACATGGACACAGACCACAAGTACATGCGTTGTCTATGTTAACTATTCGTTTATCTCCCAAATATTTCTGCATTTTGATGCCCAATGCAATATATATATATACAGGATGTTTCCTTTAAAACAACCAGTGCTTTTTTGGGCGAACTAATGACTTTAGAAAAAAATGTTATATACAAAAACTTACCAGGAAAAAGGGCTTAATTTATGAGGAATAATAAATAAAAAATTCAACCAGTGGTTCTCAAACGGTAGAATAAAATTATATTTTTTTAAATGGCAACCTGTATAATTTTTTTGTCCATTAGATAGAGATTTTTTTTCTGATTTCAACGATATAAATATGATATGGGGTTGTATAACAATTATTTCGAGAAAAATGATATTAAAAATCAGAAATCATTTTACAATATTGAAGTAGGCTATGCAATAAACAACTATTAATACGACTATTGCCAAGGTTACGATAGTATATTATTTTCTTATATCTAAAATAATTTGTTTTACTAAGAAATTCATAAGTAATAAAACTATCTGCCACCTGTATCATTTGTTTGCATTTGTTTATTGCATAGCCTACTTCAATATTGTAGAATTATTTCTGATTTTTAATATCATTTTTCTCGAAATAATTATTATACAACCCCATATCGTATTTATATCGTTGAAATCAGAAAAAAATTCTCTATCTAATGGACAAAAAAATTATATAGGTTGTCATTTAAAAAAATATAATTTTATTCTACCGTTTGAGAACCACTGGTTGAATTTTTTATTTATTATTCCTCATAAATTAAGCCCTTTTTCCTGGTAATTTTTTGTATACAACATTTTTCTCTAAAGTCATTAGTTCGCCCAAAAAAGCGCTGGTTGTTTTAAAGGAAACATCCTGTATATATATATATATATATATATATATATACATATACGGGTATACGTATTCTACATCGTAATATAAATTAATATATTCCACAGATTTACGTGCTGCAACATTTGTCGAATGCTGAGGTTCCAATGAAGAAATAAATAATTGTTAATTATACCGACCAAAAATATGAGTACAACTAATAATTAAACAAATTCTTATTGCTATTCGTTTCATTTTCTAAAAATATTGTTACACCAGTATTGTGAGGAATATCTTTTTGGTACCATTTTTCTCATTTTTATTTTTATTTTTATATTTTAATAGTTATACAACTTTTAATAATTAATTATTTAAAACTTGTATACTTTCTTTCTACTTGCGTTTTATTCAACTTTTCGTTTGACATTTGAAATGTTAAAATAACAAACTTTTTCGCATTATTGCGTTTATGTGACTTTTTGAAGACATTTGAGTAGGTATCTACTCATACAAATCAGTAGGGGTACCCATATTTTTAAATTGTATTTCATTTTGTAAATATAAAAGCAAATATTTTAAATTTTATTTGGTAAAATATGTATATTAGTATGTTCTTTGTTTTTAATAAACTTTAAAATAGCATATTAGTAATAATTATTTTTATCATTACTGGTACAGAATCACATTTTGTTAACCTAAATCCTACCCATCCAAATAGTTATTTTTGAAATCATAGAAGCCTCAATAAAAAAAATATGACAATATTTTTGACTGAATTAGCGGTTGAATAATGATTTAAAAATTACTTTTAATCAAGGAGTTTGTTAAAACTGTGAACCAAGCTTAGTTTCTATAAATATTTACTCATATTTATTCAAAATTATTCGAGTGTTTCAACACTACAATTACCTTTTTGAAATTCGGAATTAATTTTCAAGTAAATAAAAGCACCGCAAGAACCATTTTTTGTGCTATTAGAAAATAATTGGAAATAAGTTTCAAGTTTGACGTCGCTCGGAATCGAGTTCGGGCCATCCGAATCACAACCAGTTATTTAAACAGAATAGAGCACAAGTTTGATCAAGTGCTAAATATTTGAACATGATTACGATTGAAAACACTCGTATTTTGTAATGAAGAATCTTGGATACAAACATCACAGCACAACAAAATTTCTAGAATTGATAGCCTCTTGTTGAAATTAGTACCTTTAAACCCTGAATAATATGGATCTGTAAATACAAACGCAAAATGAATTATGGTTCTTCTGTTACACGTTTTAAATTTACGGAAATTTCAATTGCCATTACCTATCTCATTCACGTATACTCTGTAATTCATAATTCTTTTTAGGTCATGTTTTATTTAGGCAGGAACAACTTACAAAAGCTCAATAGACATGTCATTGTTTGAAACATAATTTATTAGTAGATATTAAATTTATAGAAACGCATGTCCATTGAAAACCTCTAGTCTAGATCTTATTAGTTATTTCATGAAAACAAGAAATGGTATTTGAAGTTCTTCAATAAATGGAAATATTGAAATGTCACTTTTCGACAATTATAAGTGTTATCTGTACTTTATATTTCTTCTGTTTCTTTTACAGATTTATGTCCAGTCGCACCAATAACACTTTTTTAAAATTTAAATTTAGTTAAATTCAGTCAGTCAATTAAATTTAAATTGATTCCAGTATTTTTTTAAATGCAATGTAAAATTTAATTGAAACCAAGTTTAAATTTTAAGTGTTAGTGATGCAACTGATCATAAGCGATAAGAATTATAAAGCAACCCGACTTAATTAATCTTGGAATATGTGCTTTTAAAGAGCAATAATAAAGATTCAGATGTGTGTAATCCCACAAATTTAACAATGAAACAATTTGTGACATCTGCAACCTTATAGAAGAAAATAACCTGATCCATTTCCTATTCCGTTGTCCTATCTATAACCCTCTCCGAGAGCAGTACATTAAAAAACATATTGTGACGTGCGCCCCTGAGAGAAAAGTTTGCATGCGCCGCTACTGATAGCATGTTCGCGAACAATGACGTAATCCCTTCGAAAGAACGTATCAGAGCGATAATACAATCCCCGACGCGCTGAGACAGGTTAATTGCGCCGTGACCTCATTCCTTTATATACGGGTCATTGTCGCTTTAGAAGAGTTCTAGAATGATAGGGGCTGTATAAATACCGTCGGGAGAACAGCGGGAAACAGTCTCATATATACCAGTAACCAGATATGAACTCGGTGATATAAATAAACAGTTAAACAGTTGTCAATATAAACAAATGTTGTTATATAAATAAGTGTTGTGATATAAATGTTAGTTAAATAAATAATCGTAGTGTTTAAGCATTTAATAATATTCTTAATGTTTAAAATTATTTAATCATAGTGTTAGTTACTTTTATAATCTTTTAATTATATTTCTAATATTTATTTACCGTTTAATAAACGTATTCTTTTATTAACCTATGTATATAATTATTAAATTACTTTATACATTTATCCATACAATATATAGAAAAACTATTAAAGAAAACTTGTAGAAAATGGTATAATCTTTAATTTTTATAATAACAAATTGAGAAAAATTACATTTAAAGGTATTTTTTGAAGAAAAACTACCTTGAGCTTCAAGTAAACTGCCATTTCCGGTCATCCGATTGCCACCAAAATCTAATCAGTTCTTTCCATATTAGAATAAGGTAGAAATACATGGTTTCAAAACTTTCTGAATGATAGTATTTGAGCTAGAGCGTAAAGAGGATCCACACACACACACACACATACACACATCCATACATACCTACACACAGACATCATCGTGAAAATGTTAAAATTGGATTCTAGGGACCTTAAAACGTGGTCATTTACCAAAATCTCGATATGCAATTTTCAGCACGATCCCTATACCTATACTATTGTAACGGAGGGTGCGTAGGGTGTAGTGAAAAGCACCCTTGTTGACGTACTGAATTAAAGCTCAGACAGCCACAGTAAGAATATAAATAAAAGTTATACTTACCTGTGTCACTACGCTGATCTGTGCTGACACTGGAAATGAGTTGACAGGGTTGATGCACAATTAATTAAATAGTTTAAAAAATATAAACTAATTTATAATTAAATTTATCAAAATATATACGCAAAATTATACAAAAGAATTAAAGTAAGATTTAAACAAAGTTACGAATAAAAATGAAATTAAGCTACAAAACGAACTAATTGAACAAACTACACGACTGTTCGCCTCCACGATCGGGCTGAGAATCCCTCTCGATTCTGGATACGAACACTTCCTAGGCTAGTTCAATTGACAACGTACACACTTTTGCTGGTAATATTCCGCTTTTCTACAATATTCTGTAAAAATACTGAGCGGAAGATCGCCAGCCGCCGGTCAGCAATTTGCAACAGTCACGGCGTTCATTCAAAGGAAATACTGAATTACAAAAATTTAGAGTTCACGCACGTGGCTGTTATACTGCCTCCCCCTTTAAACTCGACTATAATAAAAGAGTTATAGTTGAGTCTAGCGAAGTCAATTGAACTACCCTTTGGCTACAACTAAGCTAACTTACAGCTACAATCATTCTTGGCTAGACTACGTGCTGTCGCAGAACGTTAGTGTCGGCTGGTAGATCAGTGACGTACGGTGGTGGATGGGCCAGCTACATGCCGGGGTACAGCGACACCGATGAACCAATGTTTGGTAATAACGTGGCAAGGGACTCCGTAGCCGTAGGGTTCGTGGCCTCGGATTCCCGTTGATGTATCAGGTTTACCAGGTATCGGGTAGTCATGGCGTCCCACAGGCTGGCCAGGAAAAACCATCTGCGTTGAGGTTGGTTGTCGGCTGCTCTCTTCAAACTAAAAAAAATCAGAACAACGGATGCGGCGTACCTTAAAACATGGTAAAGCGTGTATAGGAGCATAAATACTGAGAATAAATTCCCAGTATAGGACAGGAATCCCCACACTTCAGCGGCGGCACTCCAAGCCATCTTGGCAAACTCATATTTGCTGAAGACATCTAGCAGATGGAAGTCCTGTCCGTCGGTCCCTGCTCCTATCACTCGTCGCGTCGTGATGTTTGTCAAGTGTTTTGTAGGGTTGTTTATGTATCAAATACTGCATCCGTAAGCGAAGATAAAGACCGCGACGGAGGAACTTTTGAGAGGGACCACACACTCTCGATCGGCATTCAGTAGACACTAGACGTGGAATAAGATTATTAATTAATGTATTATTATTTACTATTATTAAAAAATTATATATTCTTGCTAATTGTAATTAGTGGTTGAATTTCTTTCCTTCAATATTTTTTTTCAAAAATACTAAAATAAAGATTACTACAAAAATACAATATGTATTATTTATTTATATTCTCTAAATATATTTTTTCGTATATGGAGGGTGCAAACATTTTAATCTTTTTGCTACTCTTCTATAAACAATGTCTGGCACAATACAGTCTTCATAAATTTTTTAACTTTGGTAACATTTTTCTTCCCACAAATTTGAATCGCGATAAACTTATTCTACATATAGTACAGTATTATCATTGACATATTACAAAATAGCACATATCCTTTTACAAATATTTAATTAGCCCTGAATTTGAAAGAAAAAAAAAAGAAATTTTCCCGAACAGTAATTTAGTATTACAATGTTATATTTGACTGACAGTAAATTTAAAAAAGTTTTCTTTTAATTTATACGTAGTCATGATTCTCTTCAATATAACTTCATTTCCTGTGTGCCTGAGTGTCTGGTCGCGAATCTGGGGACCCGGGTTCGATCCCGACCGACGCCAAGAATTACTTCGAATTTTAATGGCATAAAATTGACCCCTGTGGTGCACTCTCCACGCCAACACTGAGTGCCCGTGAGGTGGCGCCTGGTAAGCCCCCGCACGGTACCAATATTTCATCATTACCGATATATGTGTACAAAAGCAGATTGGCACACCCAGCAATGGGTAATATGCCGTGATGATATATATATAAAGTTTTTTTTAGATCTGGCAGCTTCTTCTATTGTCCAACCTTCTTGGGATATTTTTAGAAAACAATTAACTTCTGTTAAATTACCGTCAGAAACAATACCTAACAAATAAAATCTCATTTGAAATACAAATAAAAATTATTGTAAGTTACCATTAGAAGAAGCTGCGAGAAATCCATCATTTATAAATAAAGCACTCCTTTCTACTTGCAAGCCAAATTGTTCTTCAAATGGAAAATAAAAAATAAAATACGAGTATAGTAAATTCAGTAACATGTGATCGCATTGTTTTTAATTATATTTTATGAAAATATTTGACTGTAAATTCTCACTCTTACTTTGCATTTAGTTTTATTTATGTTCCATAGATTATTCTTTCATATCATTTTTTTATAACTTTGTTATTTTGTAAACATTTTTTTAAACCGTGTTTAAAAATTTGCTTATCTGTTATAATATTTTTCATTGCTCATGTAGTGCAATGTAAATTATTATTTACTTTATTACGGTAAACAATGCATTTATGTTAGGAGACATATTTGCTATAATATTGTAACGTTTTTATTTATATGGGTGAAGTGTAAAACACAGACAAATATTATTAACTAGAAGAATACGTTTATTAAACGATAAATAATTAAGGATTAACTATTAAAAGATAATAAAAACAACTAACACTATGATTAAATAATATAAACACTAAGAATATTATTAAATGCTTAAACACTACGATTATTTATCTATACAATATTTATATTACTACACTTATTTATATAACTACATTTATTTATGTTAACAACTGGTAACCTGTATATTTATATCACCAAGTTCATTGCTCGTTGCTTATATATTACAGACTGTCTCTCTGCTTTCTTTCGGCCGGTATTTATACAACCCATATCATTCTAGAACCCTCTGAAGCGACAATGACCTGTATACTAAAGAATTGGGTCACGGAGTAGTTAACCTCTAGCCGGTGCGTCGTAGGGATTGTGTCTGGGATTGTGTCTGGGATTGCATCTGGGTCGTCGCTCAGGTACATTCTTTCAGTGGCGGGACTCGTGTACCATTCTCACAGAGGCGCACGTCACACTGCCCCCTCCTTAAGACTGTTTCGTCCCGGAACAGTTCTTGATGACGAAATCTACATGTATTACCCTTGGTACATTTGGAAGTTTTGAAGAAGTGACAGTCAATGGTCCGCTGGAGTTCTTTTTTCTGTCCGTTAGGGTTACAGCTGCAGACGAGAATTTCAATACCGGTATAGCGGAAGAGGATCTATAACATGTTCCTAACAATTCTCCAATCCAAACCATCTAATCCACAGCCTAACTTTAGTACTGCTAGCTTCAAAATGTCATTCTCTAGCAGATGATCCTTCAAGTTACATAGCGAGTTCCATAGATTGCGATATGAAGGCTCCTGGTACGAGCGTGGTTTTGTGACCAGGTAGTAGATATACCGCTGATGTTCTGTATTGTTATCCCTCAGTCGTAGCGTCTTCCCGACGGATGGACCTTGGTTGGCCAGTTCTTGTAGTCGTCCAAATTTTGTCTTAAAGACTGACGCTATGCCGCATGACATCTTTAAGTCTTCCGATACGCAGTGGCCGAGGGAGTAATCTGAAGACACGGTGAACAGGTCTCGATGTTCTTCGGTCGTCACGCCATACCGCGCCTTGTGACCAAAGGAATACTGTTCCATGAAGTCTTCAAAAGTCGGTTCCTGAGCTATGATCCGACGAACCGTTGCTCCATGATGGTCTTCATTGTTGTCACCGGCGAACAGGGCTAGCCGATTAAAGTGTACTACTCTCGGCTTCCCGGTAGATGCTTTCCTAATTCTGTATATCACGTTATTTATTCTCTTAACGACCTCATATGGACCTTCCCAATTTCTTTGTAGCTTTGGTGATAATCCTCGGCGCCTTTGAGGATTGTAAAGCTACACGAAATCCCCTGGTTGGTATCCACCTTTTTCTGCCTTGATGTCATACTGGTCCTTCATTCGGTCGCTGGCAGCTTGAGTGTTTGTGCGGACTTGTTCATGAATGTCGTCCATTCTTCTCCGTAAGTCCGTTACGTAATCTTCCCCGGCCAGATATTCCCCAGATTTACTGCCGAACACCAAGTCACAATGGCAGGCGCAACTCACGCCCGAATAAGATGTTCGCAGGTCTTTGCCCTGTGGTTTCATGCACGGATGAACGATAAGCCATTAAGAACAGATGAAGATGTCGGTCCCAGTTTTTTTGGTGGTTGGAGACTACCTTCGACAAATATCGGTTAATCGTTCTGTTCATGCGTTCAACCATGCCATCGGATTGCGGATGTAATGCAGTTGTCCTCGTTTTATTAATTTCTTCCCTGGTCGGAGTGAAGTTCACGTGGAACTCCGAATCGGCATATACACTCTTTAACTAAGGTTTCGGCGACCATGGTGGCTTCCTGGTTGAGTAATGAATAGGCTTCAACCCATTTGGTGAAGTAGTCCATGACAACCACGATGTATTTATTTCCGTCTTCGCTTTCTGGAAATGGTCCGGCTACGTCAATCGCAATGCGCTCAAATGGACTGCCAACGTTGTATTGACGCATTAGAGCTTTTCGTCGACTATGAGGGCCGTTGCTTCCAGCGCAAACCACACATTTCTTGCACTAGTCTTTAACGTCTTCCTTGTAGTTAACCCAATAAAATCGCTAGCGCAATCTTTCTAATATTTTGTTGACTCCAAAATGGCCACCTCCAGATCCGTCATGGATCTCTTTCAGCACGTCTGGTATTCTATTCTTAGGAATAACCAACTGAGTTCTCTTCTCGGTTCCATCGGTATTTTCCACCAAAAGCTTTAACAGGCCATCTTCAATCATCATTGAGTCCCATTGCGCCCAGTACGATTTTACACTTTGTGAGTGAACTGGTATTACCTGACTGGCTTTGATCAGTGATTTTCCTGCAACAACTCCAGTACCAGTTTTGACGTCATCATTTTCGGGTTTACGCATAACAATATTTCCCTCACAGAAAGTACCATCTAATTGTGCTTTCGCAATAGTTTCACTTCGTTCTGGAAGGGTAACTTCTTCGGCCATTAGTACACGCATAGCCTTGTCGTCTCGTGGATTTAATATGAGTTCTTCTTCATTGACCATCATCACCCCATTCTTCAGGCCAGGTTTAAAACCGTGCTTTGTCATTGCGTCCATACCGAGTATTAATTCATCTTCAACTTTAGCTACCAGCGCACGATGTTTAGAGGAGGTGTTTCCAATAGTGATGGTGACATCTACTTCTCCTAATGCGGTAGCTTGTTCTCCCGTCGCTGTGCGTAATCGTTACTTAGTTGGTTGAAGATGCGTATTGCCAGTTTTCTTTGCCAAGTCGGGTCTAATTATAGTCTTTGTTGCACCCGTATCCAGTAGCATTTTCACTAGCCTTCCATTAATAGAGCCGTACACGTAGATGCTATTGGCTTTATGATGAAGGGATGCGACATAACTGATGGATTGTGGGGCTACTAGATTACGGGTCGACAGTTGCCCCTTCGCATCAACCCGATTTAGTTTTCCGACTCCTTGTCTTTTGTCGATTCCGTCTTCTTTTGCATTTTTCTACAAAGTCTCTGCGGATGGCCCAGTTCACCGCAATTCCAACAGCGGAGTTTCTTTCTTCCGGTAAAGACTTCACTTGCGATTCGTCGCATTGTCTCTTCTAGATCTTCAATGTTTTCCTTTCTCTCAGCATCCATATTTTGCACTCGCGATTGATTTCGTGAAGCTTGTTTGGCAGCTTCATGTTGTAATAGATATGAGAGTGCGTCAATTAAAGTTTTTGGACGGCCCAATCGCAATGCTTGCTGAGCTTCGTTGTCTCGAACTCCATAGATGAATGATTGTATAGCCAGGCATTCCAAAACGCTATCAGGAGCTGTAGGATGTGCGAGACGAACCAAACGGGCTACGTCGATTTCAAATTCTTGCAGGCTTTCTTTTGGATTCTGATACCGATTTCTTAATTGCGTCTGGTATACCTGTTCCATATGCGCATTGCCATATCGCATATCCAACCGCTTGACTAGTTGGTCATAGTCTTCTTGTTCTTTTTCCTTCAGCGTTTGTAAGATATCGATGGCTTCTCCGCGCAACGAGACAGTCAACGCCGTAGCCTTCTCCTCGGACGTCCAATTATTTGCTTTTGCGGCCGCTTCAAATTGTTTTAAATAATTTGGCCACGAAGACTTCCCATCAAATTCCGGTGTTTTTATGTGCATTTTTGAAATAGTATCAGATTTTTCTAATTTCCTTTCTTCTAGTAGTCCTGGCCTTACTACATCGGAATTTGACATTGACGACGATGTAATTTTAGTGAAATTTCTCGTAGTTCTTCGATCTTCTTGTCATACTTATCTTCTAAATTCTTGAGGCCTTCTTCAGTATTTTCCATTCATTTTTGTTCTAAATTTTTAGAATTTTCTTCCAATTTTTCTTCTAATTTTTCTTCTAAACTTCTATAATTTTCTTCTAATTTTTGTTCTAATGCTCTAGAATTTTGTTCTAATTTTGTTCTAATGTTCCTGTCAATTCTTCTTTTAATGTTCTAGACATTTCTTCGGCTTTTCTAGAACCTTCTATTAATTTTTCTTCTAATGTTCTAGAACTTTCCTCCAATTTTTGTTCTAAGGTTCTAGAACTTTCTACTAGTTTTTGTTCTAGTGTTCTAGAATTTTTTCTAATTTTTGTTCTAACGTTCCTGTCAATTCTCCTTTTAATGTTCGAGAATTTTCTGCCATATCCTGTTTTAATTCTTCTTTTAATTTACCAAATTCGGATAGGTCAAATAAGTAATCATCAGCATTTTCACATTAATGCTTGCCGCAGACGAGATTGTAGAACGCTTTTCAGTCCTGTCGTATCTAATTCTCGTTCTTCCAGTTCTCTCTTGAGATCACTTACTTTTAATTCACTTAATTTTATTTGTTTAATCGCCATTTTACTTATTTTTATTTACTTACACTTCACAGTTTAACAACCCCACACCGGACACCATTTGTAACGTTTTTATTTATATGGGTGAAGTGTAAAACACAGACAAATATTAACTAAAAGAATACGTTCATTAAACGATAAATAATTAAGGATTAAATATTAAAAGATAATAAAAACAACTAACACTATGATTAAATAATTATAAACACTAAGAATATTAATAAATGCTTAAACACTACGATTATTTATCTATACAATATTTATATCAATACACTTATTTATATAACTACATTTATTTATGTTAACAACTGGTAACCTGTATATTTATATCACCAAGTTCATTGCTCGTTGCTTATATATTACAGACTGTCTCTCCGCTTTCTTTCGGCCGGTGTTTATACAGCCCATATCATTCTAGAACCCTCTGAAGCGACAATGACCTGTATACAAAAGAATTGGGTCACGGCGTAGTTAACCTCTAGCCGGTGCGTTGTAGGTATTGCGTCTGGGATTGCAACTGGGTCATCGCTCTGGTACATTCTTTCAGTGGCGGGGCTCGTCTACTATTCTCACAGGGGCGCACGTCACAATATCTATATATTTTCAAATGTAAGAATATATGAAAATACGATAAAACATTTGTAGAGGTTGTTTCTTTTAAAACTATGAGTTCTTTGGGCGAATTAATGACATTATAGAAAAAAGCTATATACAAAAAAAGAACAGGTATAAGGGGTTAATTTATCAGTAATAACATACCGAAAATTCAAATAACAATTTTCAAACGGTAGAACAAACATTTTTTTAAATAGTAGGTAACCTATATAATATTTTAGTCCATTAGACATTAGATAGTTTTTTACCTTCCGTCACCTTTAGGTAAGGAAAGTATTGTCTTTGGTCAAAAAATTTAATGATGAGTTTTTACTGAATAAGCGTGTTTTAGGGTCCCTATAATACGATTTTACCATTTTTTACGATGATGTCTATATGTATGTATGTGTGTCTGTGTATGTGTGTGTGCGTGTGTGTATGTGTGTGTGTATGTGTGTGTGTGTGTGTGTGTGTGTGTGTGTGTGTGTGTGTGTGACAAAAGTTCCGGATCCCATAACTTCAATACCACGATTCCAAAAATTATATTTTTTTCGTATTCCTCAAGTTTACATCCAGAAGAACAAGTGATTAGATTTTGGTTATAATTGGTAAACCGGAAGTAGCCTCATTTGAAGATTTAACAGTTAAATTTGATTTATTGACATTAAACGTTACTATAACTTAAAGAATATATTATTCTCTATACGATTTGATTACATTTTATACTTCATATTCAATAGATACAGAGTTAAATAATTTTAAAGAAATTAAATTTTATAATTCAGCCAGCTATGCTAAACATGGAAACTACTAATATATTCATATAATTCAAATTGACAGATGTCGGTATCAATAAAAAGTAAATTAATGTGGCAGAGATGAGGATGTTGAAGTAGATGCTGGTGAAGGCACGGAAAGATACGGTAAGAAAATAACTGTAGTGTTACAAGTTTCTAGAAAGATACAAAAAAAAAACGAGTACATTGGTTTGAACACGTCATGAGGAGAAATGAAGAATTATATTTGAACAAGAATGAGTAGTTTATTAATATGAGGTTGAAGAAACAGAGGAAGACCAAAGATAAGATGGAAGGACTGTATTGCGGAAGACTTGAGAGAAAATGAACTGAATGAGAACGACACGCAAAACAGAAATGAGTAAAATAGCGAACCCTAACGAATGAGAAAAGCTAAAGAGGAAGAAGATGTCTGTTACAAAATAGACAAATAAAACTACCCGTCTTAAACTGTCTATCACAGATTCTTTTATTATAACGCGGTTAGTTCACAAAATACAAATACAGGATATAACAAACATATATTCAATCAATTTAATTCAATAATTATGTGACAAAATCAAAATCGGAAAACAAAACGTGAACTACTGCTTTTTACATATTAATATCTAGAACTCTATATCTGATATCACTAGATATCAGCACAAGTGTCGCAACATACTCCCACCTTGAGGAACGATATAGTGAGAGACTCAATTCAAAAATTAAGACACGTGTGGATATCTAATGGGCTTTCTTATTTTACGTCCACTACGCGTGATTAGAACAGCTTCATTCACATCACTTTCATGAACACTGATGTGCTGATCACCCTCAGGAACTCTGGATATCGACAACTCGCCGAAGTCGATGTCTGTGGTACTCTCTAATGGGTAGATCCTTTGTATGGGACGCAAAAGTTGTCCGTTGGCTGTCTTCAACCGGACCAAACGAACTTCGCCATCCTTACCAGGAATTAGCTCTTTAATTCGACCTAACGGCCAGTCAAGCCGCTTGTTGTTGTCGCTCCCTATTAACACTACCTCACCAATGGATAGTGAATGTTTATTTTTCTGCCTGGAACTAGTATAAGCTAGTTGCCCCAAATACTCGCTCCGGAAACGGGAACGTAGATCTTCCAGCAGTCTGTCGGTATCTCAATCTTTTATTGAGATCGGAATCATTGACGGCGTCGCAATCTGGTACACCAATTTCTTGTTGTTCCCTAAGAAACATAGATGGAGTTAACGCAACTAAATCAGAAGAGTCATTAGTTATATAGGTTAATGGTCTTGCGTTGAGAACTGCTTCACAGTCGCACATGATGGTTGTAAACTCTTCATAGTTCAGGCAGGCTCGTCCCAACACTCTTCTCAGCAGCTGTTTCAGGAGACGGACCAGTCTCTCCCACCATCCGCCGGGTCCGTGAAGTTGGCACGTCATTGGAAGCACAAATATTCTTCTTTATATTAGTAATTAGTGCTTCGTTAGTGCTCTTTTGTGCTTCAAAATTTTTTTAAATTAATTGAACGGTTTACATAATAATTAACATTATATGATGACGTGCTAAGTTCACACTTAGCACGTCATTAATGAAATTTCAAATTGCTTATTACTTCGTTTGTTAGTGCTTCGTTAGTGCTCTTTTGTGCTTCAAAAAAATTTAAAATTAATTGAACGGTTCACGAAATAATTAACATTATATGATGACGTGCCAACTTCACACTTAGCACGTCATTAATAAAATTTCAAATTACTTATTACATCTTTTGTTAGTGCTTCGTTAGTGCTCGTTTGTGCTTCAAAAATTTTTGAAATTAATTGAACGGTTCACGAAATAATTAACACTATATGATGACGTGCCAAGTTCACACTTAGCACGTCATTAATAAAATTTCAAATTACTTATTACATCTATTGTTAGTGCTACGTTAGTGCTCTTTTGTGCTTCAAAAATTTTTGAAATTAATTGAACGGTTCACGAAATAATTAACACTATATGATGACGTGCCAAGTTCACACTTAGCACGTCATTAATAAAATTTCAAATTACTTATTACATCTATTGTTAGTGCTTCGTTAGTGCTCTTTTGTGCTTCAAAATTATTTGAAATTTATTGAACGGTTCACGTAATAATTAACATTATATGATGTCAACTTCACCCTTAGCACGTCATTAATAAAATAAGGAAGGTACAGAGACCATAGTCAAAATCGCAGTGATATTTGAATAAAAAGATCTGATGTGGCCAGCATATTACTTTCCGTTAATTCTTTGTATTATGTACAAATTCCATACATATATTTTCTTGCAAAAGATTCTATTTCCAGTAAAATTATTTCATAAACAAACTATGTAAATTGTATTTGGCCCTGACATCTTCTTCTTCTTATTTAGTTTCTCCCATTCGTTAGGGATCGTTATTCTTGATTTTCTTCATCAACTCATTTCTCTATTTTGGTTATCGTACTCATTCAATTCCTTCTCTCTCTTCTCATGACATGTTCAAATCAATATAATCGCCTCTCCTGTATCTTTCTAGAAACTTCTATGCCTCGAGCCAGTTCTCTTATCCTCTCATTCTTTATCTTATCTTTCGGTACCTTCCCCAACATCAGTCTCAACATACTCATCTCTCTGTCACATTCATTTTCTTTTCATTGACACTAACATCTGTCAATTAGAATTTTCTTAATATACGAGTAGTAGTTGTTTCCATGGTTATAGCATGGCTGGTTGATTTATGAAATTTAATTTCATTAACTCTATATCCATAGAATATAGTGAAAATTATAACGCAGAAGACGCACGTCATCACCCTGAAAAAAACCTTATAAAATGAAATATAACTTTAAAAATATAAAAATTATTAGGTGTTATTTATTTTTAAAATAAGAAGAAAAAAAAGTTCTAGTATTAAGTAATGTATATATTAATGATACAATTACAATTATTTCTAAGTCAATCGTTATTCCATTTACGGAATATAAAATTATTTGAAATAATTGTAGTTTATTTTCGTACCATACGTTGACTCTATTGAGAATGACCATGTTTTGTCAAACAATTTTATATTCCGTAAAAGGAAAAAGCAATCCTTTTGTCCTTTGTCAATCACATAGAGATAATTATAAAGTCATTAATACTCGTATATACGTTTCTTTAATACTAGTATATTCTTTCTTCTTTGTTAAAAAAATAATAACAACTAATAATTTCTACAAGTTATATTTCATTTTATAAGGTTTTTCTCAGGTTGATGACGTGTGTCTTCTGCCTAATCATTTTCATTATATGAAGTATAAAATGCAAAAAATTCGTAGATTCTAGAATATTCTTCAATATTATAATAACATTAAATGCCAGAAAACGATTTTAACAGTGTTTTTCCAAAAAACAAAACTGTTAAAATCTTCAAATAGTACTTCAGGTTGACCAATAATTGTAACCAAAATCCAATAAGAAAAGGAATACGAAAGAATTATAATTTTTAGAATTGTAGTGTTGAAGTTATTGTCTATGAAAAAATCGTCACACATACACAAACACACACACACACACACACACACACACACACACACACATACATACACACACATACATCATCGTAAAAACAGTAAAATCGTATTCTAGGGACCCTAAAACGTGCTTATTGTCTAAAAACTCATCATCGAATTTTTTGACCCAAGATAATACCTTCCTTACCTAAAATGACGGTAAAAGCGTCTTTTCCGTCTGTAGAATCTATTATATTATTGCATTGCCTAATTTCCGTTCTTGGATTACACTGAAAAACAAGAAATTTGGCATTGCTGGTTTAATACTTGTACTAAGTAAATAATACTTGTGGATAAATAGATTTTTACTTACAATACAAAGTATTACAAGAATGACTAAAAATGTGCTTATGTAGCAAAGCCCAAAATATTGAATAATATTATTAATATATGCAAGAAATAGATTGAAATAAATGTTAAGAGAGGTATTGGAATCATTCTAAAAATCGCATATCCAGATTTTAGTAAATAAGCACGTTTTAAGATCCCTATAATCCGATAATAACATTTTTACGATGATGTCTGTGTGTGTGTGTGTGTGTTATTAAATTACATCCATTAATGATAAGTATTTTTAACAAATGAATATGGTAAATACTAAGAAATTTGGTATGGTCGTAAAGAGAATAAAAATACAATCTAAATTTATAAAAAACTAGTATAGGTTGTATTTAAATTTAAAAAGTTGATATCACTTCCGGTTATACCGGAAGTCCCAGAATTACACTTTTCATATAAAATAATCGCAGATATTGTATTGAATAAATTATGTCCTATAATCAATAAGCGTATCTGCAATAATAAGCCAGATAAATGGGTGTAACCACTTTTTCAAACACACTGTATATATATACAGTGTGTGCAACGAAACGTAGAACATAGGACTTTAACATGGGATTTTAAAAATGTGCGGAAATTGGCTCTCCTGTACATTTTAAAGCAAAAGTACAAGAATTAAAAGTTGTTTAGAATTAATTTTTACTTAAAAAAGTCCTCATTTAATGCAATAGAATATCTGTAGCACTAGATATTTAGAAAATAAAATATGACATTTTCATCAAAATTCAGATAGCCATGGAAATAAAAAACAAATAAAACAAAATATTAATTAAGATCATAATACTTTAATATTTAATGCTGAATTATAATAGTAGACTCAATGATTACAACAATTAACATCAATAACACTGAACTCAACTGAGATTTTGGTGAATATTAAAAATGGGAAATTATCAAATATTTAATAATAAAATAAATCATACAAATCGGAAGAAAAGAATAGCAGCAAACTAGAGAACTTTTATTTAAATTAAATGCTCAAATATGTCTTCATTCTGCGCCAAACAATAACCTAATCTATCATAAAAAGAACTCCTAACATTCGCTAGTTGGTAGCACGATATTCCAGGGATATTCTGTTTTTTAGTGATTCTAAATCTAGATATTTGTAACAGTGTAAAAATTTTGATTTTAGATGTCCCCATAGAAAAAAATCATTTGGCGCTAGATCCGGAGACCGTGCGGGCCAGTGAATTGGTCCGTCCTCTACCAATCCATGTATCGGGAAATACATCATTAAGATATTCTTTTACAATTTTTGTATTATGAGCTGGACAGCCGTCTTGTTGCAACCATACTTCACGATCATTGGCCAGTTCTTCAATTGCCGGTCCAATATCATTTATCAGCAGATCATAATAGGACTGACCAGTTAAAGTGCCGTTAATTAAATATGGCCCAATAATATGGTTTTTTTAAATTCCAGTCCAAACGTTGACTTTTCGGTGATATTGTGTATGAGTCGTAACATACAGATGTTCATTATTTTTACGCCAATATCTAAAATTTTGAATATTTGGCTCATTATTGAGTGTAAATGTGCTTTCGTCGAAAAAACAAATATTTTAAATAAAATGTAAATCTGCATTTGCTTTTTCCAGCATTAATTCACAAAATGTTGCTCTCAGAAACTTATCTTCTTCATTCAATTCCTGGTGTTTGCCATATTTAAAAGATTTATATTTTTCTTCTTTTAAATAATTTCTTACAGTAGGTACTAAATAGAATTGAAGTGTCTTTTTCTATTTGCCACAAACTTAAATTTTTATTATTTTCAATGGCTGCAATTACATTAATTTTATTTGCTTGTCTTTCTTCATCTTCATCTGCAATTGACCTTTGACACTTGCATGGTTTTAAAACACTTCCTGTTTTATTAAATCTCTCAATTACACGAAATATTGCACGAATTTCTTCATAACTATTTCGTCTGCAATGTAATTTGACAATCGAAATTTTTCTTTGGTACTGAACAAATCCATTTTATAATGCACAGACGAACAGTGATGCAATTTATTGATTACAACAGTGTAGACACAATGATTGCAACAATTAACATCAATAACACTGAACTGAACTGTCAGTATGAGATTTTGTTTCATTTGTTTTTTATTTCCATGGCTATCTGATTTTTGACGAAAATGTCATATCTTCTTTTCTAAATATCTAGTGCTAGAGATATTCTATTGAATTAAATGAGGACTTTTTATGAGTAAAAAATAATTGAATACAAAAAATTAGATAAATGGTTAAGCGGAATGGCTACCCCGGCCTACTATATATGAAGCGAAAATTCTAATATATTGTTCATGTACTAGAATAGTTAACATTTTAAAAAATTCAACATTAGACGAACATACTTCTAATATGAACCTGCATTTTAAAAACAGTATTATAGAAATCTATTAGTATATGACTGATTTTATAGGGAAAACGAGAAATGCTGTTTTCGTCATAAAATCATAGTCAAATACTAATAGATCTCAAAATTACTTTTTGAAAACGCAGGTTTATTTTAGAACTATGTTCATCTAATATTGAATTTTTTAAAATGTTGATAGTTCTAGTAAAGGAACAATTTATTTTAATTTTCACTTCATATACCGTGTATCTATCTTAAAGGTGTACGTAGCAGATTAACATGGAAATCATTTTTTTTTTTTGCAATTCCCTGCTTGCCTAAATATTTTAAGCAAAAACGCGTCAGTTTTAGGGCATAAAATTCTGCATCTAAATCAATAAACAGAATTACTTTTACATGCTTTGTAACGGCAGAAATTAAACATGAAAATGTCGAAAATTACTTTGAAAATATCGACAGCCATGGAATTGAACAAAAAATAAATAAATGCTTGACGTTTTTCTATTTGGACAAATATCGTTAATTATAACAACAATAGAAATATTAGATTAATAAATTTAAAAAATACAATTTTGTTTAATATATGAATTTATTAAAAAATCAATATTGCGTAACAAAATATGCTCAAGCAAGAAAAGTTTTGTAGTAATTAGTAAACGGATAACAAGTAATTATAAATATAATAGTTACAATAAATATTTAAATGCAGAACCATTATACGATGACATTCATTAAATATGGAATCTCTTAGATCATTTATGTTTTCGTGCCTTTTCTATAAATTTGATTTTTATGTAACCCCGTAAAAAAAGTCACATGGAGCAAGATCTGGAGATCTAGCAGGCCAGTCAATAATACCCCCTCGTCCAATCCAGCGCCCAGGAAATACCAGATCCAAATATTCTCTAAAGTTCCTAGTGTGCAGAACATCCATCCTGTTGGAACCAGACCTCTCGATCTGGGCGCACAACATCGTGTATTGCAGGACCAATTTCATTTTGTAGCATCTCCAAATAATTTTCGGTATTTAGATTGCCACGTATTTCAATAGGACCAATTATGTGGTGACCTAAAATTCCGGCCCAAATATTAACTTTTCGAAGATATTGTGTCCTTGTTGAAATATTAATTCCAGGATTTTCTACAGCCCAACAACGGGTATTTTGGATATTTGGTTTATTGTTCAAAGTGAAAGTGCATTCGTCAGTGAAAGAAATGGAACAAATTTTGATCATTATTAGCCGGGTTCTGCATATCTACGCAAAACACTCTTCTACTTTCTTCATCGTATGGGACAAGTTCTTTGTGACACTGCATTTTATAAGAATAATAGGTTTTTTTTAAATATTTTGTATGATGCTGTGATGTACTCCCAACTCATTTCCAATATATCTAGTACTACAGAAGTGGTCTACACTTATTAATAAAAACTTTTTATTAGTATAAATATTCATTTTTTAATAATTTCAAACAATAAAACCAGAGACAAAATCAAATTGTCAGAACATACGTTGTGATAGATAAAATATCAAGAATTTATTTATTTTTTGTACAATTCCATGGCTATCGATATTATTTTCAACGTAATTTTCGAAATTTTCATATTTAATTTCTGCCGCTACAAAGCATGTAAAAGTAATTCAGTTTATTTATTTAGATGCAGAATTTTATAAACTAAAACCTTTATTTGACGCGTTTTTGTTTAAATAATTAGGCAAGCAGGGAATTGCAAAAAACTGGTTTCCCATGTTAATTTCCTATGTACACCTTTTGAGACAGACACACGGTATACGCAGGTGTAGCCATTTCTCTTAAATAATATATGAACTAGTGTATATTCCATTAATACACACACAAAGACATTATCGTAAAAATGTTAAAATCGGATTACACAGGCCTTGAAACTTGTTTATTCATGAAAATCTAAACCGGTGAATTTTAACTTGATCCTATATCTCTACTATTGGCAGGAGGTAAAAACATCGGTATCTGTACTCAGTTTAAAAAAAGTTATATATTTCAACCGTATGCAGCCATACAAATTTTTTTGTTGTTTACCTACTTTTTCAAGAAAAATTAAAGAACAACCAAGTATGTATCTGAATTTCGGTTAATTTTGACATTCTAATTGACACTAATGACATTGACAAGTTAAAAATCAAGATCGACTCAATACAACAAAAAATAGGTGTACGCGATTTTTTTGCAAACTAGTGTACCAATTTCGGTTGATCATAGCTAAAATTTAATCAGTTGCTCTCTTAAATGTATACAGGATGAGTCTGAGACGACGCCTCCCCTTTAACTTTTTAATTATAAGTAATAGAAAGAAATGGCTCATATAAAAGTTTTATTATTTGAATTATAGATAATATTTGACGGCAAATATACATATTTTTTATAAAGTCAGGTTTACAAGATACAACTATGAACTTTTATTTTTTAAATAGCAACCTATAATTATTTTACTAAAATATAAACCACTACATTTTTGTCTTTTTAACGACCTAATAGTTTTTATTAATGTATTTGAAAAATTTCGAGTAAAATAAGATAAATGAATTATATGAGAAATAATTTTTATTCAAATATTCTAGGTGGCTATGTGAAAATAAATAATAAATAAATAGATAAATAAGTAAGTAATAATAAATAAGTAACAAACAAATGTGTACTTTGTTGGTATTACCATTGTTATATTTTATTTATTTTCACATAGCCACCTATAATATTAGAATAAAAATTATTTCCTATATATCTCAATTATTTTATTTTTCTCGAATTTTTTCAAATACATTCATTAAAATTTATATATTATTGAAAAGAAAAAGATATGGCGGTTTATATTTTAGTAAAATAATTATAGGTTGCTATTTAATAAATAAAAGTCGATAATCGTATTTTGTAAACCTGACTTTGTAAATAATATCTACATCTGCCATAAAATTGTATATTTAAAATTATAAAACTTCTGTATGAGTATTTTTTTCTATTACTCAAAATAAACAAGTTAAAGAGGGGGGGGGCGTCACCCCGACTCACCCTGTATAAAAATTTATATAAGATTTTTTTTTTTAAATATTCGGAATTTAAATAATTTAGAATGTGTTTTTTTTTTGTAAATAATGAAATTATTTTTTTGATAGTTAACATGAAATTAAATTTATCTTTAAATTAATATTAATATAATAAAACAAATTCGTAACTAAACAGCCTTTATATAATTTAAAACAGGAAAATACAAGTATGTGGATTTTTTTAGGTAAAAAGTTAAATATTGTTTCCATTAAAAAAAAAAGTTAATTATTTAATGAACTGTTCTATGAATTTAAAAAAATTATAAAGAACAAAAGAGCACTAACATAGCCCTAACAAAATATGTGTTAAACAGTATAATATTTTATTAATGCCATGAATTTGGCACGTCATCAAATAATCTTAATTATTTCATAAACCGCTTTATGAAATTCAAAAAAATTTAAAGCACAAAAGAGCACTAACGAAGCACTAACAAAAGATGTAATAAGTAATTTCAAATTTTATTAATGACGTGCTAAGTGTGAACTTGGCACGTCATCATATAATGTTAATTATTTCGTGAACCGTTCAATTAATTTCAAAAATTATTGAAGCACAAAAGAGCACTAACGAAGCACTAACAAAAGATGTAATAAGTAATTTGAAATTTTATTAATGACGTGTTAAGTGTGAAGTTGGCACGTCATCATATAATGTTAATTATTTCGTGAACCGTTCAATTAATTTTAAATTTTTTTGAAGCACAAAAGAGCACTAACGAAGCACTAATTACTAATATAAAAATGAATATTTGTGCTTCCAATGACGTGCCAACTTCACGGACCCCCATCCGCCCCACCAGGCAGCAGTTGGAGGATTAAACTTCCATTGAATTTTGTGTACAGAACTATATCTTTCGATTGCATTCCAATTCAGATGATTGAAAGCGTTCGCAGTACCGACAAAATTAGTTCCGTTGTCACTGTACACGATATTTGGACGACCACGTCGAGCAATAAACCGTCGGAAAGCTTGTATAAAACTCGCAGTAGATATGCTTGTAACCAATTCAAAATGTACTGCACGATAAACGCCACATGTAAATAGTACAATCCAGGCTTTTTGATTATTTCGCAAGAAAACAGGGCCAGCTAGATCAACTCCTGTTATTTCGAAGGCTATTCGCGATGCAAGCCTGGCGCTCGCTATCTAGCGGCGAAATTTGGAATCGTACTACCCGTTATGGCCGGTATGCTTTTATATGTTTGTATTGTGTTAACCAGGTGTTTGACAGCGTACGTTTGCGATTCTGAGGCTAATTTTCCTAAAAATGATTGTTTATTTACTTATAAAAAGTGTTTTCATTCGTTAGTGTTTGTATTCGTGTCTGTCGTTATTGTTTATGTATGTACTTACAAAGGGTGTTTTTATTCATTATTGTCTTTATTCGTTATGGTTTTTATTCGATCGTGTTCGTTAGTTTCTTTATTCATACTGTTTGTATTCGTTACTTCATATATTTTGAAAATATGAGTAATACCTACTGTTGTGTTTCGGGATGTAATTCTTGGGCAAAAGAAATTTCGTTCTATGAATTTCCGAAGTCCGGAAAAAGAAAAGTATCCATTTGTAATAAAAGAGGACTGAACGAAATGGTTGATCAGCATACAGTCTGGGTCATGGGTTGCGAATAGGAAAGAAAGTGAGGAGTAAATTTATGTACGTGTGTTCACTGCATTTTTATTACAGTGATTATTTTCCTAGGAGAGGTAAGGGTATAAATATAGATCGATGATTAACACTTGTAACACAATATTTTTGAAACGTTATGCTGTACCATCCAAAAATCTTCCAACGAGTTCATTTCCTGTTTATTCGCTCTCAGATAAATCGTCGGAAAGAAAGGAGAGGCAAGAGAAAAGAGATGCCAGTACATCGCAAAAAGTTATTCCTTCATCTAGTTATGAAGAGCAAGATTGTTTCTGTACCTAAAATATTCTTCAAGTCCTAGCTTCATTTTGCCTAAAACAAATATGCAAATTCCTAACCCAAACTTCTTAAATCAATCTTTTTACCTGTCTATGAATTTATAAACTGATAGATAAACAAAATTAAATGAAACACACGGTTACTTCGTAAGTAACTATGTATGAGTATATTTTAAATCTTCGATACTACACAACACCTTACACACACAATGAAATAAACATTAATCGCACATTGTAAACCACGTTTGACATATATACAAGTAATTTAATACCGGGTGCTCAAGTTAACATTTTCGCCGCTAGGGGAGCTGACATCTACGCTTGCATCGCCAATAGCTTCTCTTACTCGGTCGCTTGGCAACGGCGGTGCCAATACTTCCAAATTCCTTGCATTTTGTCCTCTACAAATGACGCATTTAGTCAAAACTTTTCTTATTATTATTCTTATTATTCTACATGACATGCTTGGACGTGTTTTTCTTGAATTAATTTTGTAATTACTGGATGTTGCGCAGGTAAAACGATTGGATGTCGAAAATCTCTAATTTGTTAGATATTCTGCTTCGTAATCGAAATATTCCGTCTTCGTCAATAAATGGTCTTAATGAAGAAATTTGTTTATCTTCTACGCCAACAAATGTTTCTCCTTGAATTATTTTTAAAAGGTGTTTCTCTGCTTTATCTACTTCCTGAACTATTAGTTCACTTTTCTGGTTAGATCTTTTCCTGCAATTATTTATAAACCGTAGGATCCACCCTACAAGTCTTACTATTTGCTGGTATTTCGAAAAGTAGTGATTATACCATGGCTCACCTTGAGTGATTGTCAGAGCTGAAATCACTCCTTTCATTTTCTCCATATTTACCTCTACTTCATCTACATTTTCTTCAGTTTTCGGCCAGCAATTGGGTGGCTTGTACAACCACGAAGGCGCCTCCCACCATCTAGATTCCAAAAGTTGTTTTGGCATGCATCCTCGAGATGGCAGATCTGCTGGATTCAACTCTCCTGGTATATGATGCCAGTCTTCCATTTTAGATAGCAATCTTATTTCTCGTGTGCGATTCCATACGAATGTGGACCATTTATCTTCTCTTTTGATCCAAGAAATGACTGTACTAGAATCACTCCAAAAGTAACTTTCGATTTTTGGTTCATCGAAGTTTTCTTTGATTGAAAAATAAATACGAGCAGCAATTGTAGCCGCTAGTAATTCAAGACGGGGAATTGATATCTTTTTCAATGGGGCTACTCTCGTTTTTGCTTGTAATAAATGTACGTATACTGCACCTTCATTTTCAATTCTTAAAAAGACAACTGCAGCATAAGCATCTTGACTAGCGTCACAGAACGTGTGTAAACTCCATTCATTCTCCTTCTTAGAATTGCAGTGAATCCACCTGGGAACCTTTATTTCATATAAATAAACTAATTGTCTAATCCATTTTCGAAACGCAATTTTTATATCCTCTTCGACTTCTTCATCCCATTTAATTTTACTTATCCAAAGCCTCTGCAGTAATAGTTTCGGGAAAAGAGTAGCTGGGCAAGTGAAACCAATTGTATCGAACACACGTTGAGTTAACGACAAAATTTCTCTTTTCGTAATTTTCTCACATCTCATTTCATGGCAACAATCTTTCTTTACAGAAATCGTATCTGATTTGCGATCTCATTCCATGCCAAGTATCGACGTCACCATTTCTTCATTTTCTTTTACGAGTGAAGACTCCCACCCTCTGAGTTCAAACATACCTTTGGCCATAGTCTGACTACTTACTTCAATGAACTCTTTAAGATCTGCTTCACTGGACACGCTAGTAATGCAATTGTCTACATAGAAACTTTTCTTCAATTTTTCTATTATTTCAGAATTTTGTCCAGATGAAAAATACATTTGCGTTAAATGATACTGAATAGTAGCTCCGAGAAGAAATGGACTGCTACATATTCCAAATACAACTCTTCTGTGTCGGTATAT
Organism: Harpalus rufipes; assembly: GCA_951394225.1. Taxonomy (NCBI): domain Eukaryota; kingdom Metazoa; phylum Arthropoda; class Insecta; order Coleoptera; family Carabidae; genus Harpalus; species Harpalus rufipes. The sequence goes on from OX596285.1 coordinate 15,920,514, forward strand.
CAGCTGAGATCCATCTTCTCTAAACCAGATAAATCGAAGGAAATCTCTATCTCTTTTATTTAGCCCAATCTGTAGAAATGCCTTTTTTATATCTGATACTACACCAATTTTATATTTTCGAAAGCCTAATAGAAGGGACGGTATCAGTTCGATCAAATTAGGGCCTTTCTCTAAGCAATCATTTAATGAAGGTTGATTTTTCTCGTGCGCTGACGCATCGAACACGGGTAGTATTTTCGTTGTAGCACTGCTTATTTTGATAACAGGCCGATGTGGTAGATAATGAGCAGAGTGCGTTTTCTCTTCTGAAAGAACCTCCTCTATATTTTCTTCTTTCAACCAATCATCGAACACTGCCTTGTATTCATCATACAGCTTGGAAGATTTTAGTTTTTTCTTAGTATTTTCAAGCCTTTTTTGAGCTATCTTGTAGTTGTCAGGAAGTGGAGGATGTCCCTCAAGCCAGGGCATGTTTACTTCATATCTTCCACTCGTATCAACAACTGTCTGCTTGAAATGTTCTAAAGCTGCCTTTTGTAACTCTTGTTTAGACTTTTCTTCTAATAGATCTTTTATCCCAAGAGTATCTAACTGCCATAAGTTAGTAATAGTAGAATTGTTTGAGAACAATGCAAGAACATTCATTGTTGTATTTCTATATCCAGAAAATTCTGGAACTTTTCCTTGCAGTGTCCATCCTAATAGAGTGTGCATTGCTACAAGACCGCATTCTATATCTCTCTTTGTACCTGTAAACAATTTCCCGGAAACATCGGCTCCTAGCAGCAGTTCAATTCTTCCTGACTTCTGTATGTCACTTATGTCAATATTCATATCTTGAAGTTCAGTATATCAAAGGTCTACATCAATAAAAAAAAAAAAAGTTCAGTATACCAAATGCCCCTGTGTATCGTAGGAATATTGCTACAGATATTCGCTTGATCCAAAACTTCCATTCGGCATGTATACCTTTCATCTAGAGTACATATTTTAATATCATAACAACCGTGAAGTTGTTCTACTGTATTTACTCCACCGAAAAGTGAATGAATGATTCTTTCGTTTCTTTTTACAGGAAACTGTAGTTCTTCAGCAGTCGACTTTAGAATATAGGATCTCTGTGATCCGCTATCAATAAGAGCTCGAACCTCTTTCTTTCGATTCTTGCCGATTACCAAAACTCTATCTATTGAATTTGAAGTATAAAATGCACTTAAATCGTATAGATAATAAAATTTAACAGCGTTTTTTCAAGAAAAACTGCAAAACTCTTGAAATGAGGGGACTTTCGGTTGACGAATTATAACCAAAATCTTATCACTTCTACACATGAATGTAAGGAAGAGAAATACGTAAAAATCGTATTTTTTTTTTTTTGGAGTTATCGCGACCGATATTATCGTCACACACACATATAGTAAAATCGTATTCTAGGAACCCTGAAATGTGCTTAATCATTAAAAACTCACCACCGAATCTTTTGAATAAAGACAATACCTTCTTTATCTAAAGGTGACAGAAGGTAAAAACAATGTAATACTATTAACACGCTTGCGAAAGGAGAGCGCCGAAGGAAGCAATTTTTTATCGCTTTTAACTTCCATGTATTATACATTATTAAGTATGGCTGTGGCCGAATCAGCTCCCATTAAACCCAAACCATAACAAATACAAACTGTCAGTGTCATGGTGGCCACTGCCATATATGATTAGCTTTGCCCAGCATCTCCCATTCAAAAGTATTGTACCTACTAAATTTAACAAGTTCTTTTGTACGCAGTCTTGCCATAAATACTGTCCCTAATACAAGGGAGGCTTATTCTACCTAAAAAAGAAATCTGATAAAAATGAATGTGATTTTATTGTTACATAACTATTAATCTTTTTAAAAAAATACTCAAAATGACCGCCTCGTTTTTTGGCACACTTCTTCAAACGTCCCGGCCACTCATCGATTGCAGCACGCACCACTTCCAGGGGTATGGAAGCTGCTGTCTTTACCAAATCAGCCTTTAATGCCTCAATAATGCGATGAGGTTTGGAACAGGCCTTCTCCTCTAATACATTCCATAAGAGGTAGTCCAAAGGATTGAAGTCTGGACTTCCAGAGGACCAATCTTCAACGGCAATAAATTCCGGTAAATTCAGCTCTAACCAGCGTTGCGACGACTTCGCTTTGTGTGCGGGCGCTGAATCTTGCTGAAAAATCCAGTGCTTACCAGCGAACAAGGAATCATTCAATGGCTTTACAACTTGCTCTAATATGTCGCTCTGGTAATTTCCTGCTCGCGTTTTTACTCATTGTTCGCAGAAATGCAACTTCGTAATGCCGTCATACAACCCCCCCCCCCCCCACCAAACCATCACTGACGCTGGGTGGTGACCCCTTTCTACCTTCGGGATTTTCTTTGCAGCTTCCCGAGAGCTATGGGCATACATTCTATTATTTAGGCGGTTGAATTTTTCTTCTACAGTGAAAATTTTCATCCGTAAAAAGAATTTGCCGATGACTTCCGTTTGCGTGTCGCTGGAGTAACTTCTTAGCTCTCGTGGCTTTTATGTGACATAGGGTCGCTGTTAATCGCTGTCCTGTGCTTCTGCGATAAGCTCCAAGTTTAAGATCTTTCAGAATGCGTGACATGATTCTAGCGGGGAACTTCATTTCCCTACACATGATTTTCTGATTCCGGAGTGGACCTCTCCGAATTCTCTCGCGAACAGATTTGACGGCTGCTGGATCCCTAGTTGTGCATGGCCAACCACTCCTTGGTCTGTCATCAATTAATAACATATCGTTGTAACGTTTAATGGTCCGGTAAACAAACTTCTTCGTAATTTTCAGAAGTTTTAACAAATTGAAAACCTCTACTGGTGTTTTGTTGCACTTGTATAGCACAATCATTGCTACACGGTTCTTTTTAATACCCCACTTCATGTTTACTGCATGAACTATCAGTTTGAAATTAATAGAGCGACTGTATAAAAACATATTTATTTTTCAAAAATTAACCAGAATAACAATTTATGAATAAAACTTAAATTAGACAGAAAATAAAGAATGTTACATATTTAATACTTTAATAATTATTTATAATAGATTGTATTCGTCATGGCATTTTGTGCTTTATAGATCTCCATGCATCCGTTATAATTTTAAATAATTACTTGGAATTATTAATATTATACCTTGCAATATTTTTGTCAATGGTCTCCAACAGATTTTCAATTGTATTAAAGATCAGGTATAGTTATAGACACATATTCAAATCGGCTCATTACTCCTTTTTCTTTCACCACTCTCACACGGTTATAAACAGGTCAACGCAGTTTCGAAATATGAGTTCAGCATGAAATTCTCTTTCTTATTATGTATTACACGATTTTAGTGAAAGAGTGGGTCACAAATAAAACACATTCCGGAGCAGTGAATGAAATTTGCTGATTTGGCATTTTCTAACATATAGGAAATTGTTACTATATCATTAAATAATATTAAAATAATTTTAGAAGATAGTGGGCTCGACATTTCTGAATATTTTTACATTATCAAAGTTGTTTGAATTTAATTCAAAGCACAAATTGTCTATAAAAAGAGCGAAAATAAGAGGTGTCAGAGTAGAGCTTTGTACGACGCCAAACCAAAGTTAACAACGATTTTATGTGTATTATAGATTATCATGTAGACAGCCCATAATCATCGATGTTTGATAGAACTTTGAAGTATTCACGGCTCTCACGAAACGATTTTTCTACCATAATCTTTGTAATCATACTAAATCTGTAATGAGAAAAATAACATTTATTTCGTGTTATTATAATATACATACCTACTTTATAATATTGGCACTTCGTGTCTTTAACTAGTTATCGTCAGATAGTACAAAATGTAACTGTAATTGTGTATTTATTAAACGGTACAATAGTTTTATATTCAAAAAATGTTTTAAGTTCCCCATATTTTCCATAGTGTTGGAGTTAACTATTTTTTTAGGCTATATTTTTTATGTAACCATAGTAACAATTATGTATTGTCTTTAGTTGATGTTATCTGTCAATATATTGTTTCTCTTCATGTGTCATGTATTTTACTGTGTAAAAGATTAATATCTAAAAATAAAGACTTCAGTTCAAGCAGTGACGAATTCTTCTTCCGCCAGGTCAAACCTCGTAGATTGTCAACAGGTTATGGGCGCCAGGAACGCTGAAGGCTGCGTTGTAAGGACAGATCATCGAATGAATTGAAACGTCAGAGAAAGTCAGTCAGCCGAAATTTCGTCACTAGTCAGTCAAACGTATTACGTACGATACGTCCGTCGAAATTTTGTCAACCGTTAAACATATTGTAAAGCAAGGTAGTAAAATATTTTGATTATGGATTCGATTAAAACGCAGCTAGAGACTCTGGCGGAAGACACGCAAGGTAGTGTGAATCATGTGTCTTGGCGCTTCAAGTTAGACCTAACTTTAAAGTCGAAAAATTTGTATGAAGTCGCGACAGGTGCTATGCCCAGGCCGAAAGGCCCCGAAGATGATAACGAGGTCAAATCTTGGTTGAAAAAAGATTTGGAAGCGCAAATATTTATTGGTTTGAATGTTAGTAGTAATATAGCTAAAAAAATGGCAAATTGTACAACCGCTATGCAAATGCTAACTAAATTGAATACATTGTATGGTAGAAAATCAGAATTGTCTGTAGAAAACTTGCAAAGACTATTCTTTGGCTTTAAATATGATAGTAGTAAATCAGTGGTAGAAAATTGTATGCAGATTCAAGAGTATGCAGAAGATTTGGCAGCAGAAGGCGAAGAGGTCAAGGAGAGTTGGGTGATGACCCGAATTCTGGGAGTGCTACCGCCTAAGCTGCACCATTTCCGCACGGCGTGGGACAACAACAATCATGAGAATAAAAATCTTCAGACCCTGATTGAACGCCTGAGATTGGAAGAAGATCGACTGAACGAGTCAGAAACATCGGCCGATCTGTCATCACGGAATGTACTGGTGTCCAGAACGACTAGCAAGCCATGGAAGCCGCACTCAGACTCTCAAGGAAGCTCTTCGGTCGAATGTTTCAAATGTGGGAAGAAGGGTCACGTGAAGAAGTACTGCAGGAACAAGCCGTGTACGAAGTACTTAAACTACTGCAAGAATAATTACACGTGCAACAACTGTCATGAAAAGGGACACTTTGCCAGGAATTGTCCTCGAGCAAGCTCTGACAGGAACCCAAATCAGCAAAGCCATAGGGATGATGCACCAGGTCGTCGAGCGCTAATCACCACGAGTTTATCGTCTGCCGTACTCTGCCATACCAGCCTGAAGGACGACTGCGAAAACTGTTGGATTCAAGATTGCGGTGCCACGCAACATATGACCTTTCGAAGAGACTAGCTGTCCAACTACGAGAAGCTGGAGGAGGAAGTTATCGTAGTTATCGGGGACTCGACCAAACTCCGAGGAATTGGAACGGGCAATGTAGAGATGGAAGCCTACGACGGATCCAGTTGGCAGAAAGTCGTGCTGAAAAATGTTCTGTATGTTCCAAAACTCACCTTTAATCTATTCTCAGTAACCCAAATTGTCGACAAAGGCTACATACAGACCGCTGATTCTGACAGATCGATTTTTTGGACCAACGATAAAAAGGAACAAGTAGCCGTAGCTGAACGCATTGGTCAACTGTACAAGATGTTGTTCCGCCAGGAAAAATCGGAGAAATGTCTGTCAACCCTTTCCATTCGGACCTGGCATGAAAGACTGGCTCACCAGAACGTACAGGGACATCCTGAAGAGCAGCGACATTAGCTACATTGATGATTGGGAAAATTATGTCTGCAAAGGATGCATCTACGGAAAACAACACCGAATATCTCATCCTTTGAATCCAAGAGTCGCCAAAAGGACTTTGGACCTCATCCACGTAGACTTAGGAGAGATGAATGTTACGTCATTGGGAGGAGCCAAATATTTCCTGCTTTTCAAGGATGATTTTTCTCACTTCAGAACGGTTTATTTCCTCAAGACCAAGAATGAAGTTGCCAGCAAACTAGAAAACTTCGTGAAGATGATAGAGAACCAGTTCGGCAGGAAAATCAAATGTATCAGGTCCGACAATGGGACAGAAATAAGAAATGCAGCAACTAGAAAAATTCTCGATGAGTACGGGATCTTTCACAGTAAGTCGAGTGCCTATTCGCCTCAGCAAAATGGGCGAGTGGAGCGTGAAATGAGGACGGTTGTAGAACCTGCACGGTCCGCGATCCATATGCTAAATCTGAATGAGAATCTGTGGGCAGAGGCTATGAACTACGTCGTTTTTACACTGAACCAGACTGAGACAAGTTCAATGAAAGACAAAAGTCCTGCTGATCTATGGTTTGGACGTCGGATGCCACTAACCAAACTACGCAGCTTCGGTTGCAAATGCTATGTTCTACTTCCAGATCACAAGAGGGGCAAGCTGTCGAAGAAATCGGAAAAGGGAACATTTGTCGGTTATGACATCGACTCTCCTTGCTACAGGGTCTATATTTCAAACCGACGTGACATTGTCACCTCCGTGGATGTCATGTTTGATGAGAGGGCACAAGATGAATCGAGCCACGCCAGAACCGAGTTGGAAGAAAAAGACGGAGAATTAGAGGACGAAGGGCCAGGACAGGATCAACCAAACCGGAATAGCAAAGATACGTCATACAGTGAGTATGACATCTCAAAAGTGTTCAATGATACGGAAGAGCCTCAGTCAGAAGAATATGAACGTCGAACACTACGTGATCGTCGAACACTGAAGATGCCCAGCAGATATACCGACTACGTAGTGAGTCGTACACCGACAGAAGATGATGACATGGCCCTGATAGGAGATGTGCAAGACATTCCAGTGAAGGAAGCTCTAAAAGACAGAAGAGATGGCTCGCCGCCATGAATGAAGAATATGATTTTCTGATCAAAATGAAGACATGGAAGATGGTCCACCCACCTGATCACGCTAGACCACTAACATGTCGTTGGGTGCTGCGTGAGAAGCAGGATGGTCGACTGAAGGCAAGACTAGTGATACGAGGATTCGAGCAAAAGGAAGGAATCGACTACTCGGAGACCTTCAGTCCCGTCGCTCGTTACGACTCGATACGGTTAATTTTGAGTATTGCTGCTTCCCAGAAAATGAGACTAGCCACTTTTGACGTTCGAACTGCATTCTTGTATGGAGATTTAACGGAAGAAATCTACATGCAACAGCCAGAAGGGTTCAACGACGGCACGAACCGTGTGTGTAGACTGAAGAAGAGTCTTTACGGATTGAAGCAGGCCCCTAAAAACTGGAATGCGAAGATATCGAAATATTTCAAATTCTTAAAGCTCGAAAGCACTGACGACGATCCCTGCATCTATTATAATCTGGACAGGACGATCATAATTGTATTGTTTGTTGATGATGGTCTAATAGCAGCAGTCAATGAGCAGGAGATACGTCGAATTTTGAATCAAATCAGTCAGAAATTTGAAATCACGTTCGACAGATCTTTTCCGAAGAAACTATCGTATCTGGGTATGCAGATAGATAGTCAGCCTAATGGTATTTTTGTCAATCAATCGAAATATACCAACAAGATAATCGAACGCTTCAACTTCGGGAGTTGCAATTCGGCAAACACACCAATAGAACGAGGAATGGTTGCCGACCCAGCAGATCTCGTGAACGATAAGCCTGCAACGCAGGGGCGCACTCAAGGGGGGGGGGGGGCTCGTGGGGCTTAAGCCCCCCCCCCCAGAACACTGGACTTTTATTCAAATTTTTACAGTATACACTTTGAATATTATACGTACTCTTAAACTCTTTGTATTATAGGTACACCTAATAAATCTCTTTTATCTTTTCTTATTATTTTTTCATTTACATTTCAATTCAAACAGTTTTAATATAGTACTACACATATCGCATGTATTTCAACCTAAAGAGGGGATATGCGCGGAAATTTTTAAACGAAAATGCATTGTTCGTTCAAATAAAATTTTATAAAACTTAAATACTGAAAGAAATGTGTTGTACTTACTTATTTATATACATTTAAATTATTGAATTTAGTTTTCTAAATTTTATTAAAAACAAACATTTTAGCTAAATAAGTTTATTATGTTATGAACAACAAAATAATAAAACAAATATATCAAGTTTTATTTGAAATATATTTTATAATGACATAAAACAAATATAAAATTATTTATTTGAAATCGTCACTAAGGTGCAGAAAAATCGTCAGTAAAAGTTCAGAAATCGGCACTAAAGTAATTCATTATAGGACGATTTCATGAAATGTAGTTTTGTCAACCTTATGATAATTGTTATACATATAAGATAATTTGGGCAGACATACGTTGTATGTAAAATGACAAAAAATATGTGCAAGAAGAACGAATTAAATAATTCCAGTGAAGAAATTTGAGATAATACGCATAATTTTGAGTATTCATTACTATAATTTCAATGTCCGGAAATTCGCAACACTGAACATAAGTTCGTTTGTTTAACTGACAGCAATGGACAGATTTGTCATCATAACCTATAAAAATAAATATATCTTTCATTTTCACAAAATTTAGATTTCAAATAAAATTTAATATGCACCTCGGCACTGAAGTTCCTTTTTATCACTCATATGGTTTATTTACCTCGGCCTTACGGCCTTTGCAACTAAATTCCACATTCGTGATAAAAAATAAAACTTCAGAGCCTTGATACATAAATAACTATTCTACATACAGTTAAAATTTTATTGCCGAATTTCAGATTTGACTAATGATTTTTTTTTGTATGTACAATTTGATGTGATTCTCTAGAGATCCATGCTTTAAGCAATGGTTTGTTGAATTTTAAAATATGTTCATATTTACAAAATTTTGCAAAATAGTTGTTACTACATCAAGTAAAAAGATGAAACACAAACGACACAACACAAACGTAAACAACCGAAACAAAATTGCTTTGTTGAAGGTTAAAGGTAAAAACTACAGCGCCAGTTAGGCGCTACCTGGAGTGGGGGAAATGGTTTCACTTTTACAGCAACTTGCTCCCTCCTTATTTATTCTTGGCTCCATGTCACAAACCTTCAGGGCTGCCAGTTTGCGGGTAATTACGCAAAATAGGGTATTTTTATATGTGGTTGGGTAGCTCGTGAGACTCACGTTTTTGTTGGGTATTTTTAAGTACTTTAATTCATGATTTTTTTCTACATAAATTTTATGTTTAATTTTTGCAACTACTAATAGACAAATATTATTCTGTCTGTGTTCCTTCTTAACATGTGCATTGGCATATTGGCAGCCCTGGGCTTGAGAATGATGAAAATTGTGACTAGTGTGAATGTGGCTCATAGTGTGTAATTTTATGAATGTTTGGGGAATTTGGCTGACGAGGCGGGTAAAATTTAAATTTTTATATTGGCAGCTCTGCAAACCATAACCATCAAATTGTAGCGCATTGTGTGTAAAGTTTTAGAGGTGTTTGACCTTGGAAGAAAATAATTGTTAGCCCCCCCCAAGATACAATCCTGGGTGCGCCACTGCTGCAACGGAGTCAGTTCCTTATCGTGAAGCAGTGTTGCCAGATGCGACATAATTATCGAAAAGGCAACATATTTTTTAAGCTGCTACCATACAAAAAAATTGGGCACCATAATCCATAATTACAACATAATTTTAGAATTTTCCCATAATTATAACTACTGTCACCATTAATTTTATAAATAGAATAAAAAATGTCAAAAATCACACCAAAAATAGCGATAGCCATGGAATTGAAACAAATAAGATAACAAATGGTTAACGTATCATATATGGTTGGGTTAATTTATTTTTATTAAATTGTTAACATTTGTTAATTTTTTTTTCAATTCCATGAATAACGCTATTTTTAGGGTGATTTTGCAACATTTTTTATATCTAATTTCTGCCGTTACAAAAGCATGCAAAATTGATTTTGCGTTTCTGATACAGAATTTTATGCTCTGCAACTTTTGACACTTTTTTTACCTAAACTAATTAGGGAAGCAGGAATTATTATGTGAATTACTTATTCTTAAGACTAAAAATTCCCACAATAACACCATATTTTGTTTTCAAATTCGATAATTTTCATAACGTGTTTCGATACTTAGTGATTTTAGATATGACAACACTGTCGTGAAGCAATTGGCAGCCTATTGTACCTGAGCACGATCTCACGACCGGACATAAGCTTCGCCGTTAATTTCCTGAGCAGGTTTAATAGCAGGCCAATGGTTAGCCACTGGAAGATGGTTCGGCGGGTCTTCCAGTATCTCAAGGGAACAACTGGTCTGGGAATATTTTTCAACGGAGGACAAGACATGATAGCGTACACGGACTCAGACTACGGAGGAGATCTTACTTCAGGATGATCGACAAGTGGAGTGCTCATAATGCGTGGAGGACCAGTCGTTTGGAGCACTCAGAAGCAGCGACTTGTAGCGACGTCGACAGCAGAAGCTGAGTACCGTGCAGCAGTTTCAGCCATTGACGATGTTTGCTGGATGCGTCGCATCAGTAAGGAGCTGAAGATTGAAGGAGTGGACCAGCCCACCACCCTATGTATTGATAACCAGTCCGCCATTCACATGCTGCGGAACACCGTCAGAGGACGAGTGACAAAAGGGAAAAAGCACATTGATATCTCTAGAAAATTCATCAGAGAGCACATCGGAGTGACAGTGCAACCGCAACATGTGAAGAGCACAGATCAACTCGCCGACATCTTGACGAAGCCACTTGTCAGAAAGGTATTCGAAAACCTGAGGAGAAAAATAGTAAGGAGTGTTGGAGTTAACTATTTTTTTAGGCTATATTTTTTTATGTAACCATAGTAACAATTATGTATTGTCTTTAGTTGATGTTATCTGTCAATATATTGTTTCTTTTCATGTGTCATGTATTTTACTGTGTAAAAGATTAATATCTAAAAATAAAGACTTCAGTTCAAGCAGTAACGAATTCTTCTTCCGCCAGGTCAAACCTCGTAGATTGTCAACACGTAGACATGCCTGTACTGTACCTATTATCTAGAATTCAGTTATTCAATCACATCGTAAATAACATAAATAATTATTGATGAAGCTGTCATTTTTGACAATTGTAAAGATATGTCTATTATTATTCTCATCTAAATAAATTAAGGTACACTACAATATCGACAATGCATACGTTTCGCAGAGACATCTAGCGGCCGGTAGCCTAAAGTCACCTCCGTTTGGCCTCGCCACAGATAAACCTACCCAGATCCCCGACTGTATGATGTTTCGCGTGCACAATTTTTTTGTATAGTTGTTACGACAGTGGTAGATGGCACCACTGTAGAGAGAGGATTACATACCCCCGTGTTAGTAATGAACGTAATAACTAAGTACTATTTGTACGGCCCACTGCAATCTGCCTGAGCTAGCGTCAGTTTGTCTGCGCTGCCTAATGTCGGCATTTCATAGAAATAACCATTTTTGACTCAGGATAGCACTGAATATATCCGAAAAATATATTTTCAGTAAAATGTATAATAGTTTCAGAATATTAAATTTTTATAAAGATTATGTATTTTACAAAATAATTCTAGTACACTGGATTGCTTGCAGACTTATTTTCTAAATAATTATTAGTATCAAACAGTATAATTTGCGTATATATTATATATATATATATATATATATATATATATATATATATATATATATATATATATATATATATATATATATATACTGCTGGCAAAAAAAAATCTGTTGTGGCCAGCACAATACCTTCCGTTTATTGTGCGTGTTGTCATTTAGGTCCTTTTCTCTCAAGTCTTCCGCAATACAGTCCTTCCATCTTATCTTTGGTTTTCTTCCATTTCTTCTACCTTCTACTACTAAGCTATTCATTCTTCTTTCAATATATTCTACATCTCTCCTTATGACATGTTCAAACCAGTGTAATCGTCTCCCTTGTACCTCTCTAGAAAATTCTAATACTCGAGTTATTTCCCTTATTCTTTCATTCCTTACCGTATCTTTCCGTGTCTTCCCCAACATTTATCTCAACATCCTCATCTCTACCACATTCATTTTCTTTTCAGTTAGAATTTTCTTAATAACTAATTTCTCGGCAACTGAATTCCACATTCCTGATAACAAATAAACCACATAAAATAAGAAAATCATGAAATTTTGAAAGAAAAATTACGGCATTTGTCAGTTATGGACATAATTAATAGCTGTCATTTTGACACCGGTCCCCATATCTGCTTGCCAAAGTCAGCAAAGTCACGTCACTGCACGCACCCTATACATAATTTTTTTTGCAAAAGATCATATATTTCCAGTAAAATTATTTCATAAACAAACTATTCAAATTGCACTTGACACTATCTTCTTCTTTAGTTTTTCCCATTTGTTAGGGGGTCACTATTTTTTATTTTCTTCTTCCACTCATTTTTGTTTTACGTGTCGTTCTGATTCAGTTCCTTCTCTGTTATATCTTTCTAGAAATTTCTAACACTAGAGTTACTTCCCTTATTCTTTCATTCATTTACTTTTTATTGATACTGACATCTGTCAATTTTAATTACCTGAATATATTAGCAGTTTCCATGGTTAAGTTAGCAAAGCTGGCTGATTTATGAAATTTATTATCTTTATAATTCTTTAACTCTATGTCTGTTGAATATGAAATATTAAATGCAATCAAATCGTACAGAGAACACTATATTCTTTAAGTTATAATAATATTTAACTGAGTTTTTCAAGAAAAACTGTTAAAATCTTCAAATGAGCATACTTCCGGTTGGCCAATTATAACCAAAATCTAATAAAGTCTACATATGGTTGTAAGGTAGAGAAATCGCAAGAATTTTAATTGTCGGAACTCTAGTATTGGAGATATGGTGGCCGAAACCGCGGTCACATACACACACGCACGCACACACACACACACATACAGACTTCATCGTAAAAATAGTAAAATCGTATTGTAAAGACCCTAAAACGTGCTGATTCAATGAAAACTCACCACCGAATTTTTTGACCAAAGACAATACCTTCCTTACCTAAAGGTGACGGAAGGTAAAAAACCGGATACATATATATTGGGTTATTATAAGCGAATTTGTGCTTATTTAAAATTTCTTTTCGTTAAGATATATTTTGTTATTAATACTTCAATACAAATCACTACTGATAAACCGGAAGCTTTGAACAGAGGTTCGTGAACAAGTGTATTAAAATATATTGAAACCCTCTTCAAACTTAGTATTAAAGACATATTTTTTATGAAACATCGAAGTAAATCTTTCCTTGTCCAGTTTAGAAATTAATGAATGTGATCTTGGAATTTCCCTTTTTCCAAGAATTCCCCGAAACCTTTATCATTTTCTCAATGAATGCCCTTTATGCAAACCTATTCATGACTACTTATCTAACTATATTCTAGCTATTAACAACGAATTAGATCTGCACAAATTGTTAGACAACAAAAAAATAATTCAATATCCTATTTTACAATAAATGCGCTCAAAACGAGAAGCTTTATTATAAACGAATAGCCGTGCTGGCTATTCATCCTCTGCGCACTAAATTAGATTTCATTTTGCACCACAAAAGTGCCCAAAATATTAATGGAATTACTGCGTCACTGCACTCTTATGTAATTTTAAAAATTAGCTTTAATCATTAATCGTAATACTTTCTTTGGTAATTTGTTTTTCTTTCGTTTTTACGGAATTTTTTTAATTATGTCTTGTCTACACTTAATAATTTTATTTTGTTTTCTTTATTTAATTTTTGTATTTAACATAATTTAATAATACATACATGTAAATAGGTATAGTAAATTGTTAAAAAAATCTAAGTTCTATTTATTATCTTTGTGTTGATATCAAAATTTGGTTTAATTCTATGCTCATCTAAATTATGTGTATCTGTGATGGGATTCTATTTTAGTTTCTAGTATTCTAGATTACTTTTGGAAATTTAGATATTAGAGAGACAGTTAATTCCAATAATATGCTGTAATGTTTATTCAAAACTAACTTAAAATTGAATATAGTCATTAATCTGGTTGAGCTGAATTTTCTTGGTAGAAAAGGGGTTTCGTTACTTAACCGATGTAAAGAATTAAGTTAATGAAAGGAAAAGAAAATTATCGGTAAACCTAAATCTAGAAAACAATTTCACCCCATTTCACTTTTCATATCAGCTCAGCAGGTAAAATTTTGTCCGTACATCGTACTGTACTGTCATCGTACATTCATCTTCTAGAGGAGGTAAATATTAGCACAAGCAGTGAATCGTTCTTGAATTTCACTGCTCAAAATTACTTTCCAGAGGCTCGCAGAGCATGGTGCACCATCTTGTGCATTGAGCAGTTATTACTAATTCTGAACACATGAAATAGCAGTACGTCGTGGATCTGGGTAGGTTTATCTGTGGCCTCGCCCACGTATTCGGTATTTGAATGATTCGGGCAAAGAGCTTTCTGGTGTTGCGCGATTCTGTATTTGAATAATTGAATATTCGGGATTTGTATGATTCTATGTATGCAAGTTCTGCTTTTGAATGTTCGGGTGTCGAATTATTCTGTGTATGCATATCTGGTTTTGAATATACGGGCGTTGAAGACATTCCCGATTGTTTTTACATGTATTAATTAAATAATTTGTGTGATCAAACTTGGTCAATATTAAATATTTTTATCAGTAAAAATGTACCATACCTGAATATTAAAAAGTACAAAGTCGAAATGGTTAAATATCACATAAATAATTCTGTTGATTTTATTTTATAAATGACAACTGATAAAAGATTTTTCTTTGTTTCCTTGATATGCATTTTAGCCAATCAGAGTGCAGAATTTATTTCCCAATCTTGAACTATTGGCATGTATTTTTTAGGGTACCTTTATATACAGGGTATGGCCATGAGGCAAGATCGCCGCCATAAGCGAGCCAATGTCAAACATATTGATAATTCATTTCCCTATTTATTTGTAAGAAATGTGATATTATATTATACAGGAATATTAAATAATCACACTATGACTCTAAAAAGGTAATAAAAATTAATTTATTTAAGAGATACACAATTATTATTATGACATAGATCTAGAGGTTATGTAGCGCATAGGATATAGGTTGTTATTATCACATCAAATTTAATAACTGTGGTTATTATTTACATAATAAGTATATATTTTAAACTTACCTTTTAAAAAATTAAATGTTTGTACTTAATATTGGTCATTTTTAA
Organism: Harpalus rufipes; assembly: GCA_951394225.1. Classification (NCBI taxonomy): domain Eukaryota; kingdom Metazoa; phylum Arthropoda; class Insecta; order Coleoptera; family Carabidae; genus Harpalus; species Harpalus rufipes. The sequence continues at coordinate 15,935,801 of OX596285.1, forward strand.
GTGTTTTCAATATTGCCAGTCATCGTAGTCAGTATCTCAAGAAAATATACAAATAAATAAAATAAAAGTATTACTTACACTTTAAATAAATATTAGAAGTATATTTGGATGTGTTTTGCATTAAAATAAAACACGTAGCCACGAAAATACATAATAATTTGCGCAACAACAACGAATATGACAGTGGCCCTCTAATGGCGGACGAAACGCGAGCACGTCATGGCCATACCCTGAGTATATAGGTACCCTAGTATTTTTAAGATCGCAGCGCTGGGGTGGCAAGTTTTGAACTACAGATTGAATGAGATATGAGGTTAATCAACTGTCAAATGGGCAAACACATAACTTATTGACATGTATTTTTAAGATCGCAACGCTGGGGTGGCAAGTTTTGAACTACAGGTTGAATGAGATATGAGGTTAACCAACTGTCAAATGGGCAAACACATAACTTACAGAATTGTGTATTTCTCAGAGTACTGTATTATATTTAATTTTCTTTTTATATTATTTTATAGCAGGTTTTATATTATCCATTTAGGGTAAATTAATGTAAATTCCTAATACATTTTTATAAAATTTTAACGTAAATTGTATAACCACTTCTGTTTTAGATGATATCTTCAAAGAAATAAATAAAATAGCAAAATTTCATGATTATATTTCGTATTCACTTGTGAACATTAGTATAGGATGTATTCGTGGAAGTGAAGATAACTTAAATGATATTTTTGAGAACATTTATAAAACTAACCTCGTTTTGAAACAAAGTTTTCTTTGAAATATAATGAATAAATCTTCAAAGTATACAAGACGGATATATTAATTTATAATTTTCTGATCCACGCACTGTATTATTATCTTTTTTCATCTTGTCAAGCATATTTTTAATGTAAATACGAACTTTTCGTTTACGCGGGAATTCGTGACAACATAATTTATTGCCTTTCTAACGGGACAATGTGCACTCAAGTAAGCAGCAATATTTGTTACTCATATTACAATATATATGTCAATAAATTTAGATACACAAATACGTATAATATTTAATAAATTTCTACTATTACTACTTTAATACAAAGTCAACCTGTAGTTCATTATTTTGCCACCAGATGTCATCGCTTAGCAATACTTGCCAATAGAATCGTGTTTTTCTCAGAGTCCTGTATTATATTTAATTTTCTTTTTATATTATTTTATAGTAGGTTTTATATTATCCATTCAGGGTAAATTAATGTAAATTCCTAGTACATTTTTATAAAATTTTAACTTAAATTGTATAACCACTTCTGTTTTAGATGATATCTTCAAAGCAATAATTAAAATGGCAAAATTTCATGATTATGTTTCGTATTCACTTGTGAACATTAGTATAGGATGTATTCGTGGAAGTGAAGATAAATTAAATGATATTTTTGTGAACATTTATAAAACTAACCTCGTTTTGAAACAAAGTTTTCTTTGAAATATAATGAATAAATCTTCAAAGTATACAAGACGGATATATTAATTTATAATTTTCCGATCCACGCACTGTATTATTATCTTTTTCCATCTTGTCAAGCATATTTTTAATGTAAATACTTTTCGTTTACGCGGGAATTCGTGACAACATAATTTATTGCCTTTCTAACGTGACAATGTGCACACAAGTAAGCAGCAATAATTGTTACTCATATTACAATATGTATATGTCAATTTAGATACACAAATACATATAATATTTAACATTTTTTTAATATTATACTTTAATAAAAAGTCAAGCTGTAGTTTATTATTTTGCCACCAGATGTCATATCGCTTAGCAATACTTGCCAATAGGCGATGGGAATAGGGTACCTTTATATACAGGGTATGGCCATGGGGCGAGATCGCCGCCATTAGCGGGCAAATGTCAAACATACTGATAATTCATTTCCCTATATATTTGTAAGAAATGTGATATTATATTATACAGGAATATTAAATAATCACACTATGACTCTAAAAAGGTAATAAAAATTCATTTATTTAAGAGATACAAAATTATTATTATGACATAGATTTAGAGGTTATGTAGAGTATAGGATATACAAGGTGCGTTCAATGAAGCTAGCAAATCGAGCAAAGCGGAAGTAAAATGTACTGAACGGCTTGCTAACTTAGCATTTGCTCGTTTTGCTAAGTAAGCAAAGCAAGCGACTATTTTCTCGCTTGTTTTGCTGCATGTAAAAATATGGCGCACAAATTCAAATATCATTTGTAATATTTGAATATATTTTCAATGAAAATTAATGAATTACGTAAAAGTAACATAAAATATTTGTACTTGAGTTTACTTGCGTGGAATATCCTAATAAAATTAAATTATGCATGTAATTAATACCATTGAGAGTTTATTTTCTATTTATTATTTATCTGAAACTGCATTCAATATATCAGTGTTCTATTCTATGGAAAAATTCAATATTTGAACATTTTCAATTTTCGTAACCTCACTGACTGACAGTCATCTGACAGTTCGATCGTAGCAAAACAAGCAGATCGTTCAATGCACGCTCTAGCAGATAGCAAATGCTAAGTAAGCATTTGCTCGATTTGCTAGCTTCATTGAACGCACCTACAGTAAAATTATTTAAAGATGTCCGATCAAGGTTATTTGTACCATAAACGAATTAACAAATTGGCATACATTTATCTCTTTCCTTTGCAAAGGCTAAAAGCGTGTACGATAAAGATTGATATAACACGTTTGTCTTTCAAAAATTCATATTGTTTCGATTAAGTTAAGACATTCTATTTTAAAACGATGCTCGTTGTTGATTACTTTCGCTATAACGTAAGCTTAATTCAGATACATTATAGTTGGAGGAAGAAATATTTGGAACTGACTTATGCAGGGTTTACAATCTTTTATGGACGGTTGGGTTTGTTTGTGGTCAGGACTTATAAATTATTCGAACTTGAAGGCATCAATTTTAGGGTAAGAAATGGGCCGTATTTAATAATGATGTTAGAAAAAGTGTATATTAAACGCATTGTTATTTGAATACCGATTTAAAAGTACATAATTAGGAAACATCGTATATTTTAATCTCTTTTTACTTTACAAATTGACGTTAGAAGAAATACACTTAAAATGAATTATTATTTTAATACAGATTTAAAAGTACATCTTCAATGCAAATTTCGGGTACGGCCCAGGACAGAAAACTCTACCTGGCTCCGAGTACCATTACCGCAAAGTCCATAAAACTTTATAATGACCAATTGGCAGAATCTATTATGAGTTCCAAATATTTCTTTCTCCAACTATACCTTGATTCCCTTGATTCATAGCCGTACGAATAACGTTATTTTCTGTCAGTGTTACTGACACTGATATTGTGTCATTATCTTATTTTTAACATATTTGGTTTTACATTTGCTTATAAACTTACCAGTTGAAATATTTTTGAATTTTGAATGCTTCTACTGTAATATATACTTTTATAATAATAAAATAACAGTAGTATCTTACGTATCCTCATAAAAACTAGGCAAACGACACTACTGAATTTGTCATAATGGGTGGAGCAAAAATTTGAATTCAAACAATTCGTAGACGACCTTGATCGGACATCTTTCAAAAGTTTTACTGTAGGTTTTTATTATCACATCAAATTTAATAACTGTGGTTATTATTTACATAATAAGTATATATTTTAAACTTACCTTTTAAAAATTTAAATGTTTGTGCTTTATATTGGTAATTTTTATGTGTTTTCAATATTGCAAGTCATCGTAGTCAGTATCTCAAGAAAATATACAAATAAATAAAATAAAAGTATTACTTACACTTTAAATAAATATTAGAAGTATATTTGGATGTGTTTTGCATTAAAATAAAACACGTAGCCACGAAAATACATAATAATTTGCACAACGAATATGACAGTTGCCCGCTAATGGCGGACGAAATGCGACCCACGTCATGGCCATACCCTGAGTATAAAGGTACCCTAGCCTAGATGGGAATAGGATACCTTTATATACAGGATATGGCCATGAGGCAAGATATCGCCGCCATAAGCGAGCCAATGTCAAACATACTGATAATTCATTTTCCTATTTATTTGTAAGAAATGTGATATTATATTATACAGGAATATTAAATAATCACACTATGAATCTATAAAGGTAATAAAAATTCATTTATTTAAGAGATACACAATTATTATTATGACACAGATTTGGAGGTTATGTATAATAGCATATGATATAGGTTGTTATTAGCACATCAAATTTAATAACTGTGGTTATTATTTACATAATAAGTATATATTTTAAACTTACCTTTTAAAAAATTAAATGTTTGTGCTTAATATTGGTCATTTTTATGTGTTTTCAATATTGCCAGTCATCGTTGTCAGTATCTCAAGAAAATATACAAATAAATAAAATAAAAGTATTACTTACACTTTAAATAAATATTAGAAGTATATTTAAATGTGTTTTGCATTAAAATAAAGCAAGTAGCCACGAAAATACATAATAATTATGCGCAACAATAACGAATATGACAGTGGCCCTCTAATGGCGGACGAAACGCGAGCACGTCATTGCCATACCCTGAGTATATAGGTACCCTAGATGGGAAATAAGCAATGTGACATCTGGTGATATTTTGCGGAACTATAGTTGACGGGATAAATGATATACGTGACATTTTCTTGATTGTATAAACACAAGTGTTTTCTATTATGTTTATAATATTTACGTTTACATATGTAATATCTCTTAATATTATGCACTTAATGTACAAATACAATTAGTAAATGTCAAATTATTCCGTTAACATTAGTTCCACTTTGGCGCTGCGATCTTATTTCCCATATTTCCCAACGCCTACAGTGTATTAAAGTCATTATCATTTAATAAGTAATACCAATAATGGCAACCTAAGGATAAAAAGTGTTGCGCCAAAAAAGATGCTTAGCGATACAGAGCCATCTATCCATATATATATGAATTAAAGTCGGTATTTCAGAATACTGTATTTCGGTTTTAAAATAAGGTGTAAGCACATGGAAATTAATTTTGATATTTATTTGTAAGGGTATATACTTTCTATTGAATTAGATATTTACTATGGGTAATAAAGTTTTACATTGTCGGTGGTCGGAGAATACATCGCTTGCAATTTATGTAGTTTTTTCTCCAAATTATAAAAATATTATGAACTAACTAAATTTATTATTTGAAAATTTAAATAAAGTGTAAGATTATTATAAACTGTAATAGCGATTTTCATTTGTTTAATTGTGTTTTGCAATATTTATATTTAAATCCGATGTATGGCTTGACTTGATTTTGTATTATGATTCATTATATTATCAAGAACAAATCTATTATTTTGAAAAGAAAATGTAATTTATAAAATAGTTACATGTTACTTATATGAGCCCAACCCCAAATCTATTCGTACCCTCTGAAAAAAATATATTAACAGCAAGAAGAAATATTTTTTTAGATTACAATAGTTAAGACCATATTTCATCATTACCGATATCTGTGTACAAAGCAGATTGGCACACCCAGCAATGGGTAACATGCCGTGATGATATATTTATTTATTTATTTAAGATCATATTTGGGCATTTTTTTGTTTTATGTATTAATAAAGTGTACTGGATTTAAATATAATTGTTTACCTAAATTTATCATTTTAACAATAATCTACGGGCAAATATATGACAACAGATACGTGCTAATTATTTTAGTTATGGTTAGAACAGTAAATAATACAATATTTATGTTAGTATTATTTATAAAACTGAAGGTAAAGGAAACTGACAATATGTTCAATTAATTACTATATGAAATATTATTTTTTTAGTAAAATTATGTGCAAAGTGATATTTATTTATTAAAGTACTACATGGTACTACCTACAATTATATTAAAACCAAAAATTTTGGGACTTGTCTTTTGTCATATATTTGCCCGTAGATTGTTGTTTAAATGAGAAATTTAGTTAATAACATTGTATTTAAATCCAGTACACTTTATTAATACATAAAATAAAAAATGCCCAAATATAGTCTTAACTATTGTAACCTAAAAATTTATTTTTTATTGCTGTTAATTTATTTATTATTATTTATTTATTTATTTCAGAGGGTACGAATACATTTGGGGTTGGGCTCGTAACTATTTAGGAAAATTGTTAGCAAATATTCTGAAAACTGATATATAATATTTTTCTCTTAAGAACATATGCAAAATGCAGATACATCTTCCCCACCCGATACCATATCATAGAGTTAAGAATATAATACATTATATTCTTAACTCTATGTACCATATATAGAAATCTATGATTAAATTTCTATAGAAGTACAAATCCGTTTCGGCTTATTTTAATCTTAAAGTTTAGTTCATTCTTATAAAATCATGGTATAAGTGAAATTTTAATATTCAAGAAAATTCCATCTTCATTTCTCGTACATGCTTTGTTATTCATAATTTTATGTTCATTCAATATTCAGCTCAATTGCCGACAGACTAGACATCATAAACGAATGAGTGAAGAAAATAGATAATAAATAAATAGGTATTCGCCCATATAATGACCTGTATCTGAGAGATTCATTAGAATGAATACAATGACGAGAAAAGGTTCTTACATCGGTAAAGATAACTAAAAGAAAGGATTAGGAAATGCAGGCCACTATACAATCCATAAATTGGAATGAATAAGATCTAGTTGTCCATTCATAGATTTAATACACCCCTTTATGTCTCTCTTAATTTCATAAGATTCTTGAAACGTAGGTGTCGAGTTTTTCCTTTCATTATGAAATATGGATGGGTTGTTTGAAATTAGGATTAATATTTTTGCCCTTTACGTAATGGTAGTGGTTCTCTTTGTACTTTTCATAAATTTATCATTTCTGCTTCAGTTTCATACAGTGTACATCGTGTAATTTGGTGTTTTGAAAGTGTTACAATTATCTTGTAATAGTGATTCATTTCAAATTATTTTATTTAAAATGAATACAGCGGCGAATTATTGTGTTTATATTAATTGTGATAATTCGCGGAAAAAATGTCCTCAGATGACGTTCTTTAAATTACCAGTGGATGTGAACAGACAAAAAAATTGGATTGATAACAGTGGCAACTTACGTTTATTGGAACTAAGTAGTGAACAATTAATAAAAAAAGTTATTTGTGAAAAACATTTTGATCCAAAACATTAATAGGTGGTAGTGCCCGGAGGAAATTAGTCCAACATGCAGTGCTGTATGATTTCGGTTTAATTACGACACCATCTTCATCAAAAATAATGGAACCATTAAAAGTTAAACAACCTGTGGTGAAGGTTTATATTAACAAAATGATTTGTGGTATTTCTTCACAGAAATGCAATAACTTACTATGCAGGAAATTTAGTATATAAATGTATAAATAAATATCCATGCAACATTTGTGAACATTATTTAAAAAAGAATGATGAATTATATACAAATAACGAAATTTTAATATTTTTAAGAGACTACGGTGAAAATGATAAAATGGAATGTTTATATAGACCGACCGAATTAGCAGTTGACATTTTATTTTTAATTTTAAATACAATGGAGACATTTTTCCAAGATAGTAAACTTATTTCGTTTTTTAAGAAAACACTTTTAAATAAAATAGAAGAAAATATTAATGCAAAATATATTAACTGGTTGCATGTCAATGGGGAATGTAATGAACATAAAAAATATTTTATAAATTTAGCTCTAAATACAAAACTGTATAAAATGTTAGCAACTATGTCAAAATCTTTTAAATTTGCTAAAAATAAAAACAGCTATGATAGAAAGATAAAAATAATTCAAAATCTGTAAATATTTTGATAAATAATAGAAAAAAATTGAAAGTGATGACAAAAGTATTTCAATTTCCAGTATTTCCACATCCCTTATTTCTGTTAGGCAAATGCTACCTGCTACAACACAAGTAGCGGCATTGAAAAATATCAAAACTTTTTTCTGACCACTTTGGGCTTCCATATCTCAATATAATTTTTTACTTGCACGCTAGAGGCAGCACTAAACGAATACTAACTCTTCAAATGAACGCGAACGATTTTGCCCATTAGGTTGCCATTATTGGTATTACTTATTAAATGTCATTATATATCTTTGTTAATGTTAATGGCCTATCTTCACAGCGCTGTGTGTTGATATTACATTTGGTGTTGGTGTATCATCATTCTTGTATGTATTAATGTTAATTATTAAGCAGTAGTTTACAAGTTTTGAAATGAGTGACAAAGAGAATATATTTTGTAACGCTGTTAAAAATGGGCAGTAAGTATTCGTGCTTTGTGTTGTGTATGTTTTTTGTTTAACGTAAAAGTTGGTAAACGTAGATTTATAAGAAAAAAACAATAAAATTCGGATACGTGTAAAAGATAGTTTTCAATTAATTTTTCATTTATTATTTAACTTGAATATAGATATGATATTATAAACATACTATACTATAATCTTCTCTTCAGTGGCTGTTTGTCAGGGTAGGCAGGTGAGGCAGTGCCTCACCAGAAAGAAATAACTCAGAATATCATTTTAACAAATTACTAATTTGAACTAATAAGCTGTAAATAATGTAAAGTAGTATGTAAATTAAATTTCAATTTATTCCGTTAATGCTTGTCTTTATAAATATTAAAAGAACAATTTAAGTCACCACCATAACAAATATGTAATCCAGTTCACCTAATTTACACGTTCTGAGACTTGCCTATGAATTATACTCACAATGAGATGTCTACGTTAGTAGATTAGTTGTCTCCGGTTTAATGTTTTCTAAACAGCGCCATGATGTAGTAGCGCTTTAACGTACAACTACTTGTCTGTATATAGACAAATATCCCTAATAGATGGCGACCGAAAAGCAACAAAGCTAGGGTACCTATATACTCAGGGTATGGCCATGACGTGCTCGCGTTTCGTCCGCCATTAGAGGGCCACTGTCATATTCGTTGTTGTTGCGCAAATTATTATGTATTTTCGTGGCTACTTGTTTTATTTTAAAGCAAAACATATTTAAATATACTTCTAATATTTATTTATAGTGTAAGTAATACTTTTATTTTATTTATTTGTGTATTTTCTTGAGATACTGACAACGATGACTGGCAATATTGAAAACACATAAAAATGACCAATATTAAGCACAAACATTTAATTTTTTAAGAGGTTAAAATATATACTTATTATGTAAATAATAACCACAGTTATTAAATTTGATGTGATAATAACATCATATGCTATACATAACCTCTAAATCTATGTCATAATAATAATTGTGTATCTCTTAAATAAATGAATTTTTATTACCTTTATAGATTCATAGTGTGATTATGTAATATTCCTGTACAATATAATATCACATTTCTTACAAATAAATATGGAAATGAATTATCAATATGTTTGACATTGGCTCGCTTATGGCGGCGATCTTGCCCCATGGCCATACCCTGTATATAAAGGTACCCTAAACAAAGCTAGTTAGAAAAGTTGTTCAGAATTTAGTAATAACTTCCTTTTTTTTTTAATACATCGATTGTCAATTCTTTATTTTTTGTCAATCTGCAATTTTCTTTTGAAAGCAGAGATGTTTATGTATAACCTAGATACCTAACTTCGTATGTCTCAAACCACGTAAAACTGAAGCCTCATGGTCAAGAGGCGGCCATTTGTTAAAAAGGCAAAATATTAATGTACTATACGGTAAATATGAAATAAAACTCAGAATATGATTGATATATGAAGGTTATCACAAATAAATTGTAATTAAATTGGTGAAATATTAAATAAAACACAATACTTGTTCTTAAACATTATTTATTGATTAGAAAACAATATTAGTTTATATAATTTATGTCTTTTGCTGACAATTTGATTTTGATTGGACCACTTTGCAATACTGTGCAATCTAATTTTTATATATTATATAAATTCTAAAACTTCCTCACCAACTTCTTCATTAGGTGCTGAACTATTTCCGCTAGGACATTGTATTTGTTGATCAACTTCCATACGCTGTTCGCTGTTAAATTGACTTAACGATATTTTTTTTAAAACCCTTCTGCTATTTTCTTTTTGTTTTAAATAGCTAGGAAAAGCGGGAAATATCGTAGGGACAGCATCTGGTTTCAATTTTCGAACGTAAGTTTCCGGCCTTACTAAATAATCATTTTCTTTAAAATGATCACTGCAAACTTTGCTTGCTTTAGTTGGGGTAAAATCTTTTCTCCTTATATTTATAACCCAAGATTTTAATATGTCTTTATTTTTGAAAGGAAATCTAAAAGATATAAAATAATGTATTTATATAAATTATATTACTCTCATTCCACATACAAATATTTTAACTTTATTTTCCATTTAATTGTTATATAGTTAGATTGAAAAAGTACATAACCATACCCAAAAAACTGCACCTTTCCCCCAGTCTGAAATCTATTCTTGCAACCAAATGCTGAACAAGAAGCTGGAATTTCGGTGGTAAATTACCCAATCCACAATAACTAAAAAACACAGTTTTTTACAATACAATTCAAAGGCGGCTGCATGGCCCGGGAACGATAGGTAACGAGAAAACTTCAAACCTTGCTTTTAGCTGTTAAACAAATAGTTTCGTATAAAAATTAATGCTGTAGATAAATTTATGAGTATAAATAAATGATGTTCAGTTAATTTTATACGTTTCTTGTAAATTTTAGCCAGTTTCATCAAAAAATAATTTTTTTTAATGTGTTGACAAAATTTTCATTACTGTTCTCTATCTCGTTCCCGGGCTATTAGTTGATGCCTAGATCACTTTATAATCGTAAATTGTACTTTCAAAACATTAGTTATATATTACAATACATACTTTTAAATTGCCAGAAATCCATAAAGTTGAATAGACGTAAAATACTTACATGACTTTTTAACAAATGGCCGCCACACGAAATTGCTGGCTTCACTTTTGCGCACGGAGTTAGGCATCTAGCTTATACAACACGTGAACATCTCTGTTTGAAAATCATTTTTCATTTGCTTCTTACTCAGGCATAAAAAACAATTGACAAAAAAGTTAGTACTCATTAGATTCAGATTTTAATTTTAAACATTTTTCGTATTCACATTTTTAGTCTAATTTTATTAGAAAAACAATAATCACCATATTTAAAAAATAAAATTATGTTCTCAATGTTTCAATCCTATACTCAGTATAAAACACAAATGTTTATTTTATTGCAGAGTACCGTTAGTGCAGCAGTTAATTGAACAGATGACACTTGAAGATAAAAGTAAGTGTTTGCTAATTGCATGTAAGGAGAAGACTTCGGACCATATCCAGATAGCAAAACTGCTAATTGAAGCCGCAGCCGACGTGAATGTTGAAGACAATGACACACCGTTGACAGCCCTCTGCAAAAATATCAGTACAGAGGAGCAGGTTGATCTAATCAAAATTCTCATAGAACAAGGAGCTAATGTTAACTCATTTTCACATGAAAATAATATAAATACACAAGATAATGATTATTATGATGACGACTACTTTCCCATCCCGACATACACCTCTGCTCTACATTTAGTCGTGTATGGTAACCATTATCATGTTGCTAAGTTACTGTTGCAAGCTGGAGCTGATGTTAATATTCAAGATTGGGAATCCGACACCCCAATCCTAACTGGATGTCTATCTTCTCGTTTTGACGATAGATATGACTTAGTGGAGTTGCTTGTTAATGCCGGTGCTAATATAAATGTTCAGGAAACAGGAGGATTTAATTATACTCCGTTACATTACGCAGTGGAAAAGGCAAATTTTCATATTGCTGATTTATTGTTGAAGAATGGAGCTGATGTTAATAGAAGTACAGTTATCGGTGGAATAGTGCCACTATTATTGTTCCCAAAAGTCAAAGTAGACCAAATGGTACTTCAGTGTTTTGAGAATTTAGTAAGAGATACCGAGAATTCAACATTTTACGAAGAAAATTTTGAAGATTATTTTTATAAAGTGGCATCATTTCAAAATAAAGAAATGTTAGAAATTTTATTTCGTCATGGAATGGTGGTTAGTCCTTATGATCAGCTCAAAGCTCTTGATTCCGTTGTGAAAAGTTATAACGCCGATTCTAAAGCAGCAGCAGATGCTTTTAATTATTTGTGGGATAAAACTAATAATAATATTTTTAAAGATGATAATAGTGCTTCTATTATAGTTAATATGATTAACTATAACTGGTACGTACCACATAAAATATTGTGTTTTTTTAAAGTATTGAATGAATTTGAATCATTACCGTTTTGTGAAAATTATTTGTTTGAATTAGCGGTTAGTGTAATAGAGTGTTCAACCAAAAATCTATACTCCTATTTTACTCGTATAAACGTAATTGAAAATTTAGATTCAGTATTCAAATCAATTGACTTTTGTAGTATCGTTCAAAATTTTTTTGAGAAAGGTGTTAAATTAGGAAGTAAAGATTTCGAGGGATTAATATATTTATGCAGCAAATATTTTTTGTTAAACGATGTAGAGGGAGCTACTAAATTTTTAAATGTTTTTATTAATAATAACAAATCTAAATGATAAAGGTATTATGCAGTTGGCAGTAGCAAACTGTCCTTTGTTAAGTGTGACTTTACTCCAGTACTGCATCGTGTGTGACCCAATGGATATATTCGAGAATATTCTGCTAGCAAGAAGAGTAGATACAATGACACTCAGATTAATTGAAAAAGTTTTGAGATTATGTACTCCTTCCGAAGTAATACGAAGACAATGTGTAACATTCTTGGAACATATAAATGACCAAAATAATTATTACTCCAGAGAGTTGAAGCCTAGTGATTACCTTGTCCCAGTTCTGAATTGTGTTAAAACCGAGTATTCCGAAGAAGAAAAGGAGAAAGAAAAGAAATTCGTTAATTATTTATTAGATGTATTAGCATTAGATAGATTTCCAACACTAAAAGAACTTTCTCGCAATAAAGTTAGAGAACTTCTTAAAGAGAATTGCTCCGATACTAAAACATATTTGAAAAGTATAAAACATCTAAATGTACCATCTGACGTCAAAAGAATTATACAATGCCAGAAATCTGTGTGTTCTTTTATAGAAAATAGATTACAGTAAGTGAACACAGTCCGTTTTGTTCATGCGTTTGTCTTTTTTGCATACAAGGCGCTAGCCAAGTGTTTAATCCAAATGTTACAAAATATTAAAATTAGTAATACTTGATATTGTTTACTTTATGATTATAAAAGGAGTATAAATCAACAAAGTTTGTATAAATCATCGAGCTTACAAACAATAGACCCCGCGCATCCTATTTTGCCTATGTTACAAAAATGTTCCATGTTAACGGTGCAGAAATATATCTCTATCCTCCAACAGTACGGGTCATGTGTAAAAGTATACTGCGCATGCGTTGTATACTATCGTGTCTCTTTCATGAGTATACCCGTATATATATTTTTCTCTATCAGAAAACTACATTTTCATATAAACATTGGACATTTCGCATCTATGATTACGCCATTTTTATTTCATACTTCGTTCGTTTGAGTTGTTTGTGGTATAAGAATATTTGTGCTATTTGCTAGTTGAAAGAAGGTGTATTTAAAACATAATCATGGGGAAGCGTTAGCATTGTATTTTGTGTTAAATAAAATAATTGTACTTTTTATACAGAGTTCATAACAAATCGAAATTTGTAATTTTTCATTTTGCCGCGCCTTCTTAATTTCCGTACTATTGAAAGATGGATACGCCCCCCCCCCTTTAACTTTTTTATTATAAGTATGTAATAGAAAAAATGGCTCATATAAAATTTTTATTATTTTAAATATACTATTTGATGGCAGATGTAAATATTTTTTATAAAGTCAGGTTTACAAGATACAATTATCAATTTTTATTTTTTATATAGCAATCTATAATTATTCTACTAAAATATTAACCGCCATTTTTTGTCTTTTCAACGATGTATTAGTTTTTATTATATATTATTTATTATAATTTGTATAAGAAATAATTTTTATTCAAATATTCTAGGTGGCTATGTGAAAATAAATAGATAAATAAGTAAATAAAAGGTAAGTAATAATAAATAAGTAACACACAAAGTATACTTTGTTGATATTAACATTGTTACATTTTGTTTATCTTCATATAGCCACCTGTAATATTTGAATAAAAATTATTTTCTATATATCTCAATTATCTTATTTATTTCGAATTTTTTCAAATATATTAATAAAAAGTAATACATCGTTGAAAAGAAAAAAATGTCGGTTTGTATTTTAGTAAAATGTTTATAGGTTGCTATTTAAAAAATAAAAGTTGATAGTCGTATCTTGTAAATAATAATAAAACTTTTACACGAGTCATTTTTTCTATTACTTATAATAAAAAAAGTTGAAGGGTTTGGGGGGGGGGCGTCTTCCCAGACTCAGCCTGTATATATCCGCACCGTTATCTTGGAACAAGGATGGTGCAAGTGCACTGCATCTATAGTTTAGAAGGCCGATGGTGTAAATATAGACCGCGAACAGAAAGGTGACTATAGCGACATTGAAGTGCTTGGAATAAGCTGATTTGTTATACGCTTCGAATATTTTGTTATGTAAGGATATGAATATTGTATATCGTTGTATATGCTTTTTTTCAAATAAAAATAAACTGATATCCATATTTTGAGAATCACTGGTTGAATTTTTTTTTCAGTTCATCATTGAAATACCCATGTAAAATAAAGATTCTTTGCTAATTTAACCAACTTCGTTTCTCTTATAGATCTCCAGATCGCAATGGTAGCCACTTAAAAATGAACAAATAAATGTTGTCCAATTTAGGAAATCAATTTTAGTTTTTTTTTTTTGAAGATTACTGATTTATAGCGAAAGCCATGGAACTCTTTAAAAAATTACGTACAATTGTATGACATCTTAACTGTCGAAACAAGTTTGTGTAGCAAATAATATGAAAGAAAATAAAAAAATGGGTTAAATATTTTGTCTTATTCTTTCGATTAAACCAAGGAACAAAAAATCGTGCAACTACCTACTCAGATATCGTTTTCAAATTAAAGTTCAAAATAAACGAAATGGTAAATTGAGCTGCTATTTTTCGCGACACGCAAATTTTGAGGCTGGTTCGTAATGGTTAAAAAAAATAATTCTCGATTGAATATTGAATGCGGTACAAACAATGACATCAATCACGAACCGTATTCAAACTGTTTTGAACTAGTGACTGTATTTGGTTCAAAACGTAATTCAAAGAATTAGAAGAGGGAAGGGAGGGCTGTCACTTTTTTTTATAATCTTTTGTTAAATGTATACGAGTATACGTTTATTTTAGGTAATAGCAAATTAAATGTACATGATGATGCGAAATAAATTTAAAAATCATATTTCATTCATTTTTCATGAAAATTATCCACAACATTTGTAGCAAAATAATAAAAAATATATTAACGATTTATACCATATTAATTTAGTATTGCAGAGAATAGGGCATAGTTTTGAACTCTTTGATTAGCTGAAATTGGAGCGCAGTATATGTAATTTCAGACTTGTGTCAGTGTACATGACATGTGGCATCTCGTTCTTATTATGTATTATGTGTAACGTGCTTCGCGCAACGCGGTAAGTTTCTTAACGCACCCTAGATGGTTAGGTGTGCGGCTTCCAGCTTTTAAACAGTGGAGACGGGCAGGGTTGATACCATATAAGGGTTATATAAGGGACGAAAGGCACCACGTAATTTTTATCCGCAAAATTACGAAAAGGACGGTACCAAAACAATATATAAAGCTAATAGTACCTACCGTAATTTGTTGCCTAAAAACGACTGTGGGTTAATAAATAAAAAAAGGATATTTAATAAAACAATTCAATAAATGTAAAGATTATGTGCAGAAGGCACTGTAGAATTTGTAAAAAAATATACAACAACGCAAGAATGTAAAATACTACAAGAAAGTAAATGTACAAAAATGTAATGTTATACACGGAGTCTCATAACCCAGTTTCGAGCGCAAGCATTACATCATTTTTTGATATACTTGGCGTTGGTCGCCAAGGGTTTTTACCTTCCGTCTCCTCTAGGTAAGGAAGGTATTGTCTTTGGTCAAAAAATTCGGTGGTGAGTTTTTATTGAATAAGCACGTTTTAGGGTCTTTACAATACGATTTTACTATTTTTACGATGATTTATGTATGTGTGTGTGTGTGTGTTAGTGTGTGTGTATGTGACCGCCGGGTCGTCAACGATATCTCCAATACTAGCATTCCAAAAATTACAATTCTTGCGTATTCCCCTTCCTTACAACCATATGCAGATTTGATTAGATTTTAGTTATAATTGGTCAACCGGAAGTACCCTCATTTGAAGATTTTAACAGTTTTTCTTGATAAACTCAGTTAAATGTTATTATAACTTAAAGAATATATTATTGTCTATACGATTTGATTGCATTTTATATTTCATATTCAACAGATATAGAGTTAAAGAATAAAGATAAAAAATTCATATAAATTTCATAATTCAGCCAGCTATGCTAACTTAACCATGGAAACTGCTAATATATTCAGGTAATTCAAATTGACAGATGTCAGTATCAATAAAAAGCAAGTAATTGAATGAAAGAATAAGGGAAGTAACGCTAGTGTTAGAAGTTTCTAGATATAAGAGAGACGATTACATTGGTTTGAACATGTCATGAGGAATATATTAATAGAAGGTGGAAGAAACACAGGAAGACCAAATATAACATGAAAAGACTGTATTGCAGAAGACTTGAGAGAAAAGGAACTGAATGAGGACGATACGCAAAACAAAAATGAGTGGAAGAAGAAAATAAAAAATAGCGACCCCCTAACGAATGGGAAAAACTAAAGAAGAAGAAGATGTCAGTGTCAAGTGCAATTTGCATAGTTTGTTTATGAATGGAAATATGGGATCTTTTGCAAAAAAAATATGTATAGGGCGCGTGTAGTGACATTACTTTGCTGACTTTGGCAAACAGATATGGGGACCCGTGTCAAAGTGACAGCAATTAATTATGTCCATAACTGACAAGTGTTATAATTTTTCATTCAAAATTTCATAATTTTCTTATTTCATGTGGTTTGTTTGTTATCAGGAGTATGGAATTCAGTTGCCGAGAAAGGGAATCACATAATACCAATTTAGAATCTTTTGCAAGAAAATTTATGTATGGAATTTGTACATAATACACAGGATTGACGGTATTGTGCTGGCCACATCAGATTTTTTGTTATTATTGTTAGAATTGATATAAAATATTTTTGATGTTTTGTAATTGACCAGAATTAAACTAAAGCTAAATTGAAATAGTTTATATTTTTATTTACAATTTATTTTTACAATTCAAGTGAGATACATTATATTTTTACATTGTTGACCCCGAGCAAAAGTACTCGCATCTTACTTTTATATTTATGGCCCTCTCTGGAGAGAGACCTTTAGTCAACGACAGTGCAATAGAAATTTCAACCATTTCAGCTTCGTTTAAGATGAATTTTGGCCCGCAGATCCTGAATTATGATTTTCACAGTTGAAAGCCATATTCAATTCTCATAGGAAAACTACCGAATTCACAAAATTTTACAAGCTCGTTGGTGCCTTAAGTCCACAATACGCTACAGAAGTTAGAGACATCATAGTTGCACCTTCAGAAGATACTCCATATACTACCATTAAAAAAGCCTTAATTCAACGAAACGGTTCATCTGAAAAAGAAAAATTTCAGCAATTACTAAATCATACCTTTGATGGAGACAAGAAGCCAACACAAATTTTACGATTCATGAAGCAACTAATCGACACTAAATCTTTGGACAATACAATCCTTGAAGAACTCTTCCTCCAAAAATTGCCAACTCACACTCAAGTTATCCTTTCTTCATTGGACAACTCTTCTTTAGACGAAAAAGCAGAAGTAGCTGACAAGATTGCAAATATTAGTCAACCTTCGATATCTTCAATTAGTCAAGATTCAGTTACATAGTTGTCCCAAGAAATTAAAGTTACCGCCCTAACACCTTCATCGTCTTCTCTTTGCTGGTATCATCAGAACTTTGGACTTAAGGCTATAGGAAATGCATTCCTCCATGTCAATGAAATCCTATTATTAAGAATACAAAGGTCGTTAACAATCAACAATATTATAATTGATATTTAAAAAACCATCTTTACCATCAATTTCTAGCAATAACATCATTCCTTCATCTTCACGTCTACTATATTTGACGGATACGGGACTTCGCTTCCTCGTAGATTCGGGAGCTGAAGTAAATGTTCTCAAGATTTCATTATGTGAAAGACTATCAAAATAAATCTTAATTTTACAAGCTGCTAACAATTTCTCAATACAAACCTATGAACAAAAATTTTAAATTTGGATTTTGGATTCTAATATAAATTTAGTTGGAAATTTATTGTAGCAAATGTCAAAAATTCGATTATCGGTGCCGATTTTCTCACACACTATAAATTATTAATTGATTTAAATTCCAAACGTGTTATTCAAAACTTACAGATTAACACTATTATCCCTAAATCAGCACAAAATAATTTATATTTAATTAACTTAAATAAATCCTGTACCTCAAATGATTATTTATTACTTTTATCGAAATATCCATCTCCAACAAATCAGTTCAATTCACAACGTAATCTCACATAATGTTAAACATTTCATTGTACTAACAGTTCTCCAGTATTTGCACGTCCTAGAAAAAAACTGAATTTAACAAAATGTTAGAAATGGGAATAATACGTCCGTCCTCTAGTAACTGGGCTTCACCTTTACATTTAGTTAAAAAGAAAGAGGACGGGGAATGGAGACCTTGCGGTGATTATCGAGCTTTAAATGCTATTACTGTTCCTGTTGGGATTTAAACTTATATTTTGTATTGTAAATTTGGTAAACTAGATTAAACTGTGTCCATTTTACTTGCCCGAACTATATACAGGGTGTTAATACTAAGTCGTTACACCCGAAAATGGTAGATAGAACTTATTAAAACAAACAACTTTTCTTAGCTCAAATTTTTGATTTGGAGCCCCAGTTCATAGTTATTGGCGTTCTGTTGTTTTTCGAAAAATCGTCATAACTTCCTTATTTTAAGGAATATTTAAAAAATAAAAAAAACTTTCAGCATTTGCTTTCGGTTCTCTAAAACACTTGTATTTACAATTATTTTCTATTTCATCAAATAACAAAATGGCGACCAATCAAAAATTTTAAAACAACATATTTTGAAAACCACCCCATCGATTTTCGAAAATAAAACATTTATAAAATCCATAAACTTTCTATTACAATATTTGTCTGAAACATTTTTTTCTATCTGGCCAAAAAAAGTTTTTATTCAAATTGAATTGCAAGATAAATTTTAACAAACTGCAACAATCATTTAAAACAAAGTAGGCTTGCTGCCATTAAACAAGAAACAAACAAGAAAAATAACACAATAAACAATGAAATAACAAGGGTGGGACTAAATATGATTTTCAAAGTGGCCACCATTCGCAGCAACTCAAGCCCGGCAGCGTGCTTTGATGTTGGTGGAGACCTTCGCAAGGACTGCCTGCTTCTCTTTTATATCTTCTTCTGCAGCCACGATTCTAGCCACTAGTTCTAACTCTGTGTTCACCGGTGTATCGTAAACAGATGTCTTCATCTGACCCCAAAAAAAGAAATCTAGTGGAGTTAGGTCGGGGCTCCGGGCTGGCCACGCAACTGGACCTCTCCTCCCAATCCACTTATTCGGGTATTTTCTATTTAACAATGCGTTTTCATAATGATGCATGTTTACGTATAAATTATGCAAAATACGAACTTACAAACGGACATACACGTGCGCTAAATTTGAAGTAACTTGTTTTTGAATACTTGTCAAATCTAATCTCTTTTTTATTTCATTGTTTTTAGAAGCTACTTCGTTTTAAATGCATTTTTTTTAGTTTGTTAATACTTATGCAAGCCAAGTAAGTGAAGAAAAACTTTTTTTTTAGACAGATAGAAAAAAATGTTTCAGATAAATATTGTAATAGAAAGTTTAAGGATTTTAAAAATGTTTTATTTGCGAAAATCGATGGAGTGGTTTTCAAAACATCTTGTTTTGAAATTTTTGATTGGTCGCCATTTTGTTATTTGATGAAATAGAAAATAATTGTAAATACAAGTGTTTTAGAGACCCGAAGGCAAATGCTGAAAGTTTTTGTATTTTTAAAATATTCCTTAAAATAAGGGAGTTATGACGATTTTTCGAAAAACAAGAGAACGCCAATAATTATGAACTGGGGCTCCAAATCAAAAATTTGAGCTAAGAAAAGTTGTTTGTTTTAATGAGTTCCATCTACCATTTTCGGGTGTAACGACTTAGTATTAACACCCTGTATAGATATTGATTTTTGGATATACTTGGCGTTGGTCGCCAAGGGGTTTTTTGTTATTATTGTTAGAATTGATATAAAATATTTTTGATGTTTTGTAATTGACCAGAATTAAACTAAAGCTAAATTGAACTAGTTTATATTTTTATTTACAATTTATTTTTACAATTTAAGTCTGATACATTATATTTTTACAGATGTATTCGAAACGATACTTGGAACTCTCTATATCGTGTCCCGAACGTTAATTATCATTATTATTATTAAATATTTAAGTATATTTGTTTGTGTAATGCATGTGATGATAATTGTGTAAATTTTGTAGATTGTAGTCATTTCAACCAAATGTCATTGTTTAGTTTAGGAAGTCACTTGTTCAAAAGTCTTATTGTATTTACGCCACAAAAACAACCATATGTTTTGTATACATTCTCAGAATCTCTCCCCTTTGAGTCATGTTTCAAGGTTAATGTCCATCCGGCTATCTTCCAACTTATACAGGCGATTCATCGGTCTGTTCTTTGTAAATTACTCGATTATTTTAAATATTATGAAAAAAATTTCAAACGAAGTTTATTGTTATAGACCTGTGCGCCGACGAGGGTCAAGGCGGCGGCGGCGCGCCGGCGTATGTGCTTTATTTTTTGACGGCGGCGGCGTACTTGATATGTCGGCGGCGCGCCGGCGTACGTCGGCGTTTTAATACAAAAACTGGAATGATTTACTCAATCATACCTACATAAAACGTAATCTTAAAATGAAATAGGTGAGAATTATGTTAATAATTTATCGTACTAGTGTAAATTATATCACATACCACATTTTTTCTTTACAAATATCAATTATCGTGTATTAATATAATTTAGTTTACGGAGAGTGGCGATAATGAACTTCGTTTCTAAATATTTTTTACAATACACTCGTTCCGTATTAATGGCAATGGGAACTTCGTTATTATTTTTATTTAAATGTAAATAAACAAAATGCTCTCAAATCATACTTTTACTTTTATATTAACTTGAAATGTCCTTCTGATTTTGGTTTGGTAAAATAATGAAATTTTTGATATATTCCTTTACACAGTTTTCCATTTTATGAACTACTCAAGATGTTTGGCACAAATTTGTTGATCTGTTAATTAAGTTGTCATTGTATATGCACAGTCAGTGTTCCCTCCCAAACTTTAAAAGTGATTTATCCTTCCAAACACTCTAACAAAATTCCAATTGCAGACAGTAAATCCCTATCTAATAATATAGCGGGAAATTCAAATATTTTCACCATTAATTGATTACATATAACAAATACATAAACAATAATTCTAGCAAATAAAAAACAAATAGTAATTCTTAAAAAACAATTTTTTAGTCTCTGGTCTTCATCTACTACTTATTTGTAAGTGAATAAATACTTTTAGCATGTTTTGAATGTGATCGGGGCCCACATTAAATATGCAGCAGTTAAATTCACTACGTCGGTATAGGAGATTACTATATTATACCAGAACGATTTTTGCATGGCGAATGTTTAAATATTTGCCAAATTTTATATATGTATATAAGAAAATTACCACAAAATTGAAAAAAATCCCTCAATCCCTGATAATACTTAAAAATCCTACGATTTGGGAACACTGTGTACAGTACAGATGACAGATCAGAAAAGCAGTAAGCAGTCATGGAAATCACAAGAAAAAAGATTTCTGTACATTAATATTTACGATTAATATGAATTTATTTACTGAAAATATAATCATTTACAATATTATAATGACGAGAACAACGACGGCGCGTCATACAACAGTAGGCGGCGCGCCGGTAGTTGAAACGCCGGCGGTGTGAAAAATATGTCGGCGGCGGCGCACAGGTCTATTGTTACATTATAATTAACAAAAAAATATCTATAATAAAAATTATGTATTTAACAACAATTATGAACCGATTTTATTTATTTTTTACCTCTCGCTAAGAGAGGTATTGCATTCATGCTAAAAATCGCATATCCATATTTTATTGAATAAGCACGTTTTAAGGTCTCTACAATCCGATTTTAACATTTTTACGATGATGTCTGTGTGTGTGTGTGTGTGTGGATGTGTGTGTGTGTGTGTGTGTATGTGTGTATGTGTGTGGGATGTTGGAAGGACGGTTACTCAAAAACTATAAGACTTAAAATTTGTTTAACAACGTATTTCCCAATCGGACATTCATGGGAAGATCTGAAAAGGTTTTGGTAATAATTGGACAACCGGAAGTAGAAGATTCTTGAAAAAAAATCTTCTAAATATTATTTTTTGAAAATTTTTCGTGGTAATATTAAAGAAAATTAAATTCTCTATCTGATACATTTAAATATTTTATTATATATTCCATAGATTTAGAGATAAAAGAAGTATAATATATAAAATAATCTGTTGTAATAAATTTGACAGCCGAAAGAATGCCATGAAAAATAGTTGATAATTTAAATTATTTGTAACTGACAGATAAATGTCAGTGTCAGAAATAATGAGTAATGAATTAAAAATGTACTTGGAGAATCCCTTAGTTCTTGATCTGTGACTATTATGGAGATGACAAGTCTAGGTTGAAGGACTTAAATTTGTTTCAAACATTATGGGACAATGTACACCAGTACTGTAGACTAGAGTAACTTTGAATTGCGAAAAAGCTATCAAATTCTTCTCAAGTAAGTTGTAAATATTGACAAAATCGGAGTGCAATCTATCCGTCACTTTATTAGAGGGAATTAAGGTTATTTAGATATAACAAGTATTAAAAAATAAAATGTAAAAGAAGATATATAAGAATAGATGCACAATCCAGATATATACATTTTAGACCGCCCAAAATTAATGTTTTTACTAGAAGAATATGACGAGAAAGTAAACAAAGTTGTTCGAATTGAAAATTGCTGTTACCAGCCTAATATTTATATATGGTAAACTCTACTTTGTAATTTATTGTAACATAATTTATGGTAAAATATCTTCATGTTGAGACATGCTATTATTGAATAATAAAGAAGTTTATACGTCATAGATTTATATGAATATATTATTTGTATTTATAAAAATAATCTTTGCTTTATGCATACAGCCAGGTAAAATATACGGCGAGAGGTTATGTGCTGGCCACATCAGATTTTTTATATTCCGTTCTATTTTCTATGGTAACTTGATTTTTTTGTCACTATTAACTAAAAAATTTGAATAGGTAATTGATTTTGTCAAAAAATTAAAATATCTCGAAAACAACTGTTTATTAAGTTTTAGCAAGAGTTCCTTTTTTGTGTATTCTGTATGTAATATTTTATAGGTAAAAAAAATCTGTTGTGGCCAGCACAATACCTCTCGCCACTTTCGTTTTTGGTTACATAAGTATAGACCGCGAGCAGTCATGTGACATTGTTAGCCTTGACAAGCAGATATGGGGGCCCGTGTCAGAATGACAATTAGTAATTATGTACATAGATGTCAAATGTCATCTATTCTTTATATTTTTAATATTAAATTCATTCTATCAAGAAACTTTGTCCTCTTCTAATTTTTCGAAATGTTTCCAATTCGTTGTCGGGATTGACAGTATTTTTGAAAGGTATATGTGATATCCCAAGGCAGCGTGCTAGGACCACTCCTGTACACACTATACACTGCAGATCTACCAACAAGGCAAGACGTGTTGACAGCCACATTTGCAGACGACACTGCAGTACTAGCTTCACATGAAGATCCCACCACAGCATCTCAAGAACTACAACACAGCCTCGATGATATTCAAAAGTGGTTGAAAAAATGGCGAATTCGAGCAAATGAAACAAAATCGGTACATATCACATTCACTACAAAAAAAAAGAAACTTGTCCCCTAGTGCAACTAAACAATCATCAATTGCCGCAAGAACAAACAGTCAAATATTTAGGCATGCACCTGGATAGGAGACAAACTTGGCACGAACACATTAAGAAAAAACGTAAACAACTAGGATTTCTTCTATCCAAAATCTACTGGATAATTGGTCGAAAATCTAAATTAACAATAAAAAATAAACTATTGGTATATAAATGTGGACTAAAACCAGTATGGACATACGGGGTTCAAGTATGGGGCTCAGCGTCAAACTCCAATATTGAAATCCTAGAACGATTTCAATCGAAAGTACTACGCACGCTAGTTGATGCTCCCTGGTATGTTACCAACAACATAATTCGAAAGGATCTACAAATTCCGACAGTGAAAGAAGTTATAACCGAGTACAGCGCAAAATATAACACACGGATAGATCTACATCCGAACAACCTGGCCACCAAATGATCTGCCTACCAGATTCTAAACTAAATAAAATAATTATTGCATTTATGTAATTATTGTAATGTAATATAACTAAGTACATGTCAAATAATCCTAGTGATTAAATATGTAAAGGTATCCGCTAATGACTGAATACATACACGACAATATACTACATGACTTTTGCTTATTGTACTATGTACAGATTGTAAAACTAAAGGATGCTCAATAAAAAAAAATATATGTGATATACCTATAATTTAAATATTTAACTATTAATACAATAAGAAATAATGTAATGTATGTACTTCCCAGAAAAAAATCTTCAATAATGTCACTGGATTTTTGATACTGACATTTATCTGTCAGTTACAAACATTTTATATTTTTCAATTGGTTTCCATGACATTTTTTGGCCTGTGAGATTTTTAGGAGGTGGATATCTTTTCAAGATCATGTTCAATTTTGTAAAATGTATCCTTCTGTGTGCGAATGTGTACTACCAGTTGCTATAGTGCCCCATACGCAACCAATATTTATTTCTGAATTATCTTTATTTGGTTCTTCGGTGTATTTAGAAATTTCAATATCATGCATTGAACATTTGAAGCATGTTTGGCTTACTAGACCTAATCCTCTGCAGGTTTCTGTATACGGACCCATAATGATCCAATTGTAATTTCATGGCCAATTTTAGAATATAATTCTAATTGCACAATTCTATTACCTGTTATGGTTTTATCAAAAGCAAATTCACTCGTAGGATTAAGATCACTTTCAATACATAATTTATAATTTTTTTATTCTAAAAAGAAATTATTTATTAGAACCGCAATATATCAAAGTAGTTTTCACGTTCCGTCACACTTAGGTAAGGAAGGTATTATCTTTGGTGAAAAAATTCGATAGTGTGTTTTTAGTTAATAAACACGTTTTAGGGTCCCTAGAGTACGATTTGTGTGTGCGTGCGTGCGTGCATGTGTGTGTGTGTGTGTGTGAGAGAGAGAGAGAGACTATTCTTTATCATTCTTTCGCATTCCTTTTATTTATATCCATATGAAGAGCTGATTAAATTTTGGTTCTAATTGGTCAACATTTAGAACATTTTATTGGTACATATCTGCCAACCGTACATTATATAAACTATATTCATACACATTTACAAGAGGAGTATTAACTAATCTTTCGTATTCAATTTTGGGCACCAAATATCTTCCAAATTAATTAAATCATCAGAATTGCGTGTGCCATCTTCCAAAGTAATTAGTACTCCAGAATTTTGTGGCATTTGATTGGGAACATCATACGAATCCAACAAAGTCTTCTAGTTGCATTTTTGGCCAAATCTATATTTGTTTTGCAAGCTTTTTTCTCTAAGAAGAGCATTTTTTCGCCTCTTTAAAGCAGTCGCCGTTTGATTTTGAAGGCCAGTTTTGTTTTGAATTTTTAGTTTCGACCATTTTATAATAGAGCCAACAATTTGGCTAACAAGATAACATGCGAAATCATTTCCTCTCCTGTCTATAGATTGTGGGTATGACCTGAGGAGGGGTGGTGGCGAGCGCGGTGTGGAGAGAACGACGGCAGAGCTCCAATAGTGCGCTCCGGCATAACGCCGGTTACAGTATAGGGTAATATCGTAATCCCATTCGTTTATAACAATTACTTATTGCATTAATTTTTTGTTTCATTATTCATTATAAAATATGTATCTGCATACGATGAACATGCTTTGAACTCATTTTCTTCTTTTATTACGTGATTTAATATTGTAAACAACATTATTATTATATACAACCAGCGCTGTGAAGATAGGCCAGTAACATTAACAAAGATATATAATAGCATTTAAATACACTATAGTTCATTTCACGGAAGGAAATAGAGTGGTTTAGATTGGAAAATAAATGGTGCCCTCTGATTGGCTAAAATGCATATCAAGTAAACAAAAAAAAAACTTTTGTCAGTCGTCAATTATAAAATAAAATCAACAGAATTATGTATGTGATATTTAACCATTTCAACTTTGTACTTTTTAATATTCAAGTATGGTACATTTTTACTGATAAAAATATTTAATATTGACCAAGTTTGATTACACAAATTTAAATTATTTATTTAATGCATGTAAAAACGGTCGACTATCAAGCACCATTTACTATTCTTACGTGAAATAAAGTATAATTAAAAACACAGATAGGTATTATTTACGGGTAGTGGTCACAATACACAAAATGTCTTACACTGCTTTTTTCATTATATAACATCCTAATGGATAAAAATCAAATAATTTATTAGTGCTTTATTAAAATTACCTACTTTAGTTCATTTCACGTAAGAAAATAGAGTTTAGATAGGAATATAAATTCTGTCCTCTGATTGGTCAAAATGCACACTTAATTCACAAAAACGTAAAAATATCTCCTGTCATCGGTCAATAATTATCAAATAAAATCAATGGAATTAAGTGATATTTACCATGTATCTGATTTAAATTTTGTAATTTTTAATATTCAAATATGATACATTTTTACAGATTAAAATATTTAGTATTGATAAATTTGGTTTAACAAATTGAAATTATTTATTTAATGCATATAGATACGGTCAAGCGCAATGTGCCATTTTATTTCGTGACATGAAGTATACTTCTTCATTTCTCATATTTAAAGCTCGGATTTATATGCAAGGAAAATAGGAAGAATATGCGCATATATATGCAGCCTTTTATTGGAAAATATGCAGTTAGGTGTCCAATGTATGCAAAAACATATGCAAAATATGCAGTACAAGAATACAAAAAAATATAGCAAAAAAATACTCACCCATCACATATCAGTTATAATATTTACGTAAAGTTTAAATACAGTATAGAATTATTTTTATTATGTAAAATATAAACAAAATAATGTTTTTAACAAATTTATTTGCTTATAAATACAGTTATATTGACATGCTTAATATTAATTATTTACAAAAATTTATAATCTATTACTACGAACTACGGAATATAAATTCATTTGCATTAATAATTAAATATTTTTCCAAGTTACCCATTTTAAATGATTGCCTTCTGTCACTTAGCATGTGTTTATACATAGAAAAGCTGCGGTCTACGTTGACAGATGTAATAGGGGAAAATTTTAATGATGACAATATTTGATAGCCAATTCTTAGCTCGTCTGAAAATTCCCCATCCAAAACTTTTGATACAAGAGTTAAAGTGGTGCACCTTCGTTTTTTTTTTTTTTTTGAGAACTTCCTCTAATTTTTTTGATACTG
Organism: Harpalus rufipes; assembly: GCA_951394225.1. NCBI lineage: Eukaryota > Metazoa > Arthropoda > Insecta > Coleoptera > Carabidae > Harpalus > Harpalus rufipes. Next base: position 15,963,828 of record OX596285.1, read on the forward strand.
ATTGAGCAGTAAGCCCCTGTGCTTCATTAACAGTTAACTTTAATTATTGCGCTACTAATTTAACTGATTCATTTAAAGGTACTCCCTGTCTTTCTAATTTTGTCATTGTCTCAATAATTAATTTATAATTCTTATTAATAAAACTCAAGTTTTGGAGTATTTGTGTATATCATTTAATATTTTTTTTGCACCCTTTATTGCCGCAGAGGAATTATCATTAACTTTTGACATTATTTCTTTAATTTGTTGTAAATATTTGAAATAAAATAAAGCCGCGTCAAGCCATGTGCCCCATCGTGTAACTATAGGTTTAGGGGGAAATGGAACATCTGTTAGAATTTCTCTATATATTTGAACTCTTATAGGAGCTTTAATAAAACTTTTTTCGTATTTTAATTAAATCGTTTACTAACGGAAATTGACTTCGTATTTCTTCGGCGACTCTATTTATTCCGCGAGCGACGCAAGTACAACGTATTAAATTAGGATAAAATACTTTTATGTCTCACTAAAGTATTATGCACTGTTTATTGCTAGGATACGGTGTATATAAACATATCCATTATGCCCCGGTTGTCTTGGGTATGTTTATATACACCGTACCCGATCATCGTTAACACAAAAAAATAAATAACGTTGATAATAAATATAACACAATTAATCAACATCCTTAGCAACGCCAAAATTTGAGCATTATTGTAATCAAAATTATTATCAATTAAAACTTGTTTCAGATATTCTAGTGAGACATAAAATCTTGTATGCACCACGAGCGTTACTAGATGATAATGCCCATCGGACGACATCTATCCCTCGGGCTAGATCCTCGTCGCCCTCCTGGCATTATGATCATAGTAACGCCCTTGGTACATAAAATACTATTAAATGTATTCCAGCCTTCACCATGTATGTAACAGCATCAGTTAGTAACGATTTTGTCGAATAATACAGCATTTGGCAAAAATATATTAGTCAAATTTTCTTGTATAAATCTACTGATAGTTACGTTATTCGTTTTTTCTATCTCTTTAACTGCAATTAAATAAGGCTTTGCTACAAAATTTTCAGATAAAATGCCAATTAATAAATTTGCTATATATCGACCGCATACATCTGTAGTTTCATCAACAATAATATAATAGAAATTATTTTCTACGAGTAAATGTGTTTTAATTTTGTACAAAGTTTCAGAGTAACATGTATCTAAAGTTCTTTTCCTTAACGTATTTTCATCCGGAATGCTCTTTTTACAATACTTTTCAAGAAAGATCCTAAAACTAGGGTTACTTAACTTATGTAATGGAATGTTCAATGCAAGCATGCCGTGACATAAATCGAACTTAAATGTATCCTCTTCAGTTTTTGTTGAATGAACCAACAAAGATTCCCGTATGGATGTCTGCGATACATTCGATGAATTTCTCTATTCATATAATTTCTTTTGTGAAGAGGAGTCCTGCAGTGCTGGTCAATCAGGTACTTTCTTGAGCTGGATATCTATTAAATAACAAATAAAATCAACTAAATTTATTATTAAAAACAAATATATATTAAACAACTTACCGACTTGCCACAAGGTTTACAGAAAATATTGTCGCTGTCTATAGACAGTTCCTGGTAGGGACGAATCCAAGCAAATAATTTTGAAGCCATTATTTTAAAAACGTTACTGTTCCGTAGGTAAAATCAGAATGAATGGTTTCAAAATGTAATTGAAGTGATGTACATTTTCCACCCCCTCTCTATACTAAGATAATGAAAACGACAGAAATATTTAAAGCTAAAATGACCGTTACTTTCTCTGTAAGGGATTAGGATTAGGAAATTACAGCCATAAATGAAATTCTGGGTAATTTTTGGCGGCGTATGACTGGTTCGGTGACTTCAATGTTCTTCAATAGATACGAGAATTTTATTGAAATTAACAAAGTAACGTAAATTTTAAAAATAAGCACAAATATGCACATCGCATTGAAATTTGAAATATACAAAAAAAATGGTGCTACCCAATTTGCGGACCACAAAAAAAGCGAACTGGCCATTTCGATTGAAGCGAAAGAGACCAGACTTGAAATCTACGTTGCTCTTATATTTCTCTTCCATATACTATTTAATTAAAACTCGAAATCATCTTCAGAAGGTTACTTTACTCTTGGTGAATTTTGCGGGCTGGCCATTTCGACTGAAGCGAAAGCGACCGACTTGAAATCTACGTTACTCTTATGTTTCTCTTCCATATACTTTTTACTTAAAACTCGAAATCATCTTCAGAAGCTTACTTTACTCTTGGTGAATTTTGCGGACTGGCCATTTCGACTTAAGCGAAAGATACCAGACTTGAAATCTACGTTGCTCTTATGTTCCTCTTCCCTATACTATTTAATTAAAACTCGAAATCATCTTCAGAAGGTTACTTTACTCTTGGTGAATTTTGCGGACTGGCCATTTCGACTGAAGCGAAAGAGACCAGACTTGACATCTACGTTGCTCTTATGTTTCTCTTCCCTGTACTATTTAATTTCAAATCTGGTCTCTTTCGCTTCAGTCGACATGGCTAGTTCGCAAAATTCGCCAAGAGTAAAGTAACCTTCTGAAGATGATTTCGAGTTTTAATTAAATAGTATAGGGAAGAGAAACATAAGAGGAACGTAGATTTCAAGTCTGGGCTCTTTTGCTTCAGTCGAAATGGCCAGTCCGCAAAATTCACCAAGAGTAAAGTAACCTTCTGAAGAAGATGTCGAGTTTTAATTAAATAGTATAGGGAAGAGAAACATAAGAGGAACGTAGATTTCAAGTCTGGGCTCTTTCGCTTCAGTCGAAATGGCCAGTCCGCAAAATTCACCAAGAGTAAAGTAACCTTCTGAAGAAGATGTCGAGTTTTAATTAAATAGTATAGGGAAGAGAAACATAAGAGGAACGTAGATTTCAAGTCTGGGCTCTTTCGCTTCAGTCGAAATGGCCAGTCCGCAAAATTCACCAAGAGTAAAGTAACCTTCTGAAGAAGATGTCGAGTTTTAATTAAATAGTATAGGGAAGAGAAACATAAGAGGAACGTAGATTTCAAATCTGGTGTCTTTCACATCAGTCGAAATGGCCAGTCCGCAAAATTCACCAAGAGTAAAGTAACCTTCTGAAGATGATTTCGCGTTTGAATTAAATTGTATAGGGAAGATAAACATAAGAGCAACGTAGATTTCAAATATGGTGTTTCTCACATCAGTCGAAATGGCCAGTCCGCTTTTTTTGTGGTCCGCAAAATAGAACTTCCCGATAAATGATAATACAAAAAATACACAGCGTTAATGAAATACTAGTAGTTCTGCAAAGAACTGTTTTTAATCGTGAAATATCACAAAAAGAGAAATGAAACAGAAAACACATGCAAATTCAACAAGTGATTTACTACTGTTTGACGTTTCAATTACGGTTGAAGATTAACTTGAAATTTCGTCTGATTAAATGCGGCTAGTTACTGTCTATAGTTTAAAAACAGAGTATAATATATTCAGATAATTCAAATTGACAGATGTCGGTATCAATGAAAAGTAAATGAATGTGGCAGTGGCAAAGGTGAGGATGTTGAGACTGATGTTAGGGAAGACACGGAAAGATACGGTAAGGAATAAAAGAATAAGGGAAACAACTCGCTAGTGTTAGAAGTTTCTAGAAAGATACAAGAGAGACGATGACATTGGTTTGAACATGTTATAAGGAGAGATGAAGAATACATTGGAAGAAGAATGAATAGCTTAATAATAGAAGGTTGAAGAAGCAGAGGAAGACCAGAGATAAGATGGAAGGACTATATTGTGGAAGACTTGAGAGAAAAGGAACTGAATGAGAACGACACGGAAAACAGTAATGAGTGGAAGAAGAAAATAAAAAATAGCGACCCCTAACGAATGGGAAAAGCTAAAGAAGAAGAATAAATACATGGTTTCAATTTTCAAAAGTTTCTGAATGATAGTATTTGAGTTAGAGTACCCAGAAGATCCACACACACACATACATACACACCCACAGACATCATAGTGAAAATGTTAAAATTGGATTATAGGGACCTTAAATCGTGCATTTACCAAAATCTCGATATGCGATTTTTAGGACGATCCCTATACCTCTGTTGAGACACAGTGCGAGAAGAGGCTGGAGCCTACAGAGTTCGGCTCTCAAAAAATAACTCGAAGGACCAATGATGCCTAATCCCCAACAGTTAATAGTGTTGACCTCTGATGCGCCTACTGTTGATGGTAAATTGATATAGGAACTGTGAAATATGCGCTGGTTCAGTGACGTGTCGGTAGATTGGGATAATTTCGTGGCGGTGGTTTACAGTGAAAGCAATGGTTTGAATAAGTTAAGCGTGTGCGAAAATAAAGATGTATCCAAAGCGAACAGAAAATAAATACGAGGAGGAATAAATAAGGGTAGACACTCTTCACCTGCACGAGCGATATGCAGGACTTACACAAGATGGTAGCTCTTAGGACAGATAGGATATTAACACAAAGGGCCAAAAGGTTGATTAGGATAGCGAAGCTAAAACCAAACTCTTATTCCTAACAACAGCACAGAAGAGAAGCAAAATTAGAACAAATATATATATATATATATATATATATATATATATATATATATATATATATATATATATATATATATATATATATATATATATATATATATATATATATATAGCAGAACTAGCTCTTACAAAACAGAATTGTAAATATGGTAGACTTAGTAACGAAGTTGACTCCTATACTAATTGAAAATTAAATACAGTAAAATACAAAGTGCCGCGTATTAACAAATGAACGTCGATTTATTATATGTGAATTTATAAATAAATTATGACAAGTAAAGGGTTAATAAATACTAAAAAATAATCTAAAATTAAATAACAAAGTTGCACAAATAAGCGAAGAATTATAATGATAATGTGTGCACTTAATAAATACCTTAAGATTAACCCACAAGCAAACAAACGACAATTTAAATACAATCGAGTAATTATATATTGTTTATATTTAAGTTGTAATTCCTAATTAAATGTGCAAATACAGTGAACAAAAGGCCTTATTAATTGTGCCAAAATGAGACTAAATAAATAACAGTACAGCGAACAGGTAATATAAGTGCTTGTAAGAATAGGAAATGAATTAACAAGAGTACAAATGCGTGTCAAATGGAAATACACTACTCTGAACTAAGATATCGTCAGCACATAATATAAAAGATAATAAATATGTGAGCTATTGACAAAGATTACAGATTATATTCACAATGCAAGTGATAATTAAGACGAATGTAAAGCAGAATATTTTATACTACAAAATTTGGTTAAAGAATAGTGCACATGTAAAATTGTATTTTATAGTGTATAATAGTAAGTACTTACTGTGTTGTAGATGTGAAAAGGTGTTTAAAGAATACCTGATATTCGTGTAAAGATTGTGTGTGTGTACTTGCAACATGTCAAATTGTGCAGAATGTGTAGGTAATGCAGTTCCACGTGCAGTCAAATATGCAGATATGTTTGCCGAATGTCAAAGAGGACTCCAGATGCGTAGAAATTTAATGTACGTGCTGGAAATAACTACATATATGTTCTGAAAGAAAATATTAAATAAAAGATATTGATGTGAAAGTGGTAAGAAAACCACATGCGTAAAGCACTGGAAATAACCACGCTAGCGTAGCGTAAATATACAAAAAGCACTATAAAAACAATAGCGTAAAAATAAATATATAAATTAGTTCAATATAACAATAACTATGAGAATTATTGCGCGAAAGTGCAAATAAAAATGCAGAATACGTGTGATCATTTAAAGTAAACTTTAAACAGATCGACAGCGACTTTTCGTGTGTGGAAAAGACTGCGAGCATAAAAGCGAGAGGATATGACACTATTGCGCCCGGCCAGGTGCGCAAAGTACAGACTCTCGAAACCATCGCCAGATGCCGCAAGTGGTCCGAACAACCTGAACAACCTCTCTTACCAAGGGTAGCGGGAGGTAAAAATAGTAACCTATGAGTAACTGTGTATTCAACGATTTTGATTGATCGTCAGATAACTATTTATGAATTTATTCGACAATGAATCCGGGCGGGCATAAGAGTATTTATACGGCGAAAAAGTAAGTTCAAAGCAGCAGTAAAAATTAAAAGAATAAATAAAACACACTATAAAAGTCACAAAATGGAGAAAACCAAAAAAACACAACAAAATTTCAAGCGAATGGAAAGAAACAGCCTAACTTTTTAAACGTCAGTTCGATAGTTTCGCCCACAGAACACTAACATTCAAATTATCGCCAACGCAAAGTGACAGTCACAACCTAAACTTGGATTGACCACAGAATCAATTTATTTCACTGTCTAAACCAAAGCTATTTTCGTACGTAAAATGAACCATAGGTGACCATTTAGGAATTGGTGGTGAAAACGGTCGAGTCGAGATCTCTATTCCAAGAGTAGTAGGATATAAAAATAAATATATTTCGTCAAGAATATACGAGTATTCATTACATTATTTTTAAATTTGTTATTTTTACGAATATACGAGTATTAATCTTTCCATTTTTTGTAATTTAAATTTAGTTGAAACCGTTATTAAACAGTACCAGTGATGAACAAACCAGAAAAATATTTCATTGCGCGCAAATTTCATGATAAAAAATTGAGAAATGAAGTATACTTCATGTCACGAAATACAACAACACATGGCGCTTGAAGGCCGACCGTATCTATATACATTAGATATTAAATAAATAATTATTCAATTCGTTAAAACAAACTTATGAATATTAAATATTTTAATGTGTATAAATGTACCATATTTGAATATTAAAAATTACAAAATTGAAATCAGATACATGGTTAAATATCGCTTAATTCCGCTCATTTTATTTGATAATTATTGGCAGATGACAAGTGATATTTTTACGTTTTTATGAATTAAGTGTGCATTTTGAACAAATAGAGCACAGAATTTATATCCCTATCTAAACGCCATTTTCTTACATGAAATGAACTATAGTAGATAATTTTAATAAAGCAATATTAAATTATTTGATATTTACCTATTAGGATGCTATATAAATTGATGTCTGAAAAAAGCAGTGTAAGAATTTTTGTTTATTGTGACCACTACCCGTAAATAATATGTGTTTTTAATTATACTTTATTTCACGTGAGAAAATAGTAGATGTCGCTTGATAGTCGACCGTTTTTACAAGTATTAATTAAATAATTTGTATAATCAAACTTGGTCAATATTAAATATTTTTATCAGTAAAATTGTACCATACCTGAATATTAAAAGTACAAATTCGAGATGGTTAAATATCACATACATAATTCTGTTGATTTTATTTTATAATTGACAACTGACAAAAGATTTTTTTTTGTTTACTTGATATGCATTTTAGCCAATCACAGTGCAGAATTTATTTCTCAATTTAAACCAACGCTATTTCCTTCCGTGAAATGAACTAAAGTGTATTAAAATGCTATTATATATCTTTGTTAATGTTAATGCAGTGTTGCCACATAGAGGGATTTATCGCTTTTTGTGGGATTTTTTAACGAGAGATATAGGGATTTTTTCACTTAAAATAGAAAAATTCAGGGATTTTGCTATCAGTTTGAAAACAACTCTAAATATGTATAATTTATCATATATTATACTTATATTAATAATTATTATTCATCTCATTTTTCAACTAAAGTTCCAGATATCTATAGTCCATTCGCTGAGATGAAAGAATGTGGAACTAATTCTTGAACAGAGACAAGTCATTCTATTGATCAAAAGAAGAAATTTTTGGAACCGAACTTATAGAATGACTTGTTTCTAATCAAGAATTAGTTACATTATTTTCTCGTCTCAGCGAATGGAGTATATATAAGAATGCAGTTATAGTTGGAGGAAGAAATATTTGGAACTCATTATAGATTCTGCCAATTGGTCGTTATAAAGTTTTATGGACTTTGTGGTAATGCTACTCGAAGCCATGTAGAGTTTTTTGTCCAGGGCCGTACCCCAAATTTGCATTCAAGATGTACTTATAAATCTGTATTAAAATAATAATTCGTTTTAAGTGTATTTCTTCTAACGTCAATTTGTAAAGTGAAAAGAGATTAAAATATTATAAGATGTTTCCTAATTATGTACTTTTAACTCTGTATTCAAATAACAATTTATATAAACATTGAGTATGATTTTTTTAATACGGCCCATTTCTTACCCTAAAATTGATGCCTTCAAGTTCGAATAATTTATGAGTCCTGACCGCAAACAAACCCAACCGTCCATAAAAGATTGTAAACCCTGCATAAGTCAGTTCCAAATATTTCTTCCTCCAACTATACCACTGATTTACTTCGTAGAAAACATAAATTTTAATTCTAAAATTAAGCGCTAAATTTGAGTCTAGTTGATATATCCTGCAATAGGTGGTCGAATAAGATACGGTTTATAACAAAATATTTATTATTTCATAAATCATTTACAATATATTTTACATTATGGCAGTTATGTATTTTTATTCCTTGTTGTTATATCATTGTTTTTTTTTATTTTATAAATATATATCAAGTCGCCAACACTAGTGATATTTAGTAACGAAATGAGATTCAGAGGGATTTTTTAAAGAGGAAGATTGGTAACACTGTGTTAATGGCCTATCTTCACAGCGCTGGTTGTGTGTTGATGTTACATTATTTGGTGTTGGTGTGTCATCATTCTTGTATGTATTAATGTTAATTATTAAGCAGTAGTTTACAAGTCTTGAAATGAGTGACGAAGAGAATATATTTTGTAACGCTGTTAAAAATGGGCAGTAAGTATTCGTGCTTTGTGTTGTGTATGTTTTTTGTTTAACGTAAACGTTGATTTATATAGTTTGGTTCACGGAAGATGACAATTCAAGGTCATTTTCAAATCATTGTTATAATATTACTTGCAAATAACTTCACTACATTCCATACACATAGGCGTGCACCAGGTATAATATTTGTGGATACATTTTAATAATTCAAAATTAAATGTTAAACGTTTACACATTTTCAAAGATATATTTTATTTTGATATAATAATGAACATGAAGATACAACACCTATGTATAGTTACAAAAATACTGAAAACAATGACAAATACATATTTTGAAAAAAAGTAATAAACTTAGCATACATTTCATATATTATTCTTCTAATTGCATCGGTGTTAAAAGTATCAAGATCAGCTGTTCCAGTTGATTTTCTGGGTCGTTTTTTACCTCTCGCTAAGAGAGGTATTGGATTCATGCTAAAAATCGCATATCCAGATTTTATTGAATAAGCACGTTTTAAGGTCCCTACAATCCGATTTTAACATTTTTACGATGATGTCTGTGTGTGTGTGTGTGTGTGTGTGTGTGTGTGTGTGTGGATGTGTGTGTGTGGGATGTTGGAAGGACGGTTACTCAAAAACTATAAGACTTAAAATTTGTTTAACAACGTATTTCCCAATCGGACATTCATGGGAAGATCTGAAAAGGTTTTGGTAACAATTGGACAACCGGAAGTAGAAGATTCTTGAAAAAAAATCTTCTAAATATTATTTTTTGAAAATTTTTCTTAATAATATTAAAGAAAAATAAATTCTCTTTCTGATACATTTAAATATTTTTATACATATTTTATAGATTTAGAGATAAAAGGAATATAATATATAAAATAATGTTGTAATTAATTTTACAACCGAAAGGATGCCATGAAAAATAGTTGCAAATTTAAATTATTTGTAACTGACAGATAAATGTCAGTGTCAGAAATAATGAGTAATGAAAGAAAAATGTATTTGGAGAATCCCTTAATTCTTGATCTGTTACTATTATGGAGATGACAAGTCTAGGTTGAAGGACTTAAATTTGTTTCAAACATTATGGGACAATGTACACCAGTACTGTAGACTAGAGTAACTTTGAATTGCGAAAAAGCTATCAAATTCTTCTCAAGTAAGTTGTAAATATTGACAAAATTACACATCGATATAAGAATAATCGGAGTGCAATCTATCCGTCACTTTATTAAAGGGAATTAGGGTTATTTAGATATAACAAGTATGAAAAAATAAAATGTAAAAGAAGATATATAAGAATAGATGCACAATCCAGATATATACATTTTAGACCGCCCAAAATTAATGTTTTTACTAGAAGAATATGAAGAGAAAGTAAACAAAGTTGTTCGAATTGAAAATTGCTGTTACCAGCCTAATATTTATATATGGTAAACTCTACTTTGTAATTTATTGTAACATAATTTATGGTAAATATCTTTATGTTGAGACATGCTATTATTGAATAATAAAGAAGTTCAGAATGATAGGTAGTAATTATGTATATAGATGTCAAATATCATAATTTCTCATTCTAAATTTAGTGATTTTCCAATTCCATGTGGTTTATTTTCTTCGACAAGTAAATTCCACACTCCTGATAACAAATTAACTACGTGAATTCAGAAAATCTTGAAATTTTTAATGAAAAATTCTGACATTTGACATCTATGTACATAATTACTAATTATCATTCTGAAACGGGCCCCCACATCTGATTGTCAAGGCCAACAATGTAACATGACTGGCGAGAGGTATTGTGCTGGCCACAACAGATTTTTTCCAGAAGAAGTTAATTGTTCTTCGTTTTCGAAATTAGTAACACGTTTTAATACCCTGTTTACTGTGGTTTCAGATATTTGTAGCGCATCTGCTGCTAAAATAAAATACTTGCTAAATTTCATTTATTAATCATGAAACCTTTTTTGTCTACCAATTTCAATTTTCAAAGAAATTAAAAAATATATATTCACATATATTACCTACTGCACCTGATGAAGATCTAATAATGGTCCATTATTTTCTGTTTCCCGTTGAAAATATTCGTGTTCATTATGCACAAATTAAATAGCTTGCCTTCGTAAAGTTTTTCCTTTCTCATCCATGATTATGTTCAATTAAATCGCGGAACATTATTAGAAACTTATTTGTTGATTTTGATTAAACGTCAAATAGTGCGTCAAATTCAAAAAACAAACTCTGCCACTGGATTTGCTTTAACGTAGAGGGCAGTTCAATAGATAATTGCATACCAGCAACACATCGACATACGTTCCTATTATTTTTAGCGTGTTAGAGAGCAATGTGAATATGGAACGTATATCTGTCATATAGCATAAATCACGTAGACATACGTCAAATAATCTATCTCTTTCTAAAACATAATGTTACTATACTACCGCTATATAAAATGTTGTTTATTCTTTCTTCGAACAAATCGCCTTGAATTGTCATCTTTCGTGAACCAAACTATATGAAAAAATCTGATGTGGCCAGCACAATACCTTCCGTCAATCCTGTGCATTATGTACAAATTCCATAAATTTTCTTGCAAAAGATTCTAAATTTCCAGTAAAATTATTTCATGCAAATGGCACTTGACACTGACATCTTCTTCTTCTTTAGCTTTTCCCATTCGTTAGGGGTCGCTATTTTTTATTTTCTTCTTCCATTCATTTGTTTTGCGGCTCATCCTCGTCAAAATTTTTCATTCAAAATTTCTTTTTTTGGTATTTTATGATTCCTTTTCTCGGCAACTGATAATAAATAAACCACATGAAATAAGAAAATCGTGAAATTTTTAATGAAAAATTATGACATTTGTCAGTTATGGACGTAATTAGTAGCTGTCATTTTGACACGGGTCCACATATCTGCTTGCCAAAATCAGCAAAGTCACGTCACTGCACGTGCCCTACACATAAATTTTCTTGCAAAAGATCCTATATTTCCAGTTAAATTATTTCATAAACAAACTATGCGAATTGCACTTGACACTAACATCTTCTTCTTTAGTTTTTCCCATTCGTTACGGGGTCGCTATTTTTTATTTTCTTCTTCCACTAATTTTTGTTTTGTGTGTCGTCCTCATTCAGTTCCTTTTCTCTCCTTTCATCTTATATTATTTGGTCTTATGTTTCTTCCACCTTCTGTTATAAGCTATTCATTCTTCCAATATACTCATCTCTCCTAATGACATGTTCAAACCAATGTAATTTTCCCTCTTATATCTTTCTATAAACGTTCAACACTAGAGTTATTTCCCTTATTCTTTCATTCATTTACTTTTTATTGATACTGAAATCTGTCAATCTGAATTACCTGAATATATTAGCAGTTTCCATGGTTAAGTTAGCACAGCTGGATGATTTATGAAATTTATTATCTTTGTAAGTCTTTAACTCTGTATCTGTTGAATATGAAATATAAAATGCAATCAAATCGTATAGAGAATAATATATTCTTTAAGTTTTAATAAAATTTAACTGAGTTTTTCAAGGAATCTAATCAAGTCTGCATATGGTTGTAAGGAAGAGGAATATGCAAGAATTTTTATTTTTGGAATTCTAGTATTGGAGATATCGTGCACACACACACACACACACACACACACACACACACACACACACACACACACACACACACACACGCACACACACACACACACATACAGACATCATCGTAAAAATAGTAAAATCGTATTGTAAAGACCCTAAAACGTGCTTATTCAATGAAAACTCACCGCCGATTTTTTTGACCAAAGACAATACCTTCGTTACCTAGAGGTGACGGAAGGTAAAAACAATAAAATTCGGATACGGATAAAAGATAGTTTTAATTCATTTTTCATTTATTATTTAACTTGAATATAGAATAGAGATATGATATTATAAACATACTGTACTATACTGTAATCTTCTCTTGTTCTCTTTCCTTTATAGTCAGAACTATTAATGTTTGTTGTATGTGAAGTTGGGCTAATTACTATAGAACTATTAACTATTTATTGTCAAGAATATATGGGCGGTTATACATGCATTAATGTAATATATATACAATTCACATTCCTTTTGATCTGTTATCGGCGTTCTCTTACACACACACAGACTCGTCAGCGTCGGACTGGTTCTCTAGGACGCGTCCCTGTAAGTGATTTAAAGTTAGGAGGATGGCCAGGGGGTCTCTTCTAAAGAGAATATGTGTTCTTTTTCGACTCTTTTGCTCTTTTTTTCTATCAAAATGTTCTCTATTGGTGTGTTTTTTATTTATTTATTTGTTTATTATGTTATAATTTGATTATATGCACATACATTGTATAGATATTTTATTAGTTGTAGTGTGGAGTGTAGTAACATTGCTACAGTTCGAACCGGGACTTCCCCTTGCACTTGGCACGTGGCTTGCCCGAAATCCGTATGTGCTATGTGTAGTGCGTAGTGTATAGTGAATTATGTAGTATCAGTCAGTACTTTATTTATTTAACTACTTTGGTGTTTCGTACCATAATATTACAAATTAAAAGATTAGTACATTACTGTTTACTATAAATGCAATTTAGAAAATAATTAATAAAATTTGTAATTACATATTTTTTACGGTTGCACAAAAAATATTGTGTACATCTTGTCCGCGAAGTCCTTTAGCGTCCTCGAGATTGCCTTGCCTCGGCCGCAGGTGGCCTCGGCGACAATTTTTCAGATTCAGATTTTAATTTTAAACATTTTTCGTATTCACATTTCTACTCTAATTTTATTAGAAAAACAATAATCACCATATCAAAAAAATAAAATTGTGTTGTCAATGTTTCAATCCTATACTCAGTTTATTTTATTGCAGGGTACCGTTAGTGCAGCAGTTAATTGAAGAGATGACACTGGAAGATAAAAATAAGTGTTTGCTAATTGCATGTAAGGAGAAAACTTCGGACCATATCCAGATAGCAAAACTGCTAATTGAAGCCGCAGCCGACGTGAATGTTGAAGACAACGACACACCGTTGACAGCCCTCTGCAAAAATATCAGTACAGAGGAGCAGGTTGATTTAATCAAAATTCTCATCGAACAAGGAGCTAATGTTAACTCATTGTCATATGAAAATAATATGAATACACAAGATAATGATAATGATGATGATGATGATAATGATGATGATGATAGTGATAATTATGATAATTATTATGATTATTATGATTACTACTTTCCCATGCCGATATACACCTCTGCTCTACACTTAGTCGTGGCTGGTAACCATTATCATGTTGCTAAGTTACTGGTGCAAGCTGGAGCTGATGTTAATATTCAAAATTGGGAATCTGACACCCCACTCCTAACTGCATGTGTATGTGGCAATAATTATGACTTAGTGGAGTTGCTTGTTAATGCCGGTGCTAGTGTAAATGTTCAGGAAACAGGAGGATTTAATTATACTCCGTTACATTACGCAGTGGAAAAGGCAAATTTTCGTATTGCTGATTTGTTGTTGAAGAATGGAGCTGATGTTAATAGAAGTACAGTTATCGGTGGAATAGTGCCACTATTATTGTTCCCAGTAGTCAAAGTAGACCAAATGGTACTTCAGTGTTTTGAGAATTTAGTGAGAGATACCGAAAATTCAACAGTTTACGAAAAAGAATTTGAACATTATTTTTATAAAGTGGCTTTATTTCAAAATAAAGAAATGTTAGATATTTTATTTCGTCATGGAATGGTGGTTGGTCCTTATAATCAGCTCATAGCACTTGATTCCGTTGTGACAAATTTTAACGCCGATTCTAAAGCAGCAGCAGATGCTTTTAATTATTTGTGGGATAAAACTAATAAAAATATTTTTAAAGATGGTAATAGTGCTTTTATTATAGATCATATGATTCACTATAGCTGGTACGTACCACATAAAATTTTGTGTTTTTTTAAAGTATTGAATGAATTTGAATCATTACCGTTTTGTAAAAATTATTTGTTTGAATTAGCGCACAGTGTAATAGATCACTCAACCATATATCTAAACTCCTATTTTACTCGTGCAAATGAAATTGAAAATTTAGATTCAGTATTCAAATCAATTGACTTTTGTAGTATTGTTCAAAAATTCTTTGAGAAAGGTGTTAAATTAGGAAGTAAAGATTTCGAGGGATTAATATATTTATGCAGCAAATATTTTTTGTTAAACGATGTAGAGGGAGCTACTAAATTTTTAAATGTTTTTATTAATAATAACATAAATCTAAATGATAAAGGTATTATGCAGTTGGCAGTAGCAAACTGTCCTTTGTTAAGTGTGACTTTACTCCAGTACTGCATCGTGTGTGACCCAATGGATATATTCGAGAATATTCTGCTAGCAAGAAGAGTAGACACAATGACACTCAAATTAATTGAAAAAGTTTTGAGGTTATGTACTCCTTCCGAAGAAATACAAAGACAATGTGTAACATTCTTGAAACATAATGGCCTAAATAATTACTCCAGAAAATTGAAGTCTGGTGATTACCTTGTCGTGGTACAAGCTCTTGTTAAAACTCAGTATTCCGAAGAAGAAAAAGAGAAAGAAAAGAAATTCGTCAATCATTTATTAGATCTATTAGCACTAGATAGATTTCCAACACTAAAAGAACTTTCTCGTAATAAAGTTAGAGAACTTCTTAAAAAGAATTGCTCCGATACTAAAACATATTTGAAAAGTATAAAACATCTAGATGTACCATCTGACGTCAAAAGAATTATACAATGCCAGAAATCTGTATGTTCTTTTACGTAAAATAGATTACAGTAATTGAACACATTTTAAGAGTTTTGTTTATGCGTTTGTCAGTGTTGCATACAAAGCGCTAGCCAAGTGTTTAATCCAAATGTTAAAAAATATTAAAATTAGTAATACTTGCTATTGTTTAGTTTATGGTTATAAAAGGAGTATAAATCAACAAATTTCGTGTAAATCATCGAGCTTACAAACGATAGACCCCGTGCATCCTATTTTGCCTATGTTATAAAAATGATCCAAGATAACGGTGCAGAAATATATCTCTATCCACAGTACGGAAGTCATGTGTAAAAGTATACTGCGCATGCGTTGTATACTATCGTGTATCTCTGTCTTTCATGTTTATGGCCGTATATATTTTTCTCTATCACAAAACTACATTTTCATGTAAACATTGGACATTTCGCATTTATGATTACGCCATTTTTATTTCACACTTCGTTCGTCTGAGTTGTTTGTGCTATAAGAATATTTGTGCTATTTGCTAGTTGAAAGAAGGTGTATTTAAAACATAATCATGGGGAAGCTTTAGCATTGTATTTTGTATTAAATAAAATAAAATAATTGTACTTTCTATACAGAGTTCATAACAAATCGAAATTTGTAATTATTCAATTTGCCGCGCCTTACATACAGAGTGAGTGAGGGGAGACGCTCCCCCCCCTTAACTTTTTACCTCTCGCTAAGAGAGGTATTGGATTCATGCTAAAAATCGCATATCCAGATTTTATTGAATAAGCACGTTTTAAGGTCCCTACAATCCGATTTTAACATTTTTACGATGATGTCTGTGTGTGTGTGTGTGTGTGTGTGTGTGTGTGTGGATGTATGTGTGTGTGTGTGTGTGTGTATGTATGTAGGATGTTGGAAGGACGATTACTCAAAAACTATAAGACTTTAAATTTGTCTAACTACGTATTTCCCAATCGGACATTCATGGGAAGATCTGAAAAGGTTTTGGTAACAATTGAACAACCGGAAGTAGAAGATTCTTGAAAAAAAATCTTCTAAATAATATTTTTTGAAATTTTTTCTTGATAATATTAAAGAAAAATAAATTTTCTTTCTGATACATTTAAATATTTTATAATATATTCTATAGATTTAGAGATAAAAGAAATATAATATGTAAAATAATCTGTTATAATAAATTTTACAGCCGAAAGAATGGCCATGGAAAATAGTTGAAAATTTAATTTTTTTGTAACTGACAGATAAATGTCAGTGTCAGAAATCCGAAGACATTACTGAAGAGTTTTTCTGGGAAGTACATACATTATATTATTTCTTAATGTATTAATAGAATTGGAAACATTTCGAAAAATTAGAAGAGGACAAAATTTCTTCATCAAAAATGAATTTAAAATTAAACAATCTAAATATATATGGAATAGATATATGCGTAAGTAGAATTTTTGGTGTAGAGTATACAAGAAATGTTAAATACAATAGGGAGCGAGCAGTCATATGATTTTGTTGGCCTTGACAAGCAGATATGGAGGCCCATGTCAGAATGATAGCTAGTAATTATGTATAAAGTTCTCATTCTAAATTTAGTGATTTTCCAATTCCATGTGGAGCAGAATTAAATGTTAAATATCTAAGGCATACAAGTAAATTTTAAACTCCTGGTGATAAATTGACGTAAATTTAGAAAATCTTAAAATTTTTAATGAAAAATTCTAACATTTGACATCTATGTACATAATTACTAATTATCATTGTGAAACGGGCCCACACATCTGCTTGTGAAGCCCAAAAATGTAACATTACTGTTCGCGCCCTATACTTATGTAACCAAAAAAAGGAAGTGGCGAGAGGTATTGTGCTGGCCACAACAGATTTTTTATTATGTAATAGAATTATTTTTTTCAACTATATAAATAAAAACTAATACATCGCTGAAAAGAGAAAAACTGGCGGTTTGTATATTAGTAATATGATTATAGGTTGCTATTTAAAAAGTAAAAGTTGATAGTCGTATCTTGTAAACCTGACTTTATAAAAAATATCTACATCGGATATAAAATAATATATTTAAAATAATAAAACTTTTACATAAGCCATTTTTTGTATTATTTATAATAAAAAAAAGTTAAAGGGTGGGGGGCGTCTCCCAGACTCAGCCTGTATATATCGACACCGGTATCTTGGAACAAGGATGTTGCAAGTGCACTGTATCTATAGTTTGTTTAGAAGGTCGATGGTGTAAATATAGACCGCGAACAGAAAGGTGACTATAGCGACATTGAAGTGCTTGGAATAACTTTATTTGTTATACGCTTTGAAAATATATGAATATTGTATATGTTTCTATTTAAAATAAAAAATGTATCCATATTTTGAGAACCTCTGGTTGAAAATCTTTTCAGTTTACCATTGAAATACCCATGCAAAATAAAAAAATCTTTGCTAATTTAACCAACTTCGTTTCTCTTATAAATCTCCAGATTGCAATGGTAGCCACTTAAAAATGAACAAATAAATGTAGTAGAGAATTAAATTCTGCATCGAAATTAGGAAATCAATTTTAAAGTTTTTTTTTGAAGATTGCTGATTTATAGCGAAAGCCATGGAACTCTAACAAAATTACGTACAATTGTATAAATCTTAACTGTCAAAAAAAGTTTTTGTAGCGAATAATATGAAAAAAAATAAAAATACGGGTTAAATATTTTGTCTTACCTTTCGATTAAACCAAAGAACAAAAAATCGAGTAACACCTCATTCTACCTACTCAGATATCGTTTTCAAATTAAAAGCCCAAAATAAACTTCTTTAGAGCCATTATCAACATATTGGTACTCTTGCGGTAAACGAAATGGTTTTTCGCGACACATAGATTTGAGGCTGGTTCGTAAAGGTTCAAAAGAATTTGGTTTAAAACGTAATTCAAAGAATGAGAAGAGGGAAGGGAGGGCTGTCATAAAATAAATCACTTTTTTATAATCTTTTGTTAAATGTATATACGTTTATTTTACGTAATAGCAAATTAAACGTACATGATGTTGCGAAATATATTTAAAAATCATATTTCATTCATTTTCCAATCCATTTTTCATGAAAATTATTCACAACATACCTGTTATTCGTAACAAAATAAGAATAAAAAAATATTAACGATTTATACCCTATTCCACCTTATTAATTCAGTATTGAAGAGAATAAGGCATAGTCTCTTTGATTAGCTAAATTGGTGCCCAGTGTATGTAATTTCAGACTTGTGTCAGTGTACATGACATGTGGCATCTCGTTTTATTATTATGTGTAACGTGCTTCGCGCAACGCACCCTAGATGGTTTGGTGTGCGGCCTCCAGCTTTTAAACAGTGTAGACGGGCAGCGTTGAAACCACATAAGGTTTATATAATGGATGAAAGGCGCCACGTAATTTTTATCCGCAAAATTACGAAAAGGACGGTACCAAAACGATATATAAAGATAATAGTATCTACCGTAATTTGTTGCCTGAAAACGAGTGGGCTAATAAATACAAAAATCTGTTGTGGCCAGCACAATGGTCTGTATTTATAAAAATGAAGCATTTACTTTGAAGTGAAAGGTAGAAGTAAAAGGTAGCACTAAGAAGTATAAGGTAAAAGTAAAAGGTTTTGCTTTAATTCGTATTCATAATCTTTACCTTTCCTTGCGAGGAAATACTTCAGAAAAATAAAGTAAAGGGTACTAAAGATTCGCAATGTTACAAGTTCAAACTGAACCTGTGTGTGGAGCTATACAGTTTATTATTAAAGAATAGAGGTGTTGAATGTATGATTGATATTTGTGCAGTGTATGTTTTTAGATTAAAATCACAGATCAGTACATTTTTATTAATTAATATTAATTTGTGCTCTGTGTTAAAATTAAAATAAAATTTAAAATGTCTGATACAGAAAATGAACAGAAGGGTAGTGAAAATGTCACTCATGAGATGACATTCATCGCTGAAAAAGGCCGCGCACATCCAGAAATTTTCGAAAAATCTCAAATTCCATCGATAAAAATAAGAAAACTAAGGCTTTAACTAAAATTGTTCAAGAATATATGAAGCTCTTTGGTAAAGACTGAAAAGATGAAAAAAAAAAAATGAATAATATGAAAATGCATCACATTAGCCATAGCAAACATTCCCTGTAACCGTACATCTAAAATGAAAGTTTAGCTTATAAAAACAACATATACACATTGTATGCGGGTTGGAAAACTAATGAAAAAGTGAGATTCTTGAAAAAAAAGTTGCATGTGGACTAGATACATTTTTTTAGAAACAAATCCTTCAGTTTGTAAGCAAATGCTTCTTTTTATAAATACGAAAAAACTAAATTCATTTATTATGAAGCAAAACCTCTCGCCTCGAAGCAAAACCTTTTCTTTCACTTTATTTTTAAAAATATAACCTAAAGCAATTGCTTCATATTTTGCAAGCAAAAGGTAATGTTTCTTTTTATAAATACCTCTTATTACCTCTCGCCACTTCCTTTTTTGGTTATATAAGTATAAGGCGCGAACAGTCATGTTACATTGTTGGCCTTGACAAGTAGATGTGGGGGCCCGTTTCAGAATGATAATTAGTATTTATGTACATGGATGTCAATTGTCAATTTTTCATTCAGAATTTCAAGATTTTCTAAATACACGTAGTTAATTTGTCACCAGGAGTATGGAATTTACTTGTCGAGGAAAACAAACCACATGGAATTGGAAAATAACTAAATTTAGAATGAGAAATTATGATACTTGACATCTATATACATAATTACTAGCTATCATTCTGACATGGGCCCCCATATCTGCTTGTCAAGGCCAACAAAATCACATGACTGCTCGCGCCCTATTGTATTTAACATTTCTTGTATACCTACACTCTACACCAAAAATTCTACTTCCTAATTCCTTATATTTAGATTGTTTAATTTTAAATTCATTTTATGAAGAAATGTTGTCCTCTTCTAATGTTTCGAAATGTTTCCAATTCATTGTCAGGATTGACAGTATTTTTGAAGGATATATGTAATATACCTATAATTTTAAATATTTAACTATTAATACGTTAAAAAATAATATAATGTATGTACTTCCCAGAAAAAGTCTTCAGTAATGTCTCCGGATTTCTGACACTGACATTTATCTGTCAGTTACAAACAATTTAAATTTTTAACTATTTTCCATGGCATTCTTTCGGCTGTAAAATTTATTATAACAGATTATTTTATGCTTATTCACTGAAGACTCACCATCGAATTTTTTGACCAAAGACAATACCTTCCTTACCTAGAGGTGACGGAAGGTAAAAATAGTATTGCAAAGCCTTCTGTATAATGTAATATGTACATTAATCTTTCGCCATTTTATTTTTAATAGTGGTGCAACAATTACGATTAAGATTAATCTTAATCGACGATTATGAGCCTTTCACGGTTAATTGTAAACGTGGATAATTAACAACGATTATATACGATTAAAGATGTTTATTTTTATCTCAGGCGCAGATAGTGGTACAGCGGCCAGATTACAGCTCTGAAGTCTGTACTTCCCCGAAATATTTCTCCATGGAAACTAGTTGAAATATTTCTCTGTCTATCACTTACTGATTATTTGCCATTTCCTATTATTATGACTAAAGTATAATTAATATTATATAAAGTGAACATGAGAATCCATGACAGGCGTTTAATATGGGAAAACAGTTTTTTCTTTTAATATTATCTGTTCCCTATAACTTTATAATGTTTGTCATAAAAGGAAATTTAAAGAATTATGAATTTTTGAGTGCCAAAATTTTTAATTTTGCGCTTGTAGTGCTCAATTAATCGTAATTTATAACGTACTAAAATGGATTTAGTTTGCGAATATTAAAAAAAAAGAATGTCGAGCAAACTGTCAAACCGAATAATATACATGAAAAATGTATTTGACAGTTCAACGTTGATTCAAGGTTCAAACGTTCATTTCTTGAAATACGCACACTATACCCGTTTTAATCTTTAATTTAAGTTTAATGGGTCACTAGGCTTTAGTGACGGCTTGTAAATGTAAAAAAATGACATTAATAAATTTAGAATTTTATTCCCTAAAACTATGCGTATATGTTTAAATCATCCCATAAATAATTATGAAGATTCATTTTACTTTGCAGAACTCGTATCTCGGTATCTCCAGATTTTTTGAAATACTTTTAAGGCAAGTGTCTTTTGATCAAAAAAGGCAATAGAAGTAAAATTATATATACAGATGCACTCTGAAAAATTAAAATAATGACTAGTAATTATAACATTTGCTTATAATTCTATAATTGCAAATAAAAGGTTTTTTGAACGTTTAATTACAAATGTTTGCTTTCTTATGTCAGCTCGAGATATAAATTCATTTGCAAGCTTATAAAGATTTAAATAACCCGTGAAATTACGATGTGTTTTTAAAATGCTTACTGCATTTAACCTGCTCTAACCCATTTTATTTGTCAAGTATGATTTTAGGCACCTAAGCCTGGATAAAGATCTTCCAGCAGTACAAGTTGATACTAGGATAGTCAGCAGTAATTTAATAAAATTGGCTATTTCTGGCAGCATATCTTTTCAAAAGTTGTCTTCTTTGAATAGCTTAATAACATGTACTAAACAATTAAAATGAATATTTTGTTGTTGGGTCACCAATAGCAATGTTCTATTCAAATTTAGCGCTTGTCAGTG
This sequence comes from Harpalus rufipes, assembly GCA_951394225.1. Lineage (NCBI taxonomy): Eukaryota > Metazoa > Arthropoda > Insecta > Coleoptera > Carabidae > Harpalus > Harpalus rufipes. The sequence continues at coordinate 15,986,163 of OX596285.1, forward strand.
GCAGGAGTTTCTTCTGTATATTGTATTCCTCAAGTTTACATCCAGAAGAACAAGTGATTAGATTTTGGTTATAATGGGTCAACCGGAAGTACCCACATTTGAAGATTTTAACAGTGAAATATCATTTTCTGACATTTAAAATTATTATAACTTAACAATATATTATTCTCTATACGATTTGATTGCATTATATACTTGCATTATATACTTCATATTCAATAGATTTAGAGTTAAAGAATCAATGAAAATAAAATGAATGTGGCAGAGATGAGGATGTTGAGATAGATGTTGAGGAAGACACGGAAAGACAGGTAAGGTGTTAGAAGTGTGTAGAATATATTGGAAGAAGAATGAATAGCTTAGTAATAGAAGGGAAGAAACAGAGGAAGACCAAAGATAATATGGAAGACCTGTATTGCGGAAGACTTGAGAGAAAAGAAAATGAACGAGAACGACACGCAAAACAAAAATGACTGGAAAAATAAAATAAAAAATAGCTACCCCTAACGAATGGGAAATGCCAAAGAAGAAGATGTTTATACATAATACACAGAATTGACGGAAGGTATTGTGCTGGCCATATCAGAATTTTTTTATGAACGCAGCGAGTACGTTGTGGATTTTAATAGTAAGTCAGTCTTCAAACATGCATATCAGTTTGCTGCATAATTTTACTAAAAATAAAAAGCCGTACTTTTTCCAGCAAAGAGACGTTAATTTTCTATAAGATAACCTGTAGATGTATTCGAAACGATATTTGGAACTCTCTATGTCGTGTCGCCAACGATAATTATCATTAATATTAAAGATTTAAGTATATTTGTTTGTGTAACGCTGTAACGCATGTTATGATAATTGTGTAAATTTGTAGATTGTAGTCCTTTCAACCAAATGTCATTGTTTAGTTTATGAAGTCACTTGTTCAAAAGTCTTACTGTATTTACGCAACAAAAACAACCATATCTTTTGTATACATTCTCAGAATCTCTCTCCTTTGAGTCATGTTCCAAGGTTAATGTCCATCCGGCTATCTTCCAACTGATCACATCTTCACATGATTCACCGGTCAGTTTTTTATTAATTACTCAATTATTTTAAATATTATGAAAAAACTTTCAAACGAAGTTTATTGTTACATACCTATTATAATTAACTAAAAAAATATCTCGTGGCCGTGTGCATGAGTGTCTGGTCGCGATTCTGGGGATGCGGGTTCGATCCCGACCGACGCCAAAAATTACTTCGAATTTTAATTACACTAAATTGACCCCTGTGGTGCACTCTTCACGCCAGCATTGAGTGCCCGTGAGGTGACGCCTGCTAAGCGCCCATACGGTACAAATATTTCATCATTACCGATATCTGTGTACATAGCAGATTGGCACACCCAGCAATGGGTAATATGCCGTGATGATATATTTATTTAATAAAAATAATGTATTTAACAACAGTTATGAACAGATTTTATTTATTTTTTATATTCCGTTTTATTTTCTATGGTAACTTGACTGTTTTGTCACTATTAACTAAATATTTTGAATAGGTAATTGATTTTGTCAAAAAAATAAAATATCTCGAAAACAACTATGTTTATTAAGTTTTAGCAAGAGTAACTTTTTTGTGTATTCTATATGTAATATTTTATAAGTAAAAAAAATTGTTGTGACCAGCACAATACCTCTCGCCACTTTCGTTTTTAGTTACATAAGTATAGGGCGCAAGCAGTCATGTGACATTGTTGGCCTTGACAAGCAGATATGAGCATCAGTGTCAGAATGACAAATAGTAATTATGTACATAGATGTCAAATGTCATCTATTATTTATATTTAGATTTTTTAATTTTAAATTCATTCTATCAAGAAACTTTGTCCTCTTCTAATTTTTCAAAATGTTTCCAATTCATTGTCGGGATTGACAGTATTTTTGAATGGTATATGTGATATACCTATAATTTTAAATATTTAACTATTAATACAATAAGAAATAATGTAATGTATGCGTACTTCCCAGAAAAAATCTGCAGTAATGTCTCTGGATTTTTGACACTGACATTTATCTGTCAGTTACAAACATTTTTTATTTTTCAATTGGTTTTCATGACATTTTTTGGCCTGTGAGATTATTATATAACTTATATTTCTTTATTTCTAAATCTATAAAAGATACAATAAAATATTAATATGTATCAGATAGAGAATTTACTCTTCTTTAATACAAACAGGAACAAAAATTTTCAAAAAATAATATTTAGAAGATTTTTTTTAAGAATCTGCTACTTTCGGATGTCGAATTATTACCAAAACTATTTCAGCTCTTCCCCTTCGTAATATATTAAAATCGGATTGTAGGGACCTTAAAACGTGCTTAATCATTAAAATCTGGATATGCGATTTTTAGCATGAATTCAATACCTCTCTTAGCGAGAAGTAAAAAAAAAATCTGTTATCCCTATTCATTTTGAGTGGTTTAGTTTTTTGTTATGCAATACGATATCTATGCAAATTTCGGATACGGACCATTGTACTGTACTGCACAAGAGAAGACAGCATCTATATCTTCAAATTAGGGTAGGTACCAAATCAGAACCAAAATATAATAAACTCTTCATATGGACACACGCACACACAGAAAAGCAGTTAAAAGCTTCAAATTAAGGTACTTTCGGTTGTTCACTTGTAATCAAAATCTAATTAAATCTTCATTTAAATGTAAGAATGAGGAATACGAAAAAACTGTAAATCTTGGAATTGTAGTATTGGAGTTATCGCGGCCGAAACGATCGTCACCCACATCCGCACGCACGCACACACTCGTAAATTGACATTTAAATAATTTTTAGTTTTCCATTTTTACCTCCCGCTACTCTTGGTATGGTAAGTTTATATGTGGATCCTCTTACGTTCAAGAATTCATTAGATTTAAATGTAAATCAGATAACCGAAAATGGCACTTTACTTGAAGCTCAAAACAGTTTTTCTTGGAAAAATACATTTAAATTACATTTTTTTTGCGATATGTGTTATTATAAAAAATAATTAATTAATTATAATAAAATTTTCTTCAGATGTGCATTAATACTTTTTCTATATATTTTATGTACCTATAAATTTACAAAATAATTTATTTTATAAATCCCGGAGTCTATGCTTTAAAGATAAACAGATCTCCTTGGTTATATAATTCAGATCTCTAATTTATCTCACTGACAAATAAATGTCATAAATTAATCATTTGAATTTGATAAAGGAAGTGTTTTAAAAAGCAAATATTAAAATAAGAATCTATGAGATATCTAATTAACAAATTAGTTTTCATATGTTTGTAATTGAAAAGAAATTAATGGCAATATCACAAAGTAAAATTATGGTAAGATTCTGGAGAAAAAAATACGAATAATGTAATTAAATAGCGGCAGGTTTTATGCTGGCCATATCATATTTTTAAATTAAGCTTTGCTTGTTTTTTAAATTTACCTACCCCTTCGTCTCCTGATCGGTAAGTATTAATTACTTACCGGTTAATAATTTGTAATAATTTGCCTTGGAAAGCCTATCGGTAAACAATAAAAAAGTAGAATAGAAATACATTTTATAGAATAGTGGTTGGCAAAATGTTTACAATACAAATATACATTTTTTATTTTATACATAAAATTATACATTTGTAATAACACATACCACGACACTGGAGCACTTTACATGTAAAATTATATATTCTTATTTTCCTATACAAAATCTGATGTGGACACCACACGACTTCCTTGTACGATTATTAAACTAGATATATTTTTTTTAATAACATGTCATGAGTGATGTGGACACCACACGACTTTTTTGTGCGCCTATTAACCTATACATATTTTTTTAATAATTAAATTACAAAATATTGACAGGCTTAAGCCAAGCCCAAGAAATATTTTGATATAGAACAAAAAATAATTCATTTACTACTATCATTCTTAAATTAACATTAATCTAACCCGGTTCTTTATAAAGAGAGTTTTGATTACAACAAAGAAATATTTGATTACAACAATGAATATGACTAATTTCACAATAAAAATATAATATTTGTTATTGTACGAATCATAAAATTGCACGTATTTAACGTAATTTGACATGAACTTTTTTTGGCCTAATCTATAGCAAGCTTTATTACAAAAACAAAAAAGTATACCATTTTTTAATTTACATATCTCGCTTATACAAAGGGCTAATTTAATAATACTTGATGTGCTAGACGTAGAAATTAATTCTCTAAAACTTTTATTTGAAGCATTTATTTCTAAAATCAAAATAAAATCATTTTATTCAAGAAAAACTGTTAACAACTTCAAGTAATGTACCACTTCCGGTTAGCCTATTTTAACCAAAATCTATTATGTTATTTCGATTGACATAAAAGTATACGAAATTTGAAAAGTTTTGGATTATATTTTAAAACAGTTTTTCATTAAAATCTATTATAGGCTTCGTGTAAAGAGCCACTTCTGAAAATTGTGTAATAACCAGAAAGGGAGGTGCACAACTAGATGTTATAGGAGTCCTAAATACAAAATTTCAACTTTCTACGGCTTACCGTTTAATTAGTCAAAATGGATTCAGGGATGATCAAAATGGATATTTCCGCTGAAATCTGAAAACCGAATTTTTTCGCGATTACAATACTTCCTTTACTTACGTACAAGGAAATAAAAACCTAGCTTGACAGATAAATCGCTAACATTTGTTAATTTTTAGTTTCCATTTCATGGCTATCGCTATTTTTGTGGTGATTTTCGACTTTTTATGGCCCAATAATATGGTTTTTTAAAATTCCAGTCCAAATATAAATTTAATTCTAAACAACTTTTAATTCTTGTACTTTTGCTCTAAAATGTACAGGAGAGCCAATCTCCGCATATTTTTAAAATCCCATGTTAAAGTCCTATGTTCCACGTTTCATTGCACACACTGTATATATGAGTATATGCATTTTAAAAATCTTTACTGTATATATATATATATATATATATATATATATATATATATATATATATATATATATATATAATCTGTTGTGGCCGGTACAATACCTCTCGCCATTTTCATGTATATACATATATACCCCCATATCTGCTTGCCAAGGCCAACAAAGTCTCATGACTGCTCGCGTTCTATGCATCCTAAAATGAAAATGGCGAGAGGTATTGTACCGGCCACAACAGATTATATATATATATATATATATATATATATATATATATATATATATATATATATATATATATATATACAGGGTGTTAATAAAAAAACTTTACACACTTTAGCAGGTGATAGTAGAGATGAAAACAAGAAAAAAATTCTAATACACTTAGGTCCAATACTCATTGATTTTTAGAAAATTTATGTATGGAATTTGTACATAATACACAGGATTGACGGAAGGTATTGTGCTGGCCACATCAGATTTAACAACTAAGGACTCTAGGTGTTTACGATCAAGTGCGTGAGTCTCTTCGACGACGGCTGCAACTTTGTTTACAAGAGCAAGGACGACAGTTTGAACATCTGCGATAACTTTAGAGTGCGCTAAATGCGTTGTTTGTTGTAGTTTTTTTGTAAAAGCTCTATCTCGAAAACCAATGAGTATTGGACCTAAGTGTATTAGATTTTTTTTCTTGTTTTCATCTCTACTATCACCTGCTAAAGTGTGTAAAGTTTTTTTATTAACACCCTGTATATATACATGTGTATATATATATATATATATATATATATATATATATATATATATATATATATATATATATATATATAAATAGTCACGCACACACGTACTGCACATGAATGTCAGCGCATATCTGTTCGGTAAGTAGGAGACTACAAAGTTGCAAAATTGTGACGTCACATGAAATTTTTAGAAAATTTAAAAATATATTTTTGGAAAACTAGAAACATGTGACAAAATATATATTTATGTAAGTAGTTTTAGATATATTTTCAGAAAAATAAAAATTGAAAATGTGGTATGGCCCCCTTAGCAATCCTTTATACAGGGCCCAACGAGTGCTATATAGCAGCGTCACTGGAAAGTTCCAATACACAATTAAACACAAATAATCAATGTGAAAATCATCTTAATCACCACATGATATTAAAATACATAATTCAAATAATTGACATTCGTTACAGCGATTATAATATCGTTACTTACTATTTCATTTTTCGCTGGTTGGACGGAGATAGCATATACATACTCTACTGTAACACGTACGATAATGAGATAGCGAATAAAAGACTCATATATGTCATATGTGTACGACAAAGATGGTAGGTAAATGCTTAGTAATTCTTCAATAGAGTGTATGCATTTTTCTCTATAAAATCGTTATGTGTTGGTGAAAAAATACACCGTTTTTTTACCATTGTAATGTAAACCAGGTCCGAAATCTCGCACCAGATGTCAGCCACTTTGATTTTTCCTCCAAAGCTGGTTCTTGGCCTGAACCGTATTCATGTATATTTTCAAATCGTATTCATGTATATATGTATATAGGGAAGTCATGAACATTTTTAAACATTATTTTTTTACCTTTTAACATTTTTTTCTTTTTACCTTTACAATTGAACAACCGAACCGGAAGTACCTTAATTTGAAGCTTTTAACTGTTTTTCTGTGTGTGTATGTGCGTGTGTCCATATGAAGAGTTGATTTGTTGATTATATTTTGGATCCGATTGGTTCACCGGAAGTACCCTAATTTGAAGATATAGGTGCTGTTTTCTCTTGTGCAGTACAATGGTCCGTATCCGAAATTTGCGTGGATATCGTATTGCATAACAAAAAACTAAACTACTCAAGACGAATAGAGATAACAGATTTTTTTTACTTCTCGCTAAGAGAGGTATTGGATTCATGCTAAAATCGCAGATCAAGATTTTAATTATTAGGCACGTTTTAAGGTCCCAACAATCCGATTTTAATATTTTTACGATGATGTTTGTTTGTGTGTGTGTGTGTGTGTGTGTGTGTGTGTGTGTGTGTGTGTGTGTGTGTGTGTGTGTGTGTGTGTGTGTGTGTGTGTGTGTGTGTGAAGTATTCTTGTGTTTGTAAATTGGAGCCATCAGCTCATTGTAAGCCTTATTTTTAGAAATTTATTTTATGTAAAGTTATACTTTCGATATTTTATTTTGTTGCATTGTTGCCCATTGTCGTGACTTGTAACTCTGGAACGTGCGTGTGCTCTAATTGACATGTACCTGCCCGCGCTACGAAGTTGATCAATTTCACGCTGTGTAGATGTTATACTTGCGCCTGAAACTGGGTTATGAGACTCCGTGTACAACATTACATTTTTGTACATTTACTTTCTTGTAGTATTTTACATTCTTGCGTTGTTGTATATTTTTTTACAAATTCTACAGTGCCTTCTGCACATAATCTATACATTTATTAAATTATGTTTTATTAAATTTCCTTTTTTTATTTATTAACCCATAGTCGTTTTTAGGCAACAAATTACGGAAGGTACTATTATCTTTATATATTGTTTTGGTACCGCCCTTTTCGTAATTTTACCGATAAAAAATACGTGGCGCCTTTCGTCCCTTATATAACCCTTATGTGATTTCAACCCTTCCTGTCTTCACTGTTTAAAAGCTGGCGGCCGCACACCAAACCATCTAGGGTGCGTTATATGATATATGAGCGTTCGACGAAGCTAGACGTGCATTGTGTGTTCTGCTGAAATTTATTTTGCGAGTGATTTATTCTATATATCTACTTCACTAAATATATTTTTATTTGCAACAAAAATGCTTTCGCGAGATGACAGCAATACCATCGCCAAAATGATCACTGATTCATTGGCAAATTTAAGTGAAAATAAAGAATTTATTTCTTTAATAACTAGAGAAGTGACTGCAGCAGTGCAAAAAGTGTTTAGTGATAAAATAAAATTATTGGAAAGTAAAATTAAATCTGTGAAACAAGAGAATGAAATGATGTGTAAGAAATCTGTTGATAATCTCGAACAATATTCGCGCCGAAATAACATACGTATATTTGGATTGTCCGAAACGTCTAATGAATGTGTCGATGATCGCGTGTTACAATTGTTTAATGAAAAACTGAAGGTGCAAATTGTGAAAGACGACATTGACAGATGTCATCGTGTACGGAAACCTGTAAAAGGGAAAAATCGGCCCATTATTGTGAAATTTGTGAGCTATCGGTCCAAAAACAGAGTTTTCTATGAAAAGAAAAAATTAAAAGGCTCGGGTGTCACAATCCGAGAGGACCTCACGAAGAACCGACTCCAACTCTTCAAGGATGCAGCAGATAAGTTTACCATAAAAAATGTGTGGACTTCTGATGGTCGTATTGTAGTAAATTTGCCTAAAGACGGTAAAAACAATAAATTCTATATAAACAATCAGAGTGATCTTCATAAAGTTATGGACTAAGTTTGGTTGAGCCATTTTATTTCATTTTGTATTTCTTTCATAGTGTAAAATTAAGATTCACTTGCAGCAATATATTATATTTTATATATCTGTGAACTTCGTCAGAACATGCATGGGTCAATGTACTCTTGACACTTTGTTTTTGCTTGTACGCTAAATTTTGTTTAATTTCGCCAAACTTTGTATATAAATGTCAAATATATCTGTTTTAAATGCACAAGTCAATAATCAAAACAATACTACGTTTACATGTGGTCATATAAATGCTAGATCATTAAATTCATGTTTTTCTAAAGTTAAAGACTTTTTGTATGATAATGATTTTAATATTTTGACTGTTAGTGAAACATGGATAAGTAATTCTGCTCCATCACATTTGTTTCGTATTGAAAATTATGAATTTATTAGTCAAGAAAGAGCTGACAAACGTGGTGGAGGAGTTGCTTTTTATATTCGTAATAGCATTCATTATTAGATTCATCACTTGTTATATCTGAGAATATTGAGCAATTGTGGATACAAATCACAATTCATAAATACAAATTAACTGTAGGAGTAGTTTATAATCCACATTCCAAATATTACAATGAGTTGTGTGTTTTAGATCCAATACTGGCAGAATTTTTAACACAATCAGATGGCTTGATTTGTACAGGTGATATAAATGTTGATCTTTTAGAAAATAATAGCAAATCAGCATTTCTTATGAATTTGTTAAGTGCTCATGATATGCACCAATTAATAAGTACTTACACAAGACCAGCGTCAAAAACTCTTTTAGATATCGTTGCTATTTCTGATAAGTCCTTGTGTTTATATGCTGGAGTTATTGATTGTACAGAATTTACAGATCACTTTGCTGTGTATTGTGTTCTAAATCTACCAAAAACTGTTATTCCTGAGAAATTTATCAGATATAGAGATTTTAAAAATTTAGATTATGACATATTTTTTGCCGATTGCCAGTCTGTTAATTGGAATAATATTATAACTCTGGATAATTTAATGAAAAAGTGCAATTTTTAAATGATAATATTGTTTCTTTATTCGACAAACATGCTCCCATTAAAACCATAAAAACATCAAAAAATTACTGTCCTTGGATTACGCCTGTTGTAAAAATTATGCAAAGGAAAAGGGATAAGGCTTTATTGCAATATAAAAGACATAAAACAAAATCTAAACTAGATTATTACAAACAGTTACGTAATCTTACGACAGCAGCTATTCGTAGAGAAAAACAAGCTTTTATGGAATATGAAATAAATAATAATATGAATAATTCCAAAATATTGTGGAAAAATTTAAATAAAATGGGAGTAAAAGGTGAATTGGCAAAAGATATTCCGGAAAATTTATGTAAACCAGAACAGTATGGTGAATATATCTGTAATAAGATTGGTACTACTAATATAAATTCTGATACATTAAATTTTTATTTGAATGGTAGATACGGGGAGTCCCAACAATTTGAATTTAAATGTGTGGATAGCGATACTATAGTAGAAATTTTAACCAAATATAAATCAAATGCAGTAGGAGTGGATGAAATTTCAGTTAAAATGTTAATGATTATATTGTAACGTAACCCCCGCGGCCGTCGCCGCCGCGCTACTCCGCGTCACAGAGTCGCACGTTCGAACTCGATAAGGTCGCAGTGAGGTTATCTATTGTTCACGCTGTTTACCTCTAGAAGTTATCTAGAACGCCCTAGTAGGTTCTAGGAATAATCTAGCCAGGAATATAACCCACCGCCAAAGCCAGCGAACACACTCTGTATTATACAAGCAACGAGTGCAGAAGTCTGATATAAATAAGTGTAGTGAATAGTTGGTGATACAAAGAACAGTCGATAAGTGAACATAAATAAATGTGATTAGGGACATAAACAGTAGTGTTAATTGTTTAAATAAATAATCTTAGTGTTTAATTGTCTTATAATAATCTTAGTCTTTAAATTAGTGTTAATATTTGTTCATCATAGTGTAGTTACTTTTATAATCTTTTAATTATATATTCTTAATATTTATTTATCGTTTAATAAACATATTCTTTTAGTTAATAATATTTGTCTATGTTTTACACTTCACCCATAGTAGTAATAGTTGACACCTTTCCCGCTCTGGAATGCAGACTAATTAGTGGGGGTAATTAAAAACTCATTAACTGGCGCCAGTGACCTCTCTGGAATGCAGACTAATTGCTTTTTAATGACTTTTTAATTGCTTTTTAATGACTTCCTGGAATTTGTGGTGACGTATGTTTGCTTTCTAATGACCTTGGAATTTGTGGTGACGTATGTTTGCTTTCTATTGACCTGTTTTAATGACTTTTTAATTGCTTTTTAATGACTTCCTGGAATTTGTGGTGACGTATGTTTGCTTTCTCTGGGTTTTTTTTGTTTTCATTTGGAAGATATTTGTTTGATTTGATATATGCTTGCAGTAACAAGAACAACTAGGTAAGGTTATATTTAAATTAATTAATTATGCGCACTCTCCACGCTAGCAATGAGTGTCCGTGAGGTGACGCCTGGTAAGCGCTCGCACGGTACAAATATTCCATCATTACCGATATCTGAGTATGAATTTAAAAAATATATCGGGAAATATGCTCATAGTATAATAATTAGTCACATTGTGTCGGAAATGATAGAAAAATTTGGCATAGCTTCACCTCCATACTTATTTGTAACATGGAATAATCCAAAAGAGAAATAAATACTTTTAAATAATGTTTATACCATCAGTCTTTATCAAAACTAGCAGACCGATATATACAAGGAGAAACAATTTGTGACAACTACTTAAATAATAAAATTAATATTATAGAGTTTCTAATAAAGTAAAACTATAGAACTATAAATTGGATATCGAAGCTAGTAAATTCTTCGAAGAAGAAATCAAATTTAGATAAACAATCGAAACAGAACGAAAATATTAGTAATCGGGTAAGTTTTTTTTCATTTCTGTTTTCCAATTTGTTAATTTTTATTTTATTCTTTTCAGGACGACACTATTTCAAGGCAAAATGACTCAGCAAGAAGTAATAATAAACAATAAATCTCGCTTACTTAATCAACACTTGTTTACTATAGATGACAAAAATATATTAGCAGTGGGTATAAGTCCACTGAATTTAGAAATTGTTATTAAATTTGTACGTCAAACATCACAAAATAATATTACATTTAATATAGCAGAATGGAATAATTTTGTAAAATACATAAAAAGTATTGTAAATAGTGCTAATAATATACATCAAATAGAATTTCATTCTTTTAGATTAGAATATAAAGTTTATATACAATGGCTACAAAATGAAATTTCTTTAGATGTATTGTCACTGAATGTAATCTGTGAGATATGTGATTTTGTAACTGTATTAACGAATTATTTAAAAACCATTAATTTTGAAGAATATTACAGAGATATAAATACCCAAGCATATTTTACATCTGGAGATTCTATAACTAATGTTAAAAAATTGATATCTAAAAAAAATAATATTCAATCAATCATATACAAAGAAATGTTAATATTTTATCCTAATTTAATTAAGAATGATTTAATATCAAATATGTATTATGTACCTAGTAATTATAATAAATTTAAACATTTGTTAGAAACTGATAATGTACCGAAATAAAGTATAATATATTTATTTATAATCCTGCTTTGTTCTTCCCTAGTTTATATCATTCCTTCTGTTCAGTACGTAGAATAGAAGAAGTCACGTGATATTTCTGTACAGAGTATGGCGGCATCAAGGTTTCGCGCTGTTTGAAAACCCCTTGATTTTGTAAATTCGTCACAGTTTATATAACCGCGTCATCTGTATGACCTGATTGCCGTGCCAGTGTTTATAAAATATGGAAGAGTTTATTATTGATATACAAGGATTTAGAATCGATAATAATCGATTTATTATGAAAGAAATAGCAATTTTGACAAGAAATGATACGAAATTATTTCACATGTTGATTCAACCTCCATGTTCATGGAACGATGTCAGTTTTTCACTTCGGAAACAAATACGATGGTTAGAACGTTCGTACCATGGCTTATCATGGGATGACGGGCATATACCTTATTATACAGGCCCAAATATAATAAAGAATATATTATCCTGTGAATGTATAATATATTTAAAGGGAAATGAGAAAAGAAAACTAATGGAGAAACTACTTAAAGATGATAAAATATGTACTATAGTTGATCTGTCAGAAAGTATAGATGACTTTGAGGAGAAGCCGCCATCACTACGTACAAAGAATGAATATACTTCGATTTATTCGTGCTTTTATCATAAAAAAATTTCAACAAGAAGAGATTTCGCGGCATGTGCTCTAAAAAACGTATTTACAATTCACGCATGGCTGACAAGGAAAAAAGATGTTCTATTATAAATTTATTTCTACCTATATGCTTCAATATGTATTTTACTTCTTATTCTCAATCATGTTGTAAAATGTACTTGCACTTATTAATATTGTATTTAAGAATAGTTAAAATAAAATTTGTAAATTGCATTTTGTAGTTATATTACTTACCCTGTGATACACTTTTTTTAGGCTATTGATACTACGTACTGAACAAAAGGCACAAGTTCTTATAAATAAGCGTATATAGCATGATGTGTAAAATTTGAATATAAATATATTTACTTATCTGCGAAAAGCAAACTCACCAAAAATTTTCAATTTTAAAATGAATCCGAGTATACATTCGTGGATTCATCAATTTCTACTTTAAAATGAACCGACTATATTGTTTGTTGTCGGTATGCTTGTTAAGAATGTATGATGCCTAAATCTGCAAAGTAACAGAGACTCAGTTTTCTCCAAGTATTCACATTCTTGTATCGTCTGAAATTACAAATATTAAGATACAATTTTTGATTTTTAATTCGAAAATTTTAATACACGTAATATTCTTTCTTGGCACTATTTTCTTGAATATTAAACAAATTTCAAAAAACTTAAGTATTTCGAAAATATATTTTTAGAAGATTATTACTTTTTTCATAATTTTTCTGAAATACTTGACAGTCGTTTAGAAATTTATACAAATACAAAACGTACTTTGTATTATTTTCGGGAATGTGTAACTTTCTACTTGTGATAAATAAATATTTGTTTTAAAATAGATCGGGAAATATGCCCATAATATAATGTTTATACCATCAGTCTTTATCAAAAACTAGCAGTCCGATATATACAAGGAGAAACAATTTGTGACAACTATTTAAATAATAAAATTAATATTATAGAGTTTCTTATGAAAATAAAAACTATTCAACTATAAATTGGATAGCGAAGCTAATAAATTCTTCGAAGAAGTTATTCAATTTTTTTTTTTTGACTTCTTGGTGTTTCAATACTTAAATTGTTACAAGATATAAGGTCGTGATAGAAGCCAAATATTTGAAGATATAAGAAGCTGACAACTATAAATAACTGAAATTTTATCAATAATATAAATTTTAAATATGAATATTTATAAATTATTTTAATTACTTAACTTGTATTCTGTCGTGAATTAACATAGTATCAAAAATATTACAAAATAAATCTGTAATTTTATCAGAATGTGTCAGTATTTTGAGAAACATTCATTCTTTTGAAAGATTATCGTTTAAACGGTTTTAAACAAATGCTATGTTTGGCACAAGAAAATCATAATAATAATAAAAATGCAGAACAGTTTTAAATGTTATTTTGCGTGATTAAACTGCAAAGATAATTATTACAAAAATTTTGGCCTCAGGAAGTAAATTTCAACTTTTAAATGAATGCTAGTACATCCAATTTTCCAAATTTGCATGATATTCTGTTGTAAATTAACATAGGATCAAAAATATTACAAAATAAATCTGTAATTTTATCAGATTGTGACAAATTTTGAGAAACAGTCATTCTTTTTGAGAAACAGTCATTCTTTTTGAAAGATTATCGTTTAAACGATTTTAAACAAATGTTATGTTTGGCACAAGAAAATCATAATAATAAAAATGCAATACAGTTTTAAACGATATTTTCGCGTGTTTAAACTGCAAAGGTAATTATTACAAAATTCTTTGTCTCCGGAAATAAATTTCAACTTTTAAATGAATGCTAGTATATCCAATTTTCCAAATTTCAGATTTAAAATGAGCAGACATTTCTAAATATCAAATTACTACGCCGCTGATTACAAATTCAGCGTCGATATGACAACTGTCAAATATTGCTTTAGGAGCAATTTGATTTTTAGATTTAAATATCAGTAATTTTGTGAATATGAACTCGTAAATATGATTATTCAAATACATTCCAAATATAGGTATAAATAAATTTTACTAATATTAATTGATTTTTTAATTACTTAACTTGAATGTATATAAACAGTTCTGAAGTGTTTGTCACTGTCCAATCCAAGTTTATGCTATTCACATAACCCAGCAATATTTTCAAACATGCCGCTGGCAAGTTTCCAAAAATTACTTCGTACAATCATCCGAGTGTTGGGATGATGAAGGTTCTTCCACTTATAATTCGGAAATCGGAAAATATACCTATAATATAATAATTAGTCACATTGTGCCGGATGTGAAAGAAAATAATATAACAACGCGTCAGGTTAAATATGTTGAAAGTTTTGAAAATAATCCATGTTTTAGTTTTCTAATATTTCAGAAATAGCTACATACCCAATCGGTTATTAATGACCAAATTTTTCATGTTTATTATATTTTCACTTATTTTTGGGAAATTTAAAAATGTTTATTAATAATTTGTAACAGAACTAATAATTACATTAGTATACTTTACCAACATACTGTTCCTAAAATAAATGAATCCGAGTATACATTCGTGGAATCATCATTTTGTACTTTAAATTGATTCGACTATATTGTTTGCTATCGGTGAATGTGTGACGCATAATGTTTTGTCTGAAATTAAAAAATATTAAGATACAATTTTATAAAATAATATTCAATCAATCATATATAAAGAAATGTTAATATTTTATCCTAATTTAATTAAGAATGATTTAATATCAAATATGTATTATGTACCTAGTAATGGGGTTATTTCACATTTCCTCTTGAAAGAATAGATCAAATTAAATATGTAGGTGTATGTTTACACTTTACAAGTATTTAGAATCAGAGATATGATTTTAAAAGTTGTTTTAAATATTTGAACGCTGACGTCACGTCTATACGTCACACTGTGTCGAATACGGGTAGCAGCTCTCTAGCGGATGTATTTTGAACTACGAGTGTTTGAGTTCTCACGTGTCAGCTTGATTTGCCGACATCAACATATTGTTAACAAAAAACATATTTTATACAACTTTTGCTATTTATTTTAATAAATATTTATTTACATACCTTAACTCTGCTGTCACATGTCACAATTTTAGGGGTATATTGTTTATTACAACAACAAACGGATATCACGTGGACTGTTGTGTTCGTGTGTGAGAGGAATGCTAAATAGCTACGTATAACTTATCCATGCTAATGTCGTTTTAATGTGTTTCAGTACTTAGACTGTTACAAAATATAAGGTCGTAACAGAAGCCGAATATTTATTTTGTCGCTTGTTTTGCTGCATGTAAAAATATGGCGCACAAATTCAAATATCATTTGTAATATTTGAATATATTTTCAATGAAAATTAATGAATTACGTAAAAATAACATAAAATATTTGTACTTGAGTTCACTTGCGTGGAGTATCCTACTAAAATTAAATTATGTATGTAATTAATACCATTGAGAGTTTATTTTCTATTTATTATTTATCTGACACTGCATTCAATATATCAGTATAATATAAAATAATAATAATAATAATATATAATAATTAATATCCTTATTACTTTCTGTACATTCACATTTATTAATTTTACAGTAAGTTTTTATAAAAAGCAAAACTTTTTGCAATTAGGTTAGGTTTGGTTAGGTTAGGTTAGGCTAATTGCAGCTTTTATATTATAAGTTTTGCAATTAGGTTAGGCTAGGTTAGGGTAGGTTAGGTTAATTGCAGTTAGGTTAGTCTAATTGCGGTAGGTTAGGTTAGGGTAGGTTAGGCTAATTGCAGTTAGGTTAGGTTAGTCTAATTGCGCGCAATTAGACTAACCTAACCTAACTGCAATTAGCCTAACCTACCCTAACCTAACCTACCGCAATTAGACTAACCTAACTGCAATTAACCTAACCTACCCTAACCTAGCCTAACCTAATTGCAAAACTTATAATATAAAAGCTGCAATTAGCCTAACCTAACCAAACCTAACCTAATTGCAAAAAGTTTTGCTTTGTATAAAAACTTACTGTAAAATTAATAAATGTGAATGTACAGAAAGTAATAAGGATATTAATTATTATATATTATTATTATTATTATTTTATATTATACTGATATATTGAATGCAGTGTCAGATAAATAATAAATAGAAAATAAACTCTCAATGGTATTAATTACATACATAATTTAATTTTAGTAGGATACTCCACGCAAGTGAACTCAAGTACAAATATTTTATGTTATTTTTACGTAATTCATTAATTTTCATTGAAAATATATTCAAATATTACAAATGATATTTGAATTTGTGCGCCATATTTTTACATGCAGCAAAACAAGCGACAAAATAAATATTCGGCTTCTGTTACGACCTTATATTTTGTAACAGTCTAAGTACTGAAACACATTAAAACGACATTAGCATGGATAAGTTATACGTAGCTATTTAGCATTCCTCTCACACACGAACACAACAGTCCACGTGATATCCGTTTGTTGTTGTAATAAACAATATACCCCTAAAATTGTGACATGTGACAGCAGAGTTAAGGTATGTAAATAAATATTTATTAAAATAAATAGCAAAAGTTGTATAAAATATGTTTTTTGTTAACAATATGTTGATGTCGGCAAATCAAGCTGACACGTGAGAACTCAAACACTCGTAGTTCAAAATACATCCGCTAGAGAGCTGCTACCCGTATTCGACACAGTGTGACGTATAGACGTGACGTCAGCGTTCAAATATTTAAAACAACTTTTAAAATCATATCTCTGATTCTAAATACTTGTAAAGTGTAAACATACACCTACATATTTAATTTGATCTATTCTTTCAAGAGGAAATGTGAAATAACCCCATTACTAGGTACATAATACATATTTGATATTAAATCATTCTTAATTAAATTAGGATAAAATATTAACATTTCTTTATATATGATTGATTGAATATTATTTTATAAAATTGTATCTTAATATTTTTTAATTTCAGACAAAACATTATGCGTCACACATTCACCGATAGCAAACAATATAGTCGAATCAATTTAAAGTACAAAATGATGATTCCACGAATGTATACTCGGATTCATTTATTTTAGGAACAGTATGTTGGTAAAGTATACTAATGTAATTATTAGTTCTGTTACAAATTATTAATAAACATTTTTAAATTTCCCAAAAATAAGTGAAAATATAATAAACATGAAAAATTTGGTCATTAATAACCGATTGGGTATGTAGCTATTTCTGAAATATTAGAAAACTAAAACATGGATTATTTTCAAAACTTTCAACATATTTAACCTGACGCGTTGTTATATTATTTTCTTTCACATCCGGCACAATGTGACTAATTATTATATTATAGGTATATTTTCCGATTTCCGAATTATAAGTGGAAGAACCTTCATCATCCCAACACTCGGATGATTGTACGAAGTAATTTTTGGAAACTTGCCAGCGGCATGTTTGAAAATATTGCTGGGTTATGTGAATAGCATAAACTTGGATTGGACAGTGACAAACACTTCAGAACTGTTTATATACATTCAAGTTAAGTAATTAAAAAATCAATTAATATTAGTAAAATTTATTTATACCTATATTTGGAATGTATTTGAATAATCATATTTACGAGTTCATATTCACAAAATTACTGATATTTAAATCTAAAAATCAAATTGCTCCTAAAGCAATATTTGACAGTTGTCATATCGACGCTGAATTTGTAATCAGCGGCGTAGTAATTTGATATTTAGAAATGTCTGCTCATTTTAAATCTGAAATTTGGAAAATTGGATATACTAGCATTCATTTAAAAGTTGAAATTTATTTCCGGAGACAAAGAATTTTGTAATAATTACCTTTGCAGTTTAAACACGCGAAAATATCGTTTAAAACTGTATTGCATTTTTATTATTATGATTTTCTTGTGCCAAACATAACATTTGTTTAAAATCGTTTAAACGATAATCTTTCAAAAAGAATGACTGTTTCTCAAAAAGAATGACTGTTTCTCAAAATTTGTCACAATCTGATAAAATTACAGATTTATTTTGTAATATTTTTGATCCTATGTTAATTTACAACAGAATATCATGCAAATTTGGAAAATTGGATGTACTAGCATTCATTTAAAAGTTGAAATTTACTTCCTGAGGCCAAAATTTTTGTAATAATTATCTTTGCAGTTTAATCACGCAAAATAACATTTAAAACTGTTCTGCATTTTTATTATTATTATGATTTTCTTGTGCCAAACATAGCATTTGTTTAAAACCGTTTAAACGATAATCTTTCAAAAGAATGAATGTTTCTCAAAATACTGACACATTCTGATAAAATTACAGATTTATTTTGTAATATTTTTGATACTATGTTAATTCACGACAGAATACAAGTTAAGTAATTAAAATAATTTATAAATATTCATATTTAAAATTTATATTATTGATAAAATTTCAGTTATTTATAGTTGTCAGCTTCTTATATCTTCAAATATTTGGCTTCTATCACGACCTTATATCTTGTAACAATTTAAGTATTGAAACACCAAGAAGTCAAAAAAAAAAAATTGAATAACTTCTTCGAAGAATTTATTAGCTTCGCTATCCAATTTATAGTTGAATAGTTTTTATTTTCATAAGAAACTCTATAATATTAATTTTATTATTTAAATAGTTGTCACAAATTGTTTCTCCTTGTATATATCGGCCTGCTAGTTTTTGATAAAGACTGATGGTATAAACATTATATTATGGGCATATTTCCCGATCTATTTTAAAACAAATATTTATTTATCACAAGTAGAAAGTTACACATTCCCGAAAATAATACAAAGTACGTTTTGTATTTGTATAAATTTCTAAACGACTGTCAAGTATTTCAGAAAAATTATGAAAAAAGTAATAATCTTCTAAAAATATATTTTCGAAATACTTAAGTTTTTTGAAATTTGTTTAATATTCAAGAAAATAGTGCCAAGAAAGAATATTACGTGTATTAAAATTTTCGAATTAAAAATCAAAAATTGTATCTTAATATTTGTAATTTCAGACGATACAAGAATGTGAATACTTGGAGAAAACTGAGTCTCTGTTACTTTGCAGATTTAGGCATCATACATTCTTAACAAGCATACCGACAACAAACAATATAGTCGGTTCATTTTAAAGTAGAAATTGATGAATCCACGAATGTATACTCGGATTCATTTTAAAATTGAAAATTTTTGGTGAGTTTGCTTTTCGCAGATAAGTAAATATATTTATATTCAAATTTTACACATCATGCTATATACGCTTATTTATAAGAACTTGTGCCTTTTGTTCAGTACGTAGTATCAATAGCCTAAAAAAAGTGTATCACAGGGTAAGTAATATAACTACAAAATGCAATTTACAAATTTTATTTTAACTATTCTTAAATACAATATTAATAAGTGCAAGTACATTTTACAACATGATTGAGAATAAGAAGTAAAATACATATTGAAGCATATAGGTAGAAATAAATTTATAATAGAACATCTTTTTTCCTTGTCAGCCATGCGTGAATTGTAAATACGTTTTTTAGAGCACATGCCGCGAAATCTCTTCTTGTTGAAATTTTTTTATGATAAAAGCACGAATAAATCGAAGTATATTCATTCTTTGTACGTAGTGATGGCGGCTTCTCCTCAAAGTCATCTATACTTTCTGACAGATCAACTGTAGTACATATTTTATCATCTTTAAGTAGTTTCTCCATTAGTTTTCTTTTCTCATTTCCCTTTAAATATATTATACATTCACAGGATAATATATTCTTTATTATATTTGGGCCTGTATAATAAGGTATATGCCCGTCATCCCATGATAAGCCATGGTACGAACGTTCTAACCATCGTATTTGTTTCCGAAGTGAAAAACTGACATCGTTCCATGAACATGGAGGTTGAATCAACATGTGAAATAATTTCGTATCATTTCTTGTCAAAATTGCTATTTCTTTCATAATAAATCGATTATTATCGATTCTAAATCCTTGTATATCAATAATAAACTCTTCCATATTTTATAAACACTGGCACGGCAATCAGGTCATACAGATGACGCGGTTATATAAACTGTGACGAATTTACAAAATCAAGGGGTTTTCAAACAGCGCGAAACCTTGATGCCGCCATACTCTGTACAGAAATATCACGTGACTTCTTCTATTCTACGTACTGAACAGAAGGAATGATATAAACTAGGGAAGAACAAAGCAGGATTATAAATAAATATATTATACTTTATTTCGGTACATTATCAGTTTCTAACAAATGTTTAAATTTATTATAATTACTAGGTACATAATACATATTTGATATTAAATCATTCTTAATTAAATTAGGATAAAATATTAACATTTCTTTGTATATGATTGATTGAATATTATTTTTTTTAGATATCAATTTTTTAACATTAGTTATAGAATCTCCAGATGTAAAATATGCTTGGGTATTTATATCTCTGTAATATTCTTCAAAATTAATGGCTTTTAAATAATTCGTTAATACAGTTACAAAATCACATATCTCACAGATTACATTCAGTGACAATACATCTAAAGAAATTTCATTTTGTAGCCATTGTATATAAACTTTATATTCTAATCTAAAAGAATGAAATTCTATGTGATGTATATTATTAGCACTATTTACAATACTTTTTATGTATTTTACAAAATTATTCCATTCTGCTATATTAAATGTAATATTATTTTGTGATGTTTGACGTACAAATTTAATAACAATTTCTAAATTCAGTGGACTTATACCCACTGCTAATATATTTTTGTCATCTATAGTAAACAAGTGTTGATTAAGTAAGCGAGATTTATTGTTTATTATTACTTCTTGCTGAGTCATTTTGCCTTGAAATAGTGTCGTCCTGAAAAGAATAAAATAAAAATTAACAAATTGGAAAACAGAAATGAAAAAAAACTTACCCGATTACTAATATTTTCGTTCTGTTTCGATTGTTTATCTAAATTTGATTTCTTCTTCGAAGAATTTACTAGCTTCGATATCCAATTTATAGTTCTATAGTTTTACTTTATTAGAAACTCTATAATATTAATTTTATTATTTAAGTAGTTGTCACAAATTGTTTCTCCTTGTATATATCGGTCTGCTAGTTTTGATAAAGACTGATGGTATAAACATTATTTAAAAGTATTTATTTCTCTTTTGGATTATTCCATGTTACAAATAAGTATGGAGGTGAAGCTATGCCAAATTTTTCTATCATTTCCGACACAATGTGACTAATTATTATACTATGAGCATATTTCCCGATATATTTTTTAAATTCATACTCAGATATCGGTAATGATGGAATATTTGTACCGTGCGAGCGCTTACCAGGCGTCACCTCACGGACACTCATTGCTAGCGTGGAGAGTGCGCATAATTAATTAATTTAAATATAACCTTACCTAGTTGTTCTTGTTACTGCAAGCATATATCAAATCAAACAAATATCTTCCAAATGAAAACAAAAAAAACCCAGAGAAAGCAAACATACGTCACCACAAATTCCAGGAAGTCATTAAAAAGCAATTAAAAAGTCATTAAAACAGGTCAATAGAAAGCAAACATACGTCACCACAAATTCCAAGGTCATTAGAAAGCAAACATACGTCACCACAAATTCCAGGAAGTCATTAAAAAGCAATTAAAAAGTCATTAAAAAGTAATTAGTCTGCATTCCAGAGAGGTCACTGGCGCCAGTTAATGAGTTTTTAATTACCCCCACTAATTAGTCTGCATTCCAGAGCGGGAAAGGTGTCAACTATTACTACTACCCATATAAATAAAAACGTTACAATATTACCAATAATTGCAGTTTATATTACGCATATTATAAATACGTGTATACTCAAAAGTGCTATGCCAGATATTTGGAAAACTGCAATTATAAAACCAATTACTAAACATAAAGGGTGGTAGTATGGTCACGGTTTTATCCCCGGTTGTAACTCGGTTGTAGCTAAAACCATGACACTGTCTTAAAACCAACTTACAACCAAGCCTAGTAATGTCACGGTTTTAGACCGGTTTTAAGATATAACCGAGAAGCAATAAATTTGACTTGTCAACATTGCAAACACGTGACGTAATTTTCGTCAAACTGTCAGCTGATTGGTCAAGTATTGAGTTTTGACGTTCAGGTTAGATTGACAGTTCTCGAATCTTGTTAATAAACTAACATAACATTTTTTTGGAAAAAAAAGTAGAAATGAGTGTGAAAAGAAGTGGAAATTGGACGGCAGAGGAGAAGGAGTTTTTGTTGGAATGTGTAGAGAAACATAAAAATATAATTGAAAGCAAAAAAAATGATATAAATATAATGAAGAAGAAGAAGGATGCTTGGAAACAAGTTGAGGAATCGTTTAGGGCAAATGGTTTCAATAGAGACCTAAATCAATTGAAGCAGCAAACTATCCCTGTCGAAAACCATGTATCCGATCGAGTACCCAATAATCACAAATCCACTGAAAACTCTTTAAAACAGAAGAGTAAAATTACTGAATATGAGACTAAAATGTTAGAAATTAGTAGAATGAAGGCAGATGATGAAATAAGAAGAAAATCAGAACTGCATGAAGAAATAATGAAGCAAATGGCAATAGAAAGAAAAAGAAAAGAAATAGAATTAGAAACAGCAGAATTATTAAACAAAAAAATTAAAATAGAGATAGGCAAATTAGAAAATAACTATTAAATAAAACTATGTAGTTAATAAATTATTACGTAGTATATAAATATTTGATTATATATTTTTATTCATTAGTTTTAGTTTTTAAAATTAAATTCTACTAGAAGTGAAAGGAAACAACACTAAAGAACGAACGTAAGTATACAATAATTAAAATTGTACGTGTGCCGCATACGGAAATCAAAACAGTAATTCTTCATAAATTGTAAGTTTCGATTAATAATTTTGTTAATGAGCGAAATATTTTTGTATGAAATTTCGCCGAAATACTGCTCCGCGTTGATTAATTATTTGCTGTGCTGGCTCATCACTTTCTTCAGCTCCATCATCATGATCATTATCATCGTCATCTGAGCTCTCCAAATCGGAATCTAACAAATTTTATTAGAATTAAAGAATTTATTACTTTAAATAAATGAAAGTCATTTACCTTGTTGTTGCTGGTCTATTCGAATGTTATGAATAATAGCCATAGCTACTATTGCAGCTTTTGTAGTATCCAACGACAACAACATTCCTCTTTGGAGCGCTCTAAATGTTGACTTCCAGACACCAAAACATCTTTCAATGGTGGTCCTGGTTCGAATATGGGCTGCATTGTACCTTTCTTCAGCTGGGGTCGAAGGATTTAAAAGTGGTGTTAATAAATAGTGACTGCATGGATAGCCACTATCTCCCAACACCAATCCATTAATTTCTCTTGACTAAAATAAATGTTTTCGAAATGGATATTTTTGTATTGATAAAATATTTCTTATTTACCTCTAATCGCTGTTTCAAAGTACAAGCATCCCATATTCGAGCATCGTGCGCACTTCCTCGCCAACGAGCTACCAGGTCCACTATTTTCATTTTGGCATCACAAGCCACTTGTATATTTAACGAATACCATCCTTTCCGATTGCACCACAACAGCGGCCTATTCTTATCGGGATTTTTAATTTTTATATGGGTGCAATCAACGCATGCAACCACTGATGGAAATCGTGAAACTTTAAAAAACTCTTTCTTTGCTTCGTTTATATTAGTCGGCATTTTAATAAATTCATGAACTCTCTCCGCTAATTTAACGGACACTTTTCTAACAATATTACTAACTGTTTTTTGGCTTATTCCATGTAAATCACCTAAAAATTTTAAAAAAAGTTCTTTAATTTACATATTTTGTTATTTTGGTGCTTAAATTGATAATTATGTTATGTATAATATAGCAGAATATATATGATATTATATTATTTACCATTATCTTCTTGATATAGTCCTTTAGCGAAGAATCTCAGGGTAATTAAAACTTGTAATTCTGGAAGAATTACTGTTTTGGTTTCTCTCATGGGTTCCAATTGTCCGCGAACAAGATCAATAATATATCTTGCAGTTTCTTTTGATACTCGGTATCTTCTTTTAAATTCATTCTCCGACAATACTTCGAGTGGATTTATTCTTTCACGTAATCTTCTCCTTCTTCTTCTTTGTTCTGCTATTTCTTGTACTTCGTTTACCTCCTCAATTTCATCAAACAATCTTTCTATACCTGCCATTCTTATTCTTAAAACAAGTCTTATACTTCCCGTATACCAGTTGTAAGTTTGGTTTTAAGTTTGACAGCGTTGCTATGGTAAATAAAACCAAACATATTTACAACAGATCTAAAACCGCACCTTACTACGCTTTTTAGTATGAAACTTACAACCGAGGATAAAACCGTGACAATACTACCAGCCATTGAGTGTGCTACGTTTGATGATTTGAGACCGATCATGTCCAAAGTATTGGAGAGAGTATGCTGCGACCAAATATTGACTTACATAAATGAAACTAACATTTTGCCCTTAATCAGTCTGGATTTAGAGCAGGATATAGTACCAATACATGTCTCCTAAACATTGTTGATACGTTATTAGATAATTTCGATAAATCGAAGGATTCCTTACTGATTCAGATTGATTTATCGAAGGCATTTGATATGGTGAATCACAGTATGCTGCTTGCTAACTAAAATTTTTCCAACAATGCAATTCTGTGGTGTAAAAATTATATAAATATAATTTATATGTAGCGGATATGCACATTCATATGCAGACGATACAACAATTATTGCAACTATAGATCCGTCAGATATGAATGAACAAATAACAAACGTTAATTGTGATTTGCAGAAATTATCTCTATGGATAAAAGACAACGGCCTCAAAATTAATGTCTCTAAATCCTCATATCTTGCTGTTGGTAACTGCAACTCCATACCTGATATAAGTCTGGACGGTACCATTCTCGAACGTAGCTCTTCTGTCAACATTTTGGGACTTCTTGTTGATGAAAATCTCTCTTTCTTTCAGACAACATTTACATAAAAAAATTACTGCCTCGAGACTTCGCTTGCGACATCTATATCAGTTTAGACAAGATCTAAGTTCAACAGTAAAATTACGTCTAGTTAATACTATAATTCTACCTTTATTTCATTATTGTGCTTGTACCTATATTCCAAATCTCACAGAAACAGATAAAAATAGAATTACACTTGTTGAAAATTCTTGTCTGCGATTTGTTTATGGTGCACGCAAGTTTGACCACATTTCCAAATATCGTAAACTGGCCGGTATGACATCTGTAAATAATCGCGTGAAAACTATGTATCTCTGTTTAATACATAAAATTCTGAAAACTGGTACTCCTCACTATCTATTTGACAAATTTAAACAGAAACAATATAATTATACGCTCAGAATTAAAGATTTATATATAGTACCAGCTTATAGAAAATCTAAATTAAAAGGTTCCTTTTCTTATTTGGCACCGTCATTGTATAACAGCATACCATATAATTTAAAAAACTTATCCCTGAGTATGTTTAAGGCCCGTATCAAAAATATGTTTGCGTAGGTAATATCTGTGTATTGTACAAATATTTATTCTTATTTGATTATTGGCATATTGTTTTTGCATTTTCGCATATAAAGATTATTGGTTCATTTACTGCACCATTTATTTGTATTTTTTTTCCATTGTGTAAATGAATAATTAATTGGCATTATTTATTGTGTATAATTTGTGTGGTTAGGTGGTAGACCAGCCTATGGCTGAACCTCGCCATTGATATGTCTTATCAATAAAGATTATTATTATTATTATTATTATTATTATTAAGTAACTTACCGCGTTGCGCGAAGAACGTTACACATAATAAGATAATAAGTACACGAGATGCCACATGTCATGTACACTGACACAAGTCTGAAATTACGTACACTGGGCTCCAATTTCAGCTAATCAAATAGTTCAAAACTATGCCCTATTCTCTACAATACTAAATTAATAAAGTATAAATCGTTAATATATTTTTTATTATTTTGCTACGAATAACAGGTATGTTGTGAATAATTTTCATGAAAAACGGATTGGTAAATAAATGAAATATTATTTTTAAATTTATTTCGCATCATCATGCACATTTAATTTGCTATTACGTAAAATAAACGTATATACATTTAACAAAAGATTATAAAAAAGTGATTTATTTTATGACAGCCCTCCCTTCCCTCTTCTCATTCTTTGAATTACGTTTTGAACCAAATACAGTCACTAGTTCAAAACAGTTTGAATACGGTTCGTGATTGATGTCATTGTTCGCACCGCATTACCGCATTCAATATTCAATCAAGAAAATGAAATCTTTTGAACCATTACGAACCAGCCTCAAAATCTGTGTCGCAAAAAACAGCAGCTCAATTTACCATTTCGTTTACCGCAAGAGTACCATCATGTTGATATTGGCCCTAAAGAAGTTTATTTTGAACATTAATTTGAAAACGATATCTGAGTAGGTAGAATGAGGCGTTGCACGATTTTTTGTTCTTTAGTTTAATCGAAAGAATAAGAAAATATTTAACCCGTATTTTTTATTTTCTTTCATATTCTCCACACAAACTTTTTTTGACAGTTAAGATGCCGTACAATTGTACGTAATTTTGTTAGAGTCCATGGCTCTCGCTATAAATCAGCAATCTTCAAAAAAAAAAAACTTTAAAATTGATTTCCTTTAAGTACTAATTTGGATGCAGAGTTTAATTCTCTACAACATTTATTTGTTCATTTCTAAGTGGCTGCCATTGCGATCTGGAAAACTATAAGTGATACGACGTTGGTTAAATTAGCAAAGAATCTTTATTTTACATGGGCATAAACTGAAAAAAAATCAACCAGTGGTTCTCAAAATATGGATACGTTTTTTTTTTTTTATTGTAAATAGAAACATATACAACGATATACAATATTCATATCCTTACATAACAAAATTTTCGAAGCGTATAACAAATTAACTTATTCCAAGCACTTCAATGTCGCTATAGTCACCTTTCTGTTCGCGGTCTATATTTACACTATAGATGCAGTGCACTTGCAACATCCTTGTTCCAAGATAACGGTGCAGATATATACAGACTGAGTCTGGGAAGACGCCCCCCCCTCCAACCTTTTAACTTTTTTATTATACGTAATAGAAAAAATGGCTTTTGTAAAAGTTTTGTTATTTTAAATATATTATTTTATGGCCGATGTATATATTTTTCATAAAGTCAGGTTTACAGAATACGACTATCAAGTTTTATTTTTTAAATAGCAACCTATAATCATTTTACTAAAATACAAACCGCCATTTTTTCTCTTTTCAACGATGGATTAGTTTTTATTAATATATTTGAAAAAAATCGAGATAAATAAGAAATTGAGATACATGGAAAATAATTTTTATTCAAATATTATAAGTGGCTATATGAAAATAAACAAAATGTTACAATGTTAATATCAACAAAATATACATTTGTGTTATTTATTATTACTTACCTATTATTTATTTAATTATTTATTATTATTTATTTTCGCATATCCACCTAGAATATTTGAATAAACATTATTTCTTATATACCTCAATTATATTATTTTTCTCGATTTTTTTCAAATACATTAATAAAA
This sequence comes from Harpalus rufipes, assembly GCA_951394225.1. NCBI lineage: Eukaryota > Metazoa > Arthropoda > Insecta > Coleoptera > Carabidae > Harpalus > Harpalus rufipes. The sequence continues at coordinate 16,014,629 of OX596285.1, forward strand.
TCTAATACATCGTTGAAAAGACAAACAAAATGGCGGTTAATATTTTAGTAAATAAATATAGATTGCTATTTAAAAAATAAAAATTGATAATTGTATCTTGTAAACCTGACTTTATAAAAAATATCTGCATGTCCCATCAAATAGTATATTTAAAATAATAAAACTTTTATATGAGCCATTTTTTTCTATTACTTAAAATAAAAACGTTAAGGGGGTGGGGGGCGTCTTCCCAGACTCACTCTATATATCTCCATCCTACAATAGTATGGAAATTAGGAAGACGCGGCAAAATGAAAAATTACAAATTTCGATTTGTTATTATAGAAAGTACAATTATTTTATTTTATTTAATACAAAATACAATGCTAACGCTTCCCCATGATTATTTTTTAAATACACCTTCTTTCAACTAGCAAATAGCACAAATATTCTTATAGCACAAACAACTCAAACTAACGAAGTGTGAAATAGAAATGGCGTAATCATTGACGCGAAATGCGAAACGTCCAATGTTTACATGAAAATGTAGTTTTGTGATAGAGAAAAAAATATATATACGACTGTACGCATGAAAGAGAGAGATACACGATAGTATACAACGCATGCGCAGTATACTTTTACACATGACTTCCGTACTGTGGATAGAGATATATTTCTGCACCGTTATCTTGGATCATTTTTATAACATAGGCAAAATAGGATGCGCGGGATCTATCGTTTGTAAGCTCGATGATTTACACGAAATTTGTTGATTTATACTCCTTTTATAACCATAAACTAAACAATAGCAAGTATTACTAATTGTAATATTTTTTAACATTTGGATTAAACACTTGGCTAGCGCTTTGTATGCAACACTGACAAACGCATAAACAAAACTGTTAAAATGTGTTCAATTACTGTAATCTATTTTATGTAAAAGAACATACAGATTTCTGGCATTGTATAATTCTTTTGACGTCAGATGGTACATCTAGATGTTTTATACTTTCCAAATATGTTTTAGTATCGGAGCAATTCTCTTTAAGAAGTTCTCTAACTTTATTACGAGATAGTTCTTTTAGTGTTGGAAATCTATCTAGTGCTAATAGATCTAATAAATAATTAACAAATTTCTTTTCTTTCTCTATTTCTTCTTCGGAATACTCAGTTTTAACGTTAACTGTGACCCCTCAGTAATTTGTTTCAAGTCCGAGGCGAGCGCTAGTGGGCATTATTTTAAAGCACGTCGATATAGAAGAAACTTTTATATTTGCTAGTTGTAACTGTTGGACAATTGCCATACTTATATCCAAGACATAAACCAAAATTCAAAGAATACGCAAGTAATAATCCTTATTCTTCACTTTGAAATTTTAATAAAGTTGAAATCAAAACAATACATTTCAGAAATATAAAAAATGTTTAAAAATATATACATACTATATCGCCATTATATAAATATCTCCAAAATATCGTTCAATTTTATTTTATATTAGTTTGCAATAATTTAATACGATATTTTTATTGCAAAAGTACATCAATAGTTTGTTTATAAATAAAAATATCATCATGGCATATTACCCATTGCTGGATGTGCCAAAAATACAAAACATACACATAATCATTGTGTTATTATCATGTATTATTAAAATCAAAAGAAAGAATTATGCATTTTTATTAAATCCATATTTGGATTATTGTAATCAATTTTTATCATTGTTAAAACCAATTTTTTTTATTTATAAAATATTGTTATCCATTTCAATATATATCCTCAATTTCCAATTACAATAATTTAGAATTAAGCTCTTCTATAAAAAAATATTTAAAGTATTTTTCTTTTCGTCTCAATAATGTGTTCATTGTTTGGTTTTTTGTTTTGTTTATATCAAATATTCGTGTCAAAATGAATTTCTTAAACGCTAACGATCGAGCGTATATTATAAAAATGTATTACAATTCCTAATTATTAATTCATAAATAAAAAATAAATAATGAAAAGTTTAGCTTGATGGAGACTTGAACCTCAACCTGCAAAAATTATTCATAATTTTCTTTAATTTATGCACTGATAATGCAGTAATTAGTATTAAATAAGGTACAGGAGGTAATGTACTATTATAATGTTCAATTGCATGGCTTAATTTTTCCGGTTCTTGAAAGCCCTAAATTATACCGTACCGTACGTTCCAAACGCTAGTGTGAACTAGATGACTGGACAAGTGAGACAGAGCTATGTACGTACGTTGTGTCAGATATATCACCTCTGACTACCCCTGTTCATCTAAAATCATGTACTTATGTATGTATTTATAGCAACCAATGCTATTGCTTGCTTATATGTATGTACATTTTATTTTCAATATTTTTCTATAAAAATGTGAAATGTAACCGGTTTGCTAGAATTTAAACATTCAATGTATTACTTAAATAAAGAATATAAGTAAAATGTAATATAATATATTATACTTAAAATAATTTCAGTTATATGAATGATATAAGAATTAATTTGTACAAAATAAAATAATCAATTTAAGTAAATATTCTGCAAAATTAATATAACAAAATTAAAGCATATTGCGTTTTCATGTATTTACTTAAGAATTCAAATAAAAATAAATAAAAATCATTTTTTTAAATAAAAATAATTTCGAAAAAAATAGGTAGGTTCAATAAAAGCAGCAAAAGTCAGCGCCGTTATGCAAACCGGATGTTGAAACTATTGAACGTTTTGCTATTTTTGCTTCGCTAACATTGCTGGCAAGCAAAGAAAGTGAAGGATTTTTTACTGCCTTTTGCTGTTAGCGAAATATTTGTGCGGCATTTCAAATGGGGAAAGAAGATATATTTATACTGTGAAAGTAATAATTTATAGACAATTGAGGCAAAGTATAGAGCATGAGTATTTCATGGAAAGTACAAAATACTATTTTTCATAATGAAATAAAAGAAGACGACGTTATATTTGGCTCATTATTTTGAGAAAAAAAAGAGTCATATTGTGATCAAATTTAAATTTTCATGGGAGGTTATGCGCTTCTCTTCAATATAAATTATGTTACCAGCTAAAAAATAAACTTATTGGGCTATGAATGCTACATTTTATCCTAATCTAATACGAAAACTTTCCTACTGTAGGACCCATCATCATTTGTTAAAAATAAATGTTTTTATTACTAATTACAACTTTTTTCTATAAATTTAACAAAACAAGACTCCTCATAATATAATACATAAATGGAATATGTAAACAAATAGATTAAATATGCTGCCCTTCCGTGGTAAACATATTACACAAAATGAACACACAAAATGAACCGTTCAATGGATTCACTGTTTTCATTGAACCTTCCAATGATTTGTTTATTTTTTAAAACTTGTAAATTCATTCACATAAATAATCCCAATAGCTCAGTCATAGCCTTCTCTAACATACAAGCCGTGCTGCTGAAACTTGACAACGCTGTGGAGAGTTCTACTGTCGAAGATTTTCCCGCGTCGACTCGTATGTGCACTGTATTTTTGTATTTATTTTTGAGTAAAACCCAAAAAAGGTATGTTTTGTTCAATTTTATAATTTCCAACGATGTTGTCTTACTATAATTAAATAACATAAATTAAGAGTGAAAAACATAACTTTCAATAACATATTAACAATAACAAGTTTCTAAAGGATTTTATTTACTTAAGAATTAAACAAAACTTGTAAAGTAATCTTTGTTGACCGTAAAATGCATACAGTGAGCAACAATGTCTAATATTAAAATAGTTACATATTAATAATGAAAAATAAAGGAAAATAACTTTAATATTTATACACATGTATGCTATCTTGGAATACATTATTAATGATAATGATTTAGAATATAAATTTCTTAGATGTAAGCATCAACAAAATTTATTATGTGAACTGAGCATTCTCAGTCTGAAAAATGATTTCTATTCTGACGATTTTCGCAATATTTGTGTTTGTGGTGAGGGCTATATACATATTATGAATATGTTAAGTAGTGTTTTTGCCAATATATTGCTTAACAATTATGTAAAAAATAAAAATAATTGCAAACATGAGCAACGAAAAATATAGAATCATGTCCAAAAAATAAGAAAAGGAAACTACGTACTTTTAAGAATTAATTGTAATTTTAATACAAATAATATATTTCTGTACACTATAGTATTAAAATTAAATGTAGGATTTAGTACGTAATAAATATGTATAACATAATTATGTGTATTTGTTTCTATAAATACAAGCGATAAAGCGGTGATCCAGTATGACGGTAGGACCACCGAAAACAGATTTTGCGCCGTTGCCATTCGAACGGCGTGGCATATTAGAGAAGGCTGTGGCTCAGTCAGTGCTGGTGCTGAGCTGAGTCGTTGATTGAAATTGAAAAATACATTGTATTTTTCAATCAACGGCTGAGTGTAAAAGGTAAAGGTAGAGGTGGCAAGCATACTCTGGGATTCGGAAACGTTCGGGCAAGTTCGGTGAATTATACTCATTGCCTGAAGCACCTAGCTTTAGCAAGCACAAATCTTACAACGCACAATTTCTACAGCACGTATTTCAATGTTTTGGGGTACTCCCGGCAAAGCTTGCTTACTATCAGGGAAATAATTATAGTCAGTCGGGTTTGAAACTCAATAACTTGTTTAAAAGAAATTAAAAAAAATAATGAAACAAACTTTCCTTTATACAAGGTGACACGGGCCACTCAAAATAACTTTGTTATTTATAATTATTTTTTAATTATCTTTGCATATTTGTAAACTAGGTTTACGGACTCACAAATCATGGTATTTGGCATGATGGTAGCGCTTCCGGTTTGACGGGAAGTGACATTTACTTTCATATTTCAAATGGGGCACTCTTTATATTTTTATACATTTGGAATCTAAGTAAAATTACGAATACAACGATATGCTTAAAGTACATTTTTATTCAAGAAATAAACTATAAAAACGTAAGAGAAAATTATGAATATTTAACCTGGTAAGCCATTAATCAGGCAAGCTGTGAAAATAGTTGAGATAAAATTAAGTAATGTTTAAGTTAATTGTTTAAATAGTAAATTATTTTTGTAAGATTTCATATTTTGTTACAAAAAATGATCAATTTGTTATCACAGCCTACCTGATATGACTTACCAGGTTAATTACTCATAATTGTCTCATACGTATTTGTAATTTATTTCTTCAACACAAATGCACTTCAATGATATTGTTGAATTCGTAATTTTACATAGATTCCAAATATGTATATAAAAATATATAGGGTGTTCCATTTGAAATATGAAAGTTAATATCATTTCCGGTTAAACTGGAAGGGCTACCATCATATCAAATATCATGATTTGTGAGCCCCTAATCCTAGTTTACAAATATGCAAGGAGAATTAAAAAATAATTATAAATGAAAAAGTTATTTTGACTGGCCCGTCTTTTCAGTGTCACCTTGTATACATTTCTACCTACTGATACTAATTTTCAAATTTTTAAATTAATTAATATAGATAATATGCCAACATATGTGAAAAATGACACCAATTTTTAGAGTTTTAAGTGATGCTCAACTCTCAACTTTATTGGTGTTCAATACTAATGTGTATAAATTCTTAAACACACACACACACACATCCGTAGACATATAGACATTATTGCGAAATTGATGGTATCTAATCCCATAGACCTTAAAATGTACTTATTTATGAAAATTTCGATATATGATTTTTTCACGATCTCTATACCTCCCTTATCTATGGTAGGCGGGCGGTACATATCAGCGAGAGATATTATGGTAGCCACAAAAATGTATTACATTACTTTATATTTTCTGTTTGGTACATCATTTAAAGAGGTGCAAAATAAGATAAATTGCGAGGCAAGTTGTCAGCCATTGTGCCACCAATATAATAAAACGATAAATATAGAACTAAGTTCGTAATAAGAGAGTTGTTCTACCACTGATGATGATATATTTATAAATGCATTTTTTTTTAATAATTATAAGCTTTATTCGTCAAAATAATCTTACTAAATAAATTTTCATAACAACTAAACAATAAAAATATCGCAAAATTGACTTCATGAAAATTAATATTTGATTACTTCAAAAAAAAAAAAAAAAAAATAAATACGTCCCAGTACTCTTTGCCTCTCTAATGTATTTAAACTACCTCCCGCTGGGAAGGGCACAGATAGCCATGTGCACATAACTTGAGACAACCTATACGTAATTGCTAAGGTATGCATAAACTATGTATATATATATATATATATATATATATATATATATATATATATATATATATATATATATATATATATCGTTAACATTTGATAATTTTTTGTTTCAATTCCATGGCTATAGTTATTTTTGGGGTGATTTTCGACATTTTCATACATAATTTTTGACGTTACAAGGCATACAAAATTAACTTTGCTTAATGATTCAGATGAAGACTTTTATGCCATACAACTTTTATTTGAATCTTTTTTACCTAAAATAATTAGGGAAGCAGGAAATTACGAAAATCTGATTTTACATGTTAAAGTCCTATGTTCCGGGGTCGAGGTCACCCCGTATATATATATATATATATATATATATATATATATATATATATATATATATATATATATATATATATAATTTTCATAAACATTTTAAATTGGTAATAATACGGTTTTAAAGTAACTTGCTGTTCGCGGCATTATAGAAACAAGTTAGCCGGTAATATTGTATTAGTAGTACAACTACTACTCACTTAGCTACTCGTGGCGCCTGATACCTGCACAGGAATTATGAAAATCTCTGTGACTTTATAATAATTTTTTTACAAGTACCAGGTACAGTATTAAACTTTATAAAATATCTATGTTGAAGGTAATATAATATATTTTGTAGTAAAAATTGTAAAATTGCAATTTTCATTTACGTTTCAAAGAAAAAGTTATAAACGCCTTATTTTTGTCAAACTTTGTCTTGTAACAAAAAACTGTACTGCTTAAATTTGTTAAAAAAAATAATGTAGATATAGCGCGCTCCCCTATCTAACATAAGTAAAAATAAAAAAAAATGTTGATTCTGTTTTGGAAATATTAATTTTTATGTTAGCTTTTGTACGAAAAATGACACTTTTTCTTTAATTACACAAAATTGTGCTGGTCAATTTTAATTAAATTGTATATGTGGGTTGGTGGGATATGTACACATAACATACAAAAAAAAATAAAAAATTGTTGATTTGGTTTTGGAGTAATTAATTAAAATTTAAAAAATATACATATTTTCCCATTTATCTATAATTTGACTGAAACTATCATATATATCGTATGTTGAAGAATAAACCTAAACTATCTTTTTCATGATTTTAACAAAAAAAATGATTATTTTTATAATTTTGCTGTTTAAATAATTAAATTCATTTGTCAGCGTTCTGACCAACGTTCGAACGCGCGCCACTAGGGGTTCCATTTAACCTTAACAAAAGCTTGTACCGGCACAAGGTAATCACCAGACTTCAATTCTCTGTAGTAATTATTATTTTGGTCATTTATATGTTCCAATAATGTTACACATTGTCTTCGTATTTCTTCGGAAGGAGTACATAATCTCACAACTTTTTCAATTAATTTGAGTGTCATTGTATCTACTCTTCTTGCTAGCAGAATATTCTCGAATATATCCATTGGGTCACACACGATGCAGTACTGGAGTAAAGTCACACTTAACAAAGGACAGTTTGCTACTGCCAACTGCATAATACCTTTATCATTTAGATTTATGTTATTATTAACAAAAACATTTAAAAATTTAGTAGCTCCCTCTACATCGTTTAACAAAAAATATTTGCTGCATATATATATTAATCCTTCGAAATCTTTACTTCCTAATTTAACACCTTTCTCAAAGAATTTTTGAACGATACTACAAAAGTCAATTGATTTGAATACTGAATCTAAATGTTCAATTACGTTTACACGAGTAAAAAAGGAATATAGATTTATAGCTGAACGCTCTATTACACTAACCGCTATTTTAAACAAATAATTTTTACAAAACGGTAATGATTCAAATTCATTCAATACTTTAAAAAAACACAATATTTTATGTGGTACATACCAGTCAAAGTTAATCATATTATCTATAATAGAAGCACTATTATCTTCTTTAAAAATATTTTTATTAGTTTCATCCCACAAATAATTAAAAGCATCTGCTGCTGCTTTAGAATCGGCGTTACAACCTGCTACAACGGAACCAAGAGCTTTGAGCTGATCATAAGGACCAACTACCATTCCATGACGAAATAAAATTTCTAACATTTCTTTATTTTGGAATGATGCCACTTTATAAAAATAATCTTCAAAATTTTCTTCGTAAGCTGTTGTATTCCAGGTATCTCTCATTAAATTCTCAAAACACTGAAGTACCATTTGGTCTACTTTGACTTTTGGGAACAATAATAGTGGCATTATTCCATCGAGAACTGTACTTATATTAACATCAGCTCCATTCTTCAACAACAAATCAGCAATACGAAAATTTGCATTTTCCACTGCGTAATGTAACGGAGTATAATTAAATCCTTCGATTTCCTGAACATTTACAGTAGCGCCGGCATTAACAAGCAACTCCACTAAGTCATAATTTTTGCCAGATACACATGCAGTTAGGAGTGGGGTGTCAGATTCCCAATTTTGAATATTAACATCAGCTCCAGCTTGCAACAGTAACTTAGCAACATGATAATGGTTACCAAACACGACTAAATGTAGAGCAGAGTTGTACAGCGGGATGGGATAATTATTGTAATCATTATAATCATCATCATCAGCAGGAACAACTACAACATCATCATCATCAAGATCAGCACCATTATCTTGTGTATTGTCATGTGAAAATGAGTTAACATTAGCTCCTTGTTCGATGAGAATTTTGATTAGATCAACCTGCTCCTCTGTACTGATATTTTTGCAGAGGGCTGTTAACGGTGTGTCATTGTCTTCAACATTCACGTCGGCTGCGGCTTCAATTAGCAGTTTTGCTATCTGGATATGGTCCGAAGTTTTCTCCTTACATTCAATTAGCAAACACTTGCTTTTAACTTCCAGTGTCATATTTTCAATTAACTGCTGCACTAACGTTACTCTGCAATAAAATAAACATTTGTGTTTTATTACTCGTACATACATGTTTTTAAAGAAACACAGTTATTGCAGCAGCGACATAACTGTGACAATTTGAAGTAAAAACTAAAATAACTAAAAGTAGTGAAATGAATAAACCTATTGCCATGTCAAGAAAGTTACTGTCATTGTCATATTATCCGTCATGTCAATTCTCAAGCGTCAAAGTGATTGTTTACCCAATTTCGCGCCCGTTACCATAACAACAACCGTGAAGTCCAATTTCGCGGCCTGTATTGCGGCTGCGAAATACTTATTTCGCCATGATGATATATTTATTTAATTTATATACCCATTGCTGGCGTGGAGAGTGCACCATAGGGGTCAATTTTGTGCCATTTAAAATTATAAAATATTTGGCGTCGGTCAGGATCGAACCCGGTCCCCCAGTTTCGCGTGAGGTGACGCATGGTAAACGCCCACACGGTACAAATATGTCATCATTATTACCGATATCTGTGTACATAGCAGATTGGCTCACCCAATAATGGGTAATATGCCGTGATGATATACATTTTTATTATCTTACCTATAGTTCTACATACAGGGTGTATTTGGGAAAACGAACCCACCCCCTTAATATTTTTATTATAAGGAAAAGAAAAAAAATCTTCATACTGAAGTATTATTATAGTAAATATACTATTTGATGACAGGTACATTTTTTTTATAAAGTCAGGTTTACATGATACGACTATCAACTTTTATTTTTCAAATGGGAACCTAAAATTGTTTTACTAAAATAAAAACCGCCATTTTTTTCTCTTTTCAACGATGTATTACTTCTCATAAATGAATATGAAAAAATTGGAGAAAAAAAAAGATAATTGAGAAAGATCAGAAACTATATCGACCACTCATACGCACGTGTTTTTGATAAAGTCGATTCACCGTAAGCCTTATATAACATTTTCAGTGCTTCGGCACACGAAATTCCATTTGCAATGCAAAATTTGAGACAGATTCTTTGTTCGATATTTTTATCCATTGTAAACGTCGCAAAACACACTTGAAATGAACTAACAAATGGAGCACTGTAAACAAACTAAATGACAGAATAGTAAATGGAACAATAATTATATGGAAATGAACTTAATACAGTTTACAGCATAAGTAAATATTGTAACGTCGCCGCTCCGTAGCCCTCGCCGCCGCCGCGCCATGGCTGGCGCCATGGCTGGCGCCTCTGTGTCTGCGCGCAGCGCGCTCGTTAGGACAAGTCGCGGTGCTAACCTATTGTGTTATGTTGTTTACCCCTAGAAGTTCTCCAGAAGGGTCTAGAAATAATCCGCCAGGTATATAACCCGCCGCCAAAGCCAGCGAACAGCGAACGCATTCTGTATTATAGTTGGAGGAACAATTATTTGGAACTCATAGATTCTGCCAATTGGTCGTTATAAAGTTTTATGGACTTTGCGGTAATGCTACTCGAAGCCAGGTACAGTTTTTTGTCCTGGGCCGTACCCCAAATTTGCATTCAAGATGTACTTTTAAATCTGTATTAAAATAATAATTCGTTTTAAGTGTATTTCTTCTAACGTCAATTTGTAAACTGAAAAGAGATTAAAATATTATAAGATGTTTCCTAATTATGTACTTTTAACTCTGTATTCAAATAACAATTTATACAAACATTGAGTATGATTTTTTTAATACGGCCCATTTCTTATCCTAAAATTGATGCCTTCAAGTTCGAATAATTTATGAGTCCTAACCGCAAACAAACCCAACCGTCCATAAAAGATTGTAAACCCTGCATAAGTCAGTTCCAAATATTTGTTCCTCCAACTATATAGAAGTAACGAGTAAAGAAGTCTGATATAAATAAACGTGGTGAATAGTTGGGGATATAAACAACAGTCGACAATTGAACATAAATAAATGTAATTAGTGATATAAAGAGTGGTGTTAATTGTTTAAATAAATAATCTTAGTGTTTAAGTGTCTTATAATATTCTTAGTCTTTAAATCAATGTTAATATTTGTTTGTCATAATGTTAGTTTAATTTATTATCTTTTAATTATATATTCTTAATATTTATTTATCGTTTAATAAACGTATTCTTTTAGTTAATAATATTTGTGTGTTTTACACTTCACCCATATAAATAAAAACGTTACAATATGTAAAAATATAGGTAAGATAATAAAAACATATCATCACGGCATATTACCCATTGATGGGTGAGCCAATCTGCTTTGTACGCAAATATCGGTAATATTTATAACATATTTGTTCCGTGCAGGCGTTTACCTGGCGTCACTTCACGCGAATCTTGGAAACGGGTTCGATTCCGACCGACGCCAAATAATTTAGAATTTGAAATGGCACAAAATTGACCCCTGTGGTGCAGTATCCACGCCAGCAATGAATATAGGTAAATTTATAAATAAATAAAATAAATATATATCATCACGGCATATTACCCGTTGCTGGGTCTACCAATCTACTTTTTTACACAGATTTCGATAGCGATGATGACATATTTGTACCGTGTGTTCGTTTACCACCAGGTGTCACCTCACGAACACATATTGCTGGCGTGGAGTGAACCACAGGGGTCATTTATGTGCCATTTAAAATTCAAAATATTTGGGGTCGGTCGGGATCAAACCCGATATTTATATTTAATTTTAAGTATTTACATGAATAAAAATTAAATTAAACGGGAGGTATTGTGTTGGCCACATCAGATTTTTTAATATACAATTCCCGGTATATTCTTGACAGAATGTAGGTTCAATAAAAAATAGTTGCAACTTATAAAAGCTGCAATATTTCATATTATAACTTTATATAAGAACGAAAATTTTACTTGGAAAGCGAATTTTAGAAATAGTAAAATTGAAAATTTAATGGAAGGATTAAAAATGATCGTGGAATTATTGTAAGAGCTATGTATATTTATATAAAGGCATCTCTAATAATGAAACGAAATATTACAAAATAGTTAATTTTATTTATCTTATTGAAAATATAAATTAAACAAATGTAAAACCAAATATACGTATTTGTATTTAGTAAAATTACTAGTGAAGCATTCCTTAATTTCAACTCGATTTAATTCTTTCAATCAACTTTTGGTTTATTAGTTTTATTGTGATTACTGCTCCTTTATAGTAGAAAATTTTATGTTCCTGAATGATATTTGTGTAGTTCTAATTATAAATTTATAATGTGATTTCGCATGTATCACAGTTTCTGTTCCACTAGACATTTCTTGTTTATAGTGTGGTATTTTCAAATCATTGACTTCAAATTCAAACATAATTTTTATTCTGAGGAAAACCTTTATCTACCATTCAATTTTATACCTAGTCATTGTTTCAAATTACTTGTATTTTGAACTATACAAGTTTTAAATTTTGTACAAACTACTGGTTTATATGCTTGTCACTCTTGTCAAAATAATTGGGCCTACTTTTAAAACTGTCTCCTCCTCGACTCATACTCCACTCAGACTTGAGTGAGTGACACTTTACTATCATTTATGAATTTCATTTATGAGTAAAGGTTTCACTCAACCCAGAGCTGGGCAGTAATTAATTAGTTTTAGTAATTAATTTCTAATTAAATTAAATTTTCCCAAATTGTAATTTGTAATTAATTACTTTGTAAAAAAAAGTAATTGTACTCAATTACATTTGAAAATTTGGTTTTACAAATATTAATTACTATTTTGAACCAACAAGTAACGGAATCCCCGGAATACGGACGTAGCGAAGTTTATCTGTAGGTTGTAGGTGTAACAACAGATTACAAATTCAACTTATCATGCGCGTGGGGACGTACGACGTACTTAGGACTTTTACTTAAGTTATAATTTATTATTTTTTCTGAATAGTAATAATATACTTTCCAAGGAATTTGCAATGTCTTCATATCGGGTTTCATATAAATCAGTATAAAGTATTTTTAATAACCATATACACATATATACAGGATGAGTGGGAAAATGCCCACACTTTCAACATATTTATTACAAGTAATATTGATTTTTTCATATTTTTGATATACAAACATTTACCTCGTTGAAAAGAGAAAAAAAAATGGCGGTTTATATTTTAGTAAAATAATTATAGGTTGATATTTAAAAATTGTTGATAGTCGTATCTTATAAACATGACTATAAAAAATATCTACATCTGCCATCAAATAGTATATTTAAATAAAAAATAAAACTTTTATAAGAGTATTTTTTCTATTGCTTATAATTAAAAAGTTAAATCGTGGGTAGGGAAGGGGGCTGGGCATCTTCACAGACTCCGCCTGTATGTAGGTATAACTTGTGTTACGGAAATTCCTAATCACTTTAAAACATTTGCATTCCACTACATGAAGGATCACTTTCGTGTCTACCTGGAAGTGAGGCAGGTTCAGAGTCAGATTACCCACAAGGCTGACTAGGCTACAACCTAGGGCGCACAGAGTTTAAGGGGCGCGCAATTTTATCATATTAGCAGCAACCGGATGCGCCTTTATCAAATTTTAGTGTAGTTGGAAGCTAAAAAAAAGTCACTAGCCTAGGGCGCACGCATATCTTAATCCGGCTCTGAGCAGGTTTTCCTACCCTAAACAGATATTTGTGCATCGACCTTTTAAAAGGAAGAGTTGTTCAACCTTCGAGTTGCATATAATTTCAATCCAAAAAGGTATATAGCTACGACTACGTCAAAATTTTACAGAGTCGGCAACTCTTTATAAATTTGTTTTATTACTCTTATTATTTTTATTTATGTTGTATTTCATATTAAACAGTGTAGTATTAGTAGGGCTTAGGGCATCGAACCCACCAAAAATTGGGTTCGGTTCAGGTTGAGGTTAATTTGTTTTTTGAAAAATGGGTTCGCGTGCGGTTCTGGCTCAAACGTTAATAAAATTTGCGGTTTTGTTTCGGGTTCAGGTTCGGTTAGACCTAATGAAAATTGAATTAATGTTTTTTGAATAACAAATCTTTATTTAAAATGCGAACACGAACACAATTTTCACGAACAATCAACACAGGCAGTAACGCGGATGCCGAAGGCGTCGATAATCAGCTGTATTACGATTATACTTACGTTTTAAACTGAAAATGAACCTGAACCGGAGCTGAAGCCTATACCCGAATTTTTACATAAAAATATATCTGAAGTTCGATTCTGGGTTTGGGTTCACAAAAATATACGGTTTGGTTCCGGGTTTGGTTCGGTTCAGGTTCGGGTTCGATGCCCTGATTATTATTATTATTTTTTTATTAATGAAAAGTAAAAGATTTTTTTTTTAGTAAATTAATTGAAAAAGTAATTAAAATGTCAATTACATTGCAAATGTAATTAGTAATTTAATTACATTTCTCTAACAGTAATTATTTTAAAATGTAATTTGAGTATATTTTGGTTAAAGTAATTGTAATTGTATTCAATTACTTTTTGAAAGTAATTTGCCCAGCTCTGACTCAACCTCGACTTATCCTTAGGAAAGGATGAGTGGAGGAAGAGTCAAAGAAATGTCTATGAATTTCACACCAAATACTCGTACATACATATGCGGTCTCAAACTACCTCATACAACGCTCGAATCGCTCCCAACCATTTTCCATTCAGGCCGTACTCTCTGAGTACATCCCACAAAGTATGTCTATTTCTCGCAATTCTAAGCTAAAATAATTAATATTTCTAAATAGCTAAACCGAGAAAAAGGACTATTAATAAGAAAAAAATGTGTTGATTTGGGTCTGATTTATTTGTTATAAAGCTGCTTTGTTCACTAAAAATATCTCTTTTGCAGAACAAATAAATTATAATGTTTACGACAAACGTATACTTTATTTAGTACACATTTATTTCCGATTAACAAATGTACACTTTTAGGAAATAAAAGGTATACATATAAACAAATATTTGTTTTTCTATAAATATAATTATATTTTGTGAAAATAAATATATTATTTTTCTTAACTGCCATTTCTTCAAAGAAATAAAGCTTCTTTCAATATGAAATCACATTAATTAATATGAAATAATGTTTTATTTGACAAAAATAAAAATTATTTCCCAATATTAAAATAAAACTTTATTTTACTGAAGACTGAAAGAAAAGAAGGAAACCGCCATGTGATTCATTTGTGTATTGCACTTTTTACCTCTCGCTAAGAGAGGTATTGCATTCATGCTAAAAATCGCATATCCAGATTTTATTGAATAAGCACGTTTTAAGGTCTCTACAATCCGATTTTAACATTTTTACCTCTCGCTAAGAGAGGTATTGCATTCATGCTAAAAATCGCATATCCAGATTTTATTGAATAAGCACGTTTTAAGGTCTCTACAATCCGATTTTAACATTTTTACCTCTCGCTAAGAGAGGTATTGCATTCATGCTAAAAATCGCATATCCAGATTTTATTGAATAAGCACGTTTTAAGGTCTCTACAATCCGATTTTAACATTTTTACCTCTCGCTAAGAGAGGTATTGCATTCATGCTAAAAATCGCATATCCAGATTTTATTGAATAAGCACGTTTTCACGTCCCTACAATCCGATTTTAACATTTTTACGATGATGTCTGTGTGTGTGTGTGTGTGGATGTGTGTGTGTGTGTGTGTGTGTGTATGTGTGTGTGTGTGGGATGTTGGAAGGAGGTTACTCAAAAACTATAAGACTTAAAATTTGTTTAACAACGTATTTCCCAATCGGACATTCATGGGAAGATCTGAAAAGGTTTTGGTAATAATTGGACAACCGGAAGTAGAAGATTCTTGAAAAAAAATCTTCTAAATATTATTTTTTGAAAATTTTTCGTGGTAATATTAAAGAAAATTAAATTCTCTATCTGATACATTTAAATATTTTATTATATATTCCATAGATTTAGAGATAAAAGAAGTATAATATATAAAATAATCTGTTGTAATAAATTTGACAGCCGAAAGAATGCCATGAAAATAGTTGATAATTTAAATTATTTGTAACTGACAGATAAATGTCAGTGTCAGAAATAATGAGTAATGAATTAAAAATGTACTTGGAGAATCCCTTAGTTCTTGATCTGTGACTATTATGGAGATGACAAGTCTAGGTTGAAGGACTTAAATTTGTTTCAAACATTATGGGACAATGTACACCAGTACTGTAGACTAGAGTAACTTTGAATTGCGAAAAAGCTATCAAATTCTTCTCAAGTAAGTTGTAAATATTGACAAAATCGGAGTGCAATCTATCCGTCACTTTATTAAAGGGAATTAAGGTTATTTAGATATAACAAGTATGAAAAAATAAAATGTAAAAGAAGATATATAAGAATAGATGCACAATCCAGATATATACATTTTAGACCGCCCAAAATTAATGTTTTTACTAGAAGAATATGAAGAGAAAGTAAACAAAGTTGTTCGAATTGAAAATTGCTGTTACCAGCCTAATATTTATATATGGTAAACTCTACTTTGTAATTTATTGTAACATAATTTATGGTAAAATATCTTCATGTTGAGACATGCTATTATTGAATAATAAAGAAGTTTATACGTCAGATTTATATGAATATATTATTTGTATTTATAAAAATAATCTTTGCTTTATGCATACAGCCAGGTAAAATATACGGCGAGAGGTTATGTGCTGGCCACATCAGATTTTTACGATGATGTCTGTGTGTGTGTGTGTGTGTGGATGTGTGTGTGTGTGTGTGTATGTGTGTGTGTGTGGGATGTTGGAAGGACGGTTACTCAAAAACTATAAGACTTAAAATTTGTTTAACAACGTATTTCCCAATCGGACATTCATGGGAAGATCTGAAAAGGTTTTGGTAACAATTGGACAACCGGAAGTAGAAGATTCTTGAAAAAAAATCTTCTAAATATTATTTTTTGAAAATTTTTCGTGGTAATATTAAAGAAAATTAAATTCTCTATCTGATACATTTAAATATTTTATTATATATTCCATAGATTTAGAGATAAAAGAAGTATAATATATAAAATAATCTGTTGTAATAAATTTGACAGCCGAAAGAATGCCATGAAAAATAGTTGATAATTTAAATTATTTGTAACTGACAGATAAATGTCAGTGTCAGAAATAATGAGTAATGAAGGAAAAATGTACTTGGAGAATCCCTTAGTTCTTGATCTGTGACTATTATGGAGATGACAAGTCTAGGTTGAAGGACTTAAATTTGTTTCAAACATTATGGGACAATGTACACCAGTACTATAGACTAGAGTAACTTTGAATTGCGAAAAAGCTATCAAATTCTTCTCAAGTAAGTTGTAAATATTGACAAAATTACACATCGATATAAGAATAATCGGAGTGCAATTTATCCGTCACTTTATTAAAGGGAATTAGTGTTATTTAGATATAACATGTATGAAAAAATAAAATGTAAAAGAAGATATGTAAGAATAGATGCACAATCCATATATACATTTTAGACCGCCCAAAATTAATGTTTTTACTAGAAGAATATGAAGAGAAAGTAAACAACGTTGTTCGAATTGAAAATTGCAGTTACCAGCCTAATATTTATATATGGTAAACTCTACTTTGTAATTTATTGTAACATAATTTATGGTAAAATATCTTCATGTTGAGACATGCTATTATTGAATAATAAAGAAGTTTATACGTCATAGATTTATATGAATATATTATTTGTATTTATAAAAATATTCTTTGCTTTATGCATACAGCCAGGTAAAATATACGGCGAGAGGTTATGTGCTGGCCACATCAGATTTTTTTCTGTTAGATGTGGTAATTTACCTACACATTTTTTTACCTCTCGCTAAGAGAGGTATTGGATTCATGCTAAAAATCACATATCCATATTTTACTGAATAAGCCCGTTTTAAGGTCCCTACAATCCGATTTTTTCGATGATGTATGTATGAGTGTGTGTGTGTGTGTGTGGATGTGTGTGTGTGTGTGTGTGTATGTATGTATGATGTTGGAAGGACGATTACTCAAAAACTATAAGACTTTAAATTTGTTTAACTACGTATTTCCCAATCGGACATTCATGGGAAGATCTGAAAAGGTTTTGGTAACAATTAGACAACCGGAAGTAGAAGATTCTTGAAAAAAAAAATCTAAATAATATTTTTTGAATTTTTTTCTTGGTAATATTAAAGAAAATTAAATTCTCTATCTGATACATTTAAATATTTTATAATATATTCTATATATTTAGAGATAAAAGAAATATAATATGTAAAATAATCTGTTGTAATAAATTTTACAGCCGAAAGAATGGCCATGGAAAATAGTTGAAAATTTAAATTGTTTGTAACTGACAGATAAATAATGTCAGTGTCAGAAATCCGAAGACATTACTGAAGACTTTTTCTGGGAAGTACATAATCTATGTTATTTCTTAATGTATTAATAGTTAAATATTTAATATTATAGGTATATTACACATACCTTTCAGAAATACTGTTAATCCCAACAAAATTAGAAGAGTAGGACAAAATTTCTTCATAGAATGAATTTTAAATTAAACAATCTAAATGTAAGGAATAGATGTAAGTAGAATTGTTGGTGTAGAGTGTTGGTATACAAGAAATGTTGAATACAATAGGGCGCGAGCAGTCATGTGACTTTGTTGATCTTGACAAGCAGATATGGTGGCCCGCGTCAGAATGATAGCTAGTAATTATGTATATACATGTCAAATATCATAATTTCTCATTCTAAATTTAGTGATTTTCCAATTCCATGTGGAGCAGAATTAAATGTTAAATATCTACAAGTAAATTTTAAAGTCCTGGTGATAAATTAACTACGTAAATTTAGAAAATCTTGAAATTTTTAATGAAAAATTCTGACATTTGACATCTATGTACATAATTACTAATTATCATTCTGAAATCGGCCCACACATCTGCTTGTCAAGCCCAAAAATGTAACATTACTGTTCGCGCCCTATACTTATGTAACCAAAAAAAGGAAGTGGCGAGAGGTATTGTGCTGGCAGATTTTTTTTACAAACGATAATACCTATTGTGGCAGTATTAAATTTAAAGATTGTTAATGTTACGACAAATGCCGGGATTAAATATGTTTGCAGGTAAGCAAAATATTATAACTCTAGGATAAACTAATGGAATCACGTATAATTTTTGTTTACATTTAGAGAGTAATTTCTAACCAGACGATGGCAGTGAAATGTTGGCAAAATTATGAAATTACATCCGATATTTGGAGAACAAAAGAGTATATTTGGAGTTAGTAAGTTTTTTTTTTTCATTATAAAAATTGATTATGCATCCATAAGTTCATTAATTTCGATAATTACTATTTTACAAACTTTTATATTTATAATACAGGATGTTTACGGTCTTTTTGTTTTATTTTTAATGGGAGATACTACAGGTCAAAAGAAGGCGAAAAACATTAAAACACCTTGGTAAAATATTTATAATAAAAGAGATATGATTTTTTTTAGTTTTTATAAAGGGGAGGAAAATTAATGTTGAGTAAAGGTGTAGTAACCTGTGCAATGACAAATTTCTCTCCACTTTCTCTCTTTTGGTTTTTAATTTGTTTATCTGTCAGTTGCAGTTTGTTACTATTTAATTATGCACCGTCAGTTTCTAATTGATTATTGTTATTAATTGTGTAAAAGGTGAACAATGTACCATCGGTATTCTAATACGGAATTAGTTGACATGATGCTCATTTATGGGGAAGTGCATCAAAATTCAGCTGCAGCAAGTCGTCTTTACAGAGAGCGATTTCCAAATAGGCAATGTCCTGTACCCCATCAGTTCACTAATTTAGTAATACGTGCTCCGAGATAATGGTGATCTGCGAAATAATCAAGGGCGTGATGGAGGTCCTGGTCGGTTCCGACGAATTTTAGATGCGGATGTACAAATTTTAAACCTCGTTGACGAAAATCCTTCAACCAGTACACGGCAAATTGCTCAGCAAATAGGTGTCTCAAATCGCATTATATGGCGAACACTACGCGAGTATCAACTACATCCGTTTCATGTACAGCGAGTACAAGCTTTACAACCTCAAGATCACCCTCAGCGCGTACGGTTCTGTAGATGGTTTTTGCGCAAAAATGACAAAGTCCCTAATTTTTCGTTGAGTGTGTTGGCGACTGACGAAGCTACGTTTACTCGTAACGGCATAAACAATTGCCACAATACGCATATATGGAGTTTCGAAAATCCGCATGTTGTTCGTCGTGGTCATTTTCAATACAGATTTTCTGTGAACGTATGGGCCGGATTGGTGAATTCACAGTTGATTGGCCCCTTTATGTTGCCAGAACGACTAAATGCTGATAATTATTTATTTTTCTTGCAAAATAATTTGTATACATGTGTTTTCTCCACGACGGTGCACCGGCGCATTTCAGTCGTCTCGTACGTCATCACTTAAACCATGCATTTGGAAATAAGTGGATTGGTCGGGGCGGTCCTGTTTCTTCACGGAAATTCGACAAGGCATGGGCCTTCGAGCAAGACTTTGCATACAGCAGCAGGGTGATAACTTTGAACATCTGTTATAAAAGCGCTTATCGTTGTTTTAATTCCATAAAAATAAAAACTAAAAAAATTCATATCTCTTTTATTATAAATATTTAACTAAGGTGTTTTAATGTTTTTCGCCTTCTTTTGACCTGTAGTATCACCCATTAAAAAAAAGACAGTAAACACCCTGTATATTTGATAAAAATATTCTTGTGTATTGTTTGCAAAAAAATGTACAATGCTTATTAATATTATGCTGCAGTAGTATATACCTATGTATATATTTTTTTCTACTACCACTACTGTAAGAGGGTCATTACTGAACAGACTACTAACTATGTAAGTTCGTGCTTATGAAATTTCATTACGTAACACTGTTACGTAATGAACAGCAAATTTAAGTTGGCAGGACTGATTGTCAAACTGTAAGAAATGATTAAAATTTGATAAATAAAATTTAAGATTTAAATATAATAGAATGGAATTTATATAATATTAATATTATATTATGTAAACAATACCTATTTCATTTCAATCAAATTTGTAGTAGGGAACTATTTTTCATCGCATATCCCTACGCTTAGCATTAACCATGGTAACATCATTGCGCAATTTTATTTTTGTAAATAAAACCCACCAAACTTTTTGACGTCTGCTTTTTTGTGTGATTACAAATACATATATTGAGGTAATAATAATTATTATAAACAAAATTAGTTGATAATATTATTGTTAATTTGTAAGTAATGCAATAAAAAAAAATATAACAATGTATCTGAATTTTACTTCAATTTAGAAATATTAATGAGTGATTGTAGAAAAAGTATAGTACATAATTCGAGATATAAAACAATTACTCACTCGTAAAATTACAAACTCGACGCTACGCGTCTCGTGTGTCAATCATTTTACTCGTACGTAATCTGCTTCTTACATCTCTCATTACGTAATATACTATTACGTTATACAAATCAATAAATATATGTGTACATATGAAATAAATATTTTTTTTGTAAGTAAAAATAAAACTTTTTCTTTAATCTTTTCTTTATTTAAAATTAGAAAATAATTTCTTTCAAATAAACAAATTTCCAAAAATAATACATTTATTTGTTATATTGTTCTTTTGAAAGTAATAAATACGTATTTATAATAAATAAATTTGTTTGAAAATTGAATGCAAACTTCTTAAACAATATTTATTTGTGTGAAACAAATTCATTCAAAGAATTATATATTTCTCATCAACAAATATTTAATCCGCTGAATTCAAAAGCCATTTCTTTATATAAAACGAAGTTTGTTTCTACTAAATGATCCTTTTTCTCAATGTACATATATTCTAAATTGCATTTATAGTAATAGTAATGTACAAATCTTTTATTTTGTGATATTATGGTACGAAACACCAACGTACTAAACTTGGATTAAAGCGCTAACTGCTACCACTACGCATACACAAGTGCAAGGGGAAGTCCCGGTTCGAATTGTAGCAATGTTACTATACTACACACCACAAGTAATAAAGTATCTATACAATATACGTACATATAATCAAATTATAACAATAAACAAAAAATAAAATAAAAAAGACGCCAATAGAGAACATTTTGTTTTGTTAAAAAAAGCACCAGAGATCTGAGTCGAAAAAGAGGACATGTTCGCTTTAAAAGAGACCTTCTGGCCACGCTAATTTTATATCACTTAGACTTTGAACTCGTCATAGAGAACCAGTCCGACGCTAACGAATCTGTGTGTGTGCAAGAGGACGCCGATAGCAGGTCAAAAGGAATGTGAATTGTATATATTAGATTAATACATGTATAACCGCCCATATATTCTTGTGACTTGACAATAAATAATTCTATAGTAATTAGCCCAACTTCACATGCAACAAACATTAATAGTCCTGACTATAAAGGAAAGAGAAGATTATAGTATAGTACAGCATATTTATAATATATCTATATTCAAGTTAAATAACAAATGAAAAATTAATTAAAAACTATCTTTTATCCGTATCCGAATTTTATTGTTTTTTCTTATAAATCTACGTTTACGTTAAACAAAAAACACACAACACAAAACACGAATACTTACTGCCCATTTTTAACAGCGTTACAAAATATATTCTCCTCGTCACTCATTTCAAGGCTTGTAAACTACTGCTGAATAATTAATACTGATACATACAAGAATGATGACACACCAAAACCAAATGTAAACATCAACACACAATCAGCGCTGTGAAGATAGGCCAGTAACATTAACAAAGATATATAATAGCATTCAAATACACTATAGTTCATTTCACGGAAGGAAATAGAGTGGTTTAGATTGGGAAATAAATTCTGCCCTCTGATTGGCTAAAATGCATACAAACTAGACAAAAAAAAAAACATTTGTCAGTTGTCAATTATAAAATAAAATCAACAGAATTATTTATGTGATATTTAACCATTTCGACTTTGTACTTTTTAATATTCAAGTATGGTACATTTTTACTGATAAAAATATTTAATATTGACCAAGTTTGATTACACAAATTTAAATTATTTATTTAATGCATGTAAAAACGGTCGACGCTCAAGTGCCATCTACTATTCTTACGTGAAATGAAATTATCAACACAGATAGGTATTATTTACGGATAGTGGTCACAATACACAAAATTTCTTACACTGCTTTTTTCAGACATCAATTTATATAACATCCTAATGGATAAAAATCAAATAATTTATTAGTGCTTTATTAAATTTACCTACTTTAGTTCATTTCACGTAAGAAAATTGAGTTTAGATAGGAATATAAATTCTGTCCTCTGATTGGTCAAAATGCACACTTAATTCACAAAAACGTACAAATATCTCCTGTCATCGGTCAATAATTATCAAATAAAATCAACGGAATTAAGAGATATTTACCATGTATCTGATTTCAATTTTATAATTTTTAATATTCAAATATGATACAATTTACAGATTAAAATATTTAGTATTGATAATTTTGGTTTAACAAATTGAAATTAATTATTTAATGCATATAGATACGGTCGGCCTTCAAGCCACGGACCAATAATCTAAAGCGCAATGTGCCATTTTATTTCGTTAAATGAAGTATACTTCATTTCTTATCAACAACTATGAAGTTTACGCGCATTGAAATATTTGTTCTGGTTTGTTCACCACTGGTACTGTTTAGTATTTGGTTTTAACTAAATTTAAATTACAAAAAAAAGGAAAGATTAAGGCTGCCGTCAGATTGCATTAAAACTGAGTTCCATCATATCTCGAAAAGTTGAAGTTCAATTTTATTGAAATAAAAAAAATCGTAGTCGGGATTATTGTATGCAGGGACGTTGGCAGGGGCCATCGTCGAGATTTTTTGAAAAGATAAATAAGGGTTGTTACCCCTATAAATAACAAGAAAATTCAAAATGTAAGCACGGCAGTCCCTAGAAACTTATATATTCAATTCATATGTAAAATTTGAATTTTATATGTTTTACCAATTTTTCGGAGTAGCGGAATTACGATTTTTCCATAAGAGCCTGTATAAAGTAAATTCATAAAAGTTTTGCTATTATCGCATAGATGGCCCGGACAAATATCAAACTTTTTTCCATCACCCACCAAATTTGAATATTAAAACGACTTTTCAAATAGATTAATAAGTTATCCTACAGTTTATACTATGACGATGATTATTAAATATGAAATTGCATAAAGGAATAAATTTGCAAGTTATTCAAATTGTATATAGGGTATTTTCTTTAAAATATCAGTGCTTTTTTG
This sequence comes from Harpalus rufipes, assembly GCA_951394225.1. Lineage (NCBI taxonomy): Eukaryota > Metazoa > Arthropoda > Insecta > Coleoptera > Carabidae > Harpalus > Harpalus rufipes. Next base: position 16,039,078 of record OX596285.1, read on the forward strand.
GGCGAACTAATGACTTATTATATACAAAATATGTTCAAGAATAAGGGATTAATTTATTAGTAATAACAAACCGAAAATTCTCAAACGGTAGAACAGAATTATATATATTTTTAAATGGTAACCTTATAATATTTGAGTCCATTGGATAAAGATTTTTTTTTATATCAGCGCGATGTAAATATTGCATTGGATTTGTAATACAATTATTTCGAGAAAAATGATATTCAAAATTAGAAATAATGTTACAATGTAGAAGTATGCTATGTAATGAACAAATACAAACAAATTTAATGATACAGGTGTCTTAGTTAATCACATTGATATTTTAGGTATAAGAAAATTATATACTAGCTCAACCTAGTTGTGTATTGCATAGCCTACTAATATTAAATTTAAACATTATTACTAAATTTTAATAACATTTTTCGGAAAATAATTGTTATACAACCCTGTATGATATTTATACAGATAATTGAAGTTTATTTTTGTAGGTACATAAACGATGGATTTCTCGCAGCTTCTTCTGATGGTAACTTACAATAATTTTTATTTGTGTTTCGAATGAGATTTTATTTGTCAGGTATTGTTTCTGACGGCAATTTAACAGAAGTTAATTGTTTACTAAAAATATTCCAATAAGGTTGGACAATAGAAGAAGCTCCCAGATCTAAAAAAAACTTGTTTAGATATATCAGGAAATGAAGTTAAATTGAAGAAGAATCATGACTACGTATAAATTGAAAGAAAACTTTTAAATTTACTGTCAGTTAAATATAACATTGTAATATGTAAATTAGTGTTCGTGAATTTTTTTTTATTTAATTTCAGGGCCAATTAAATATTTGTAAAAATGGTATGTGCTATTTTGTAATATGTCAATGACAATACTGAACTATATGTAGAAAAAGTTTATCGCGATACAAATTTGTGGGAAGTAGAGATGTTACCAAAGTATAAAAAAATATGAAGACATACTCGTATGGTATGTGCCACAAATTGTTTATAGAAGAGTACCAAAATGATTAAAATGTTTCCACCCTCCATATACGAAAAAGATTTTGAGAGAATATAAATAAATAATACGTATTGTATTTTTGAAGTAATCTTTATTTTAGTACTTTTGAAAAAAAATATTGACAATTTTATCCTATTTATTACAACCTCCTCGTAGCGATTCACAATCTCTCTGGCTTGTTTTTATTTTATTCCTTGTTTATTTTCAATGTGTCTACATTAAGTAGGTATAAATCTATCGTAAATTAATATTTTAAATTAAATTTATATTCATGTGTTCAACAATTTTTAACACAATTTCAAATAGTTAAACAAATTTTATTTGGGAACATTTTTTATATTGCAATTTAGGAGCTATTTGTTTATTATTTCAATATGCTCTGCGACACGTTTGCTTATCAGGCTTATCTCAAGCGCTACTTCTTGGAAAGCATTAGGAACTTAGTTTTGATGTTATTGAAACCTCTACAATTAGAGAATGTCGATGGTAGCGCCGTGCTGCGGAATAGTTTGTCAAGCTCAATTGGACGCCAGCTTTAAGCCATGCTATTTAATATGATAATAGTACCTTACTTCCTGTACGTTATTTAATACTAATTACATTATTATCATTGCATAAATTAAAGAAATTTATAAATAAATGTTAATAAATATTTGTTTCAATATTTTATTCTGTAATATCAAAATATTTTCAAATGTCATTGTAGCTGAATAGTTAGCGTGTCTGCCCGTGGAATAATGCAACTTTTGTATGTTAAGGTTCAAACCACTGAACTCTAATACTTATCTGGAAGTCGCATGAATACCACGCAGTGAAGCAATTTGAACGGGAGCACCCTTGGGGAGCACATCGTAATCTCGAAGTCTTATAGTTCCGAAACGCACGACTAAAAACTGCCACAAGTCCTACGCACATCGGGTATTCTCGGCAAAGTTCGATTTACATTAGGGAAAAAATATATATGCGGTAGAAAGAAAAGTTCAACATTAGGAGAATAGATGTCTCTTACCTCTTAAAAGAAATTTATCTAGCGATCTGTCAGATATTTAAAAATGATTACTACATTTTAAATACTTTTGGAATTGAATGAAAATGTAATATAGAATTAAATAATAAATAAAATGGCAAAACAGGCAAATATTTGTAGTACATATATAAATATAAGACCTTTTTAGGTTAAATGAACAAAATATTGAAAAACTGATAAATACACATACAATTATACAAATACATGTTTATTTAAAGTTTATCATTAAGTATTAATATACCTTGCTGTGAGAATGATATTAAATACGTGTGTATACTCGTATCTTAAATACTCGTAGTTCATATTATACAATACAATAATAAGTACTTTGTATAAAAGTATTCAAGCAGATACTAACAACTAATTAAATAACAGGTTCATTTATTAACCAATTAAACAAATGATAGGTGCATACTCCGCGTAAATCAAATTTATGTGTATGCTTTGTTTCATAAAGAAAATGATTTACTATTTCTTTAGTTTCGTCTATATGAGACTAAGCAGTGAGTTATCATGCACTCTTAACAAATAAACTAGAAATATTCATATGCTATTTTTATTGTTTTTCTAAAGGCATTCCGCACAATGCCTCTTTCTATTTTCTGAAATAAAATTTACCATATAAGTTTTAAAATACTAACCAATTAAACAACGTATAGGTTCATTTATTAATCAATTGCACAAATATAGGTGTAAACCGCGCGTATACATATGCTTTGAATAGCTTTAATAATGATGGTTAATTATAATAAAAATTACAAAGTTACGTCTAGTTTCACTAGGATACAACTTCTGAGTCAGCTTCCATGAAGCCATCGTCAGAAGTCAGAAGTCGGCCAGCACAACAAGTAACCACAGACGCGTTTATAAAGTTAGTTTTTATAAACACGTCTGTGGTTACTACTATATTTTTATTTAATCCATATAAGACCGGGCAGTAGATTCTATTCTAAGTTTTAAATTATTTCTAAAATGTAATTACGTATTATTTCAATACAAATATGAATTAAATATTTAATATATGAGTTGGTTATATCTTTGAAAATAAAAACATCAAAAATGTGTAATTTACTAAAATCTTGATATATACATACTATGAATTTAGAATCTATTATTATCAAAATTATGTGTACATTGTCATAGGTGCATGAGTTTTATAATTAATAATGCTATTTTGAATGGTATGGAGCTATCTAACTTCAATTACTTACAAATTCCTTGTTAAAACATTACATTTTCTGTAAAGATTTCATTTCTTAAGATGACGAAATACAAAACTAAAATTGGAAAATAAAAAATTATGGATAATCTATTTTTTTATTAACAATATTCATACTTTCAAGAAAAAATATATAAAAAATAGGAATACAATAAATATACTAAAATATAGAAATAATATACTTACACAACTTAATTAAACTTCTTATGGGTCGATTCTGCTCATATCTGTAAGGTCTGTAACGCTTCTCGTTACGCCTGTATGACGCTACGATCAAAACTGCGATTCTGATCACTTCTGTAGCTAACAGTTTTTCTGTAAACTCTTACAGATTCGTAAATATTTACAGGGACAGAAGAACTAGCCATAAGCTTACATAATTTGACCTTATTATAATGAATCAACAACAAAATTTATTATTTATTGGAATATTATTAGAAGAATATGATAACAAGCAAGCAATTATTCAAATTAGTAAAAATTATGTAATTATTTTGTAATAATGTACATTTAAGGAATTATGTGAGGTTAGTTCGTTGAAATTTAAGGGATACGACAAATCTTTTTGAAGAACCAGAAAATAATTAAAAAAAAAAATGTTTAGACTAAATAAAATAAAACTGTAATCAATTTAATTGCAATTTTGCAACCACATTTACCTCAGTTGTGAAGCGTCGCAATTGCAATACATTTGACGGTATCTAATTATTAATTGTTTTTATTAGGGTGTCATTTTTCGAGACGGCAAATTAGGTATTTTCGACGACAAATTATGTATTGACAACGGCAATGTTTGTATTTGAGCAACAAAATATGTAGTTTCACAGCAAAAAGTGTAAATGTGCAGCAATATGTGTATTCTAACGACAAAAAGTGTAAAAGAGCAGCTAATTCATCTGTTACTATCTACAAACCTAACATACGCTGAGATTGTTAAAAGTAACTTATAAAACTCAGATAAATAGAGTCCCTAATTTATCGGTTCAAGTACATATTCTGAGGCGCATGAATTGCTGTTCCAAACCCCTAATTTGCCGTCCCGATATATATTCCCCTTTTTATTATTATAGGTGCTAGGTACTCTCAACTTTTTAGGTACAGGATCATTTCAAAATTATGTTGGCTGCAATAATTGGATTACCAAAAGTCAGACTACTATGTCACAACTTTTATACACTTCTAAATTATAGTTTCTGGATCAATATTTCAAGTTTGTTATCTTACAATATAGGTTATAATATTGTATTATACGTAAACGATAATCTTTACTAAAAAAAATACTTTAATATATAAGTTATATTTTTAAGGTTCGCGGAAGGGTTTTTAAAAAGGATTATTTATTGCAAGTCGAAAAATTATATTCGCTAATCTTTCCTTTTGTCACAAAGTTACAGTTATAATTTATTTAATTATGTTATATTTGAGTGTTTGGTATGAAATTTACATGAGACTACATCAGACTGACTAAAACTAAGTAAAATTACAAAATATATAGTTTCTCCTTTCCGGTGTCGGGTATAAACCTGGGAACTGCAACCTCAGCAATATGGGCTGTGGTAACTCCTCCCTTCTTAGAATTTGGCCTCGTCAGGAAGCTTCAGCGGCGACCTGGGGGTTGAAGTTGTTTGGTGAAGTTCAATGTCTCTGGCTGTGGACTGATTCCTTCTCGTGGATTTGAGTGGAAGTTTCTTTTTAAGATAGACTATGACAGAAATAATAGCAACAATAATAATTATAACATATAATGCTAAAACGGGGTATTTGATGCCATCTTCTTCGTATCTTGTTATATCGTCGTGCAGGGTGTCTTCTAGCTTGTTTATTGGCCTGAGTTCGGAGATGCTGTTCAATTCGATTGTAGTTTTTGGAATTTGAGTCTTATTGAAATTAATTTTGTAATTTTCAATTACTGTTGGTTTGCCAAATGTACCATGTTTGAAGTCGAGTTCCTTGTTTTGTATTTGTAACTTACATCCATCATCTTTGATGAGGAGTATACCTTGAAGGCTTCTTATATTGTCGGCGTGACTGCATTTAGTTTCTAATTTTTCGGGGTACGGAAATATAGCCAAATATTGGTTGATTTCTTCCAAATATTCGAGATGGTTATTCTTTATCTCTAGTTTGACGAAATGACAGTTTTCGACGGTGTTTTTCGTTAGGAAGTTAGCCTCGCAAGAGTCTTCGGTTATTTCCTTGATTATATTAGGACATTGGAATATGTTTCTTTTATTGCGGTTACACGTACCACATAGAGATCTTATTTGACCAGTTTCAGACTTCAGAATATAATCGTGATTGGGTATAATAGTAATTAAATTAGAGTTGTGTTTTGTAGGGGTAGGAATTAAATGGATTAGTTCGAAATGTGTTTCATAATTTATTGGAATTTCGATAAAATATAAAATTTTGTTGTCTTGTAATTTGCAATTAACTGAGAGTAAATTTTCAATTTCTGCAATGTTTTCCAAATTTATTTCAAATGGCAACTCATCATTGTAATATTTTGAAATTTTGTTTAGTTCCTCATAAAGGTCATTTGTTTTGATTATACTGGGGTGTATAGTGTGAAGTTTACAAAATGTGAGGGAATTTTCAATGTCTTGAAGTGTGTTAAATGTTAGTGTATACAAAGTATCCAATTGATTATAAATATCTTTAATAAATAATTTGTCGTCATTTTTTGTTCCGCTAATAGCCAAATGCATGAGTTGTTCAATTTTTAATTTTAGGGTGACTTCATTTTGTCTGATAGTGTCGACAGTCTTGTTAAAATATTTTATTATTTGGTGACTAACAGAGTATTGATGCTTAATTTGGTTGTTTAATTTAAATTGATTTTCTTGTAGGTGATTTAAAATTTTAGTGTATCTTTTATTATCTTCTTCATCCAAATTTCCTGTAATAGCTTTCACAACTGTTCCTAAACCATTGACTATACCTCGTCTTATTCGAGTGCGGGTGGATAAATGGTTGAATTTTTCATCGATGTTGTTCTTTAGGTATTCTATAATTTTGTTATTATTTTCGAAGTCTTTTATAGTTATTTTGTCTGTGTTTAGTGTCTCTACAAGATTTGTGTATTGTTTATTCAGGTTTTCGTATTGTGTTTTAAGTGGAAACAGGTCATAATAGTGTACAAATGTGTGTTGTGTTCTTTGTAGTTTTGCAGGTCCGAGATTAATAGCCAAAAGTCCTGGATTGCGGGTAATGTCCTTTACATCTATTCCGTATGAGCACGGGAAGTAGATGGACCTGGAATTGCGGGATTGTTATTAATTATTTTTCTTGGTCTTTTAATGTTTGCAAGATGAATTTTGGGTTGCTTTTTGTCATTGTTTTCTGTATCTATTTCGGCTGTTTTCAAATCTTTGTTAATTGTTTTCATTTTCTCTTTCTTAAATTTTGGATTTTTTGTTTTATTGACCTTTTGTTTATTCTGTACATAAATTGTTTTTGGTATTTCCGGGAGTTCTTCGCGATTTTCATTTATTTGATTAATTGTTTTTGTTTTATTTTCTTGTAACTTATTATTAATATTTTTGTATACTAATTTAGTTCTTTCTTTATGTTTTTGAATATAATCCTGGGTTACTTGTTTTTCTAATTCAATATCAAGCGGTGAATTTGTTTCTAAATGACCATTAATGATTTCGACTGGTTTTAAATTTGTTGTGCTATGGTTTGTATTATTATATGCTAAAAGTGCATAGTTAACTTTTTCATCTATTGAATTATTTTTAAAATTTTCCTGCATATTAAATAAACGAATATGTTCTACTAGGGTGGAATGGAATCGTTCAATTAAATCGCTAGAATTTGGATTTTGTGAGCAGGTAAAATGAATTTCAATTTTGTGGAGAGCTAATAATTCTTTTACAATACTATTTTTAAATTCGAGTCCGTTGTCTGAAGTGATAAATTTCGGTATTCCATGGTGTGAAAAGAAATGAGTTAATTTGTTTGCGATCTCGACAGCATTTGTTGAGCTAACTCTGTATGCTTGTGCATATTTGGAGAAAGCGTCAATGATAGTAAGAAATTTAGCGTTTTCAAGTGTTAATGTGTCTACGTGTAAGGTGTCTAGTGGTTTGTTAGGAGTAGGGGTGATATTTAATTTTGGTTTAATAGGGTTTCTTTCATATTTTGCAGCTAAACATACTTCGCATTTATTTATGTAGTCCGTAATAATTTTTAATTGGTTAGGCCAGTAGTATCGTTTTTTAATTTGTGTATGGGTCTCGTTTATTCCACGATGGTTTGTTTTTCCTTCGTGATAATTTGTGATGACTTGTTGAATTTCGTCTTCTTGTTCTATATCTATTAATTTTGTATTACTTTTGATAAATTTGATTTCTGAATCTTTGAAATATTTTTGGAGTGCGTTACTGAATTGTTCGTAAATAGGGCTTTCGAAATAGAGATGGTATGTAGCGTTAGGGGCGACATATTGTTTTATAAAATTAACAATGTCTTGTTCGAAGTTTGTTTCCGATATTTGAACGTAAAGTCTCATTTTATCAACGTGAAATTTTTTTATTCTAGGTTTAGATGGAGAGTGTTTTACGAGAGATATAAAAATTTGATTTTTTCCAAAGTTAACTGGGGATTCGGTAATTGTTATGCCAACAATGGGGCTTTCAGGGTTTGAATGGATAGTTTGGTCAGTTTCGGGATCTTTTTGTTCGTCATCATCGGGGTTTACTATTAAAGATTGTGTGTCGTTATCAGGGTTAAAATTTTCATTAAAGTTTTCAATGTATTCAAAAAGATTTTGTGTGCCTGCATCTAGTGTGTTTATGTTTAATTCTATTCGCGAAAGTGCGTCTGCATTTGTGTTCAGCTTGCCTTTTTTGTATATTACTTCATAATCGTAATCTTCAAGTTTAGTTCTCCAACGCATGAGTTTGGAATGTGGGTCTTTTAATGAGTGAAGGTATTGTAAAGGTTTATGGTCGGTAATAATTTTGAATTTTCTTCCAAAAAGGTAATGTCTAAAATATTTAGTTGCCCATACAACGGCAAGTAATTCTTTTTCGGTGGTACTGTAATTTTGTTCCGTATCGTTCAACGTCCTGCTAGCGTATGCAATAGGAAGGTCGGAACCGATAGTGCCTTGCGATAACACAGCGCCAATGGCGTAGTCACTCGCATCTGTAGTAACGTTAAATGTTTTTGTAAAGTCTGGGTATTGGAGTATTGGTTCATTCATCAAAAGATTTTTACAAGTGTTGAAGCACTGAATGTACTCAGGGTCATTGTACTTTACTGTCGAGTCTTTCTTTAAACATTTGGTCATAGGTTTGGTTAGATGTGCGAAATTTTTTATAAATCGTCTGTAATATCCTAAGAGTCCTAAAAATGCTTTAATTTGTTTTGTAGTTTTGGGGATTGGATAATTTTGAATAGCGTTGAGTTTATTAGGATTAGGTTTCACACCTTCCGGGGTTACTACATGTCCAAGATACTCTACTTCGGTTCGTAAAAATTCTGATTTGTCCAGTTGTATTTTGAGATTAGCTTTCTTTAATCGATTAAAAACTGTTTTTAAATTTTCTATATGTTCCTGAAGAGATGTACTAAATATAATGACGTCATCCAAATATACAAGGCAAATTTTGTTAACTAAATCTCTAAGTACGTTATCCATTACTCTCTGAAAAGTGGCGGGGGCATTTTTTAGTCCAAATGGCATTCGTAAAAATTCATAATGTCCGTTTTCGGTGTTAAAAGCCGTTTTCTGAATGTCTTTTCCATCCATTTCAATTTGGTGGAAACCGGATGCTAAGTCCAGTGTAGTAAAATATTGGCAACGTCCTAGTTTATCGAGTAAGTCAGTAATGTTAGGTAAGGGGTATTTGTCGTCAATAGTCTTTTCGTTTACTTTTCTGTAGTCGATAACTAAACGCCATTTACGTTTACCTGATGCATCGAGTTTTTTGGGGACTACCCAAATAGGGGAGGACCATGGAGAATTAGAGGGACGGATTATGTTTTGGTCTAGCATTTTTTGAATTTGTGTTTGTACTTCTTGTCGATGAATTTCGGGGTATCGGTACGTTTTGGTATAGACAGGTATTTCATCCTTTGTGCGTATGGAGTGTTTTATTTCATTAGTGAATGTCAATGCCTTATCGTCAGAGTGAAAGATCTCAGAGTACTCCGTCAGCAGTTTTCTTATCTCGCGCTTCTCTTCCTCGTTCATATGGTCGAGTCTCACTTTACTCATATCAAAGTTATTATTTTCTATTTCTTGATTAAAATTTAGATTGTTAATTTCAAAATTGTTTAAAGAATGAACTTGTACACAGTTTACAGAGTTAATAATTTCTTCGTTTTTGCTTGAGTTAATAATAGGATAAACAATTTGATAATTTTGTATTGTAGCCAAACCTTCGGGAATAGTTATGTCATTTATTTTAGTTTCTGGGATAAACACTTCGCCATTTTCTATATTGTGAATGAAAAGTTTGGATAATTTCTCGGAATTAGGGGGGATTTTTATAAAATGTGATTTAGGGAGAATTTTGTGATAATGAATTTTGATTTCCTGATTTGGTGTGATTATTTTGTCGTTTACCAGATCTATACTAGCATTTAATAGTTTTAAATTGTCGAGTCCTAAAAGAATGTCAAAATTTTTATGGAAGTTAAATAGATGATATTTTAATAACATGTTAGGAGAATTAAATAATTTTGATGCTAGTATTATAATACTAAAATTTTCAACTGATGTTCCGTGAGCTGTAGTAATTTTAAATGGGTCATTTTTTATTTGAGTTTTGAAAAATTTGCTTGCAATGTTTGGGTTAATAAATGAACGTGTGCTACCAGTGTCGATCAGGGCTTTTAAGTTTGATTCGGGGAAAACTACGAATGGTAATTCACTATGATTGTGAATAACATTCATAAGTTCGATGTTGGTTCCGAGGCTGGTATTGGAAAAAACTCGTCCTGATCAGGCTCAGTAATGTAGTAATTAGGGTTTAACTCGTTCTCGGAATAGTCTACGTTTTGATCGTCAATTTCTGGCTCTACATAATCGTCTATTTCGGTTGTAAATAATTCCTCTGCTATGTAGTTGGGTCTGTTTTGAGACGGGTAAAATTGTTGCGGACGATACGGATTGGGTGTCGCGCGTGGTGTCAGTGACTGCCTAGTGCTGATACTCATAGGCGTCGGTCTGGGGGCTTTATAGTTAGGATTTGGCCTGAAGACGTTTTGTTGGGGTTGATTATTGGGTTTAGCTATTTGATTATTAGGGTATTGAGTGCTGAATGGTTTCTTAAATTGCTGGTTTGTATGGAATTGATTATTATTTGGTTTATAGTTTTGGTTAGTGGGTGGAATAGGTCTGTATATCAGTTGTGGGTGTTGTGTTTGTCTATATTGCGTGTGTATGTTCTGTTTTTGCTTATGTTGTTGGGAGTGTTGTGAAATGTTTCTGTGTTGTAAATTTGTATGTGTACGACTATGTGTTTCGAGTTGGAAATCATTGGTTAACATGTTTAATGCAGTGTTCATGTCTTTTGGGTCTTTGGTCCTCATGAGGGTACCAAGTGGATCTTTAAGTCCACGTAATAGAATTCTAAGTGCATAGTTCTTGAAATATTGGATTAAGACGGGTCTAGCATCAATAGTAACAATAGTGCTTATATAAGAAATTTGCAAGTTTAAGATATCTTGTACACGGTTGTAAAATTCGAATGCTGATTCATTTCCTTGTTTTAACTCAGTCATTTCAATGTTTAGTGTGTACATATCTCTTTTGTCCGAGTACGTGTTAAGCAGGGCATGTTTTAAATCATCCCACTTTGTGACTGTGGTGCTAGCGATATTTACTGCTGCATCACCTTTAATTTTCGAGAGAATGCTTGACATTAAGAATTCATTTTGGAAATCGTTAACGTCAACCAAATTATAAAATTTGTTAACAAGTTTTTCGCATATTTCCAAAAATCTGGATAATAGCTTACTGTCGCCGTGGAATTCGGGGATCATGTCTAAATAAATTTTCTCTAGTTTTGGTGGGGGTACTAATGGTACTTCTGGTTGTGTTTGTGGTTGTGCCATTTTTAAAGGTTTTTTCTTAGTTAAATTGGGGCTAAAAGTTATATAATAAGGGAATTCTGATTCTGAGTCAGATGAGCTAGTATGATTTTTTATTGATTCTAAATCAGAATCTGAGTCTGAATGGTACTGATTACTATGTGACATGTGCAACTCACAATAGAAGAATGATGATGTCCATGGATCGTGCTGCTTCCTGCTGCTCTGTGTTCGTCAGGGCCTGGTTCTGCTTCTACGATGTTCGCTCGTGGATGCGGGTGAACCTGGATTGGCACGGGATGTCTTCTTTCTTCAGTCTTCTTCAGCCTTCCGATATTCGGTTAATCGTTTGAAAACGAACGCGGATTTCACTATTCACGGAAATCGCCCGAAAAATCCGTTACGACTGCGCCAGTTATATTTTTAAGGTTCGCGGAAGGGTTTTTAAAAAGGATTATTTATTGCAAGTCGAAAAATTATATTCGCTAATCTTTCCTTTTGTCACAAAGTTACAGTTATAATTTATTTAATTATGTTATATTTGAGTGTTTGGTATGAAATTTACATGAGACTACATCAGACTGACTAAAACTAAGTAAAATTACAAAATATATAGTTTCTCCTTTCCGGTGTCGGGTATAAACCTGGGAACTGCAACCTCAGCAATATGGGCTGTGGTAACTTATATTTATATTGATAATCCTGACGGCATATTCAAATAAAAAATAATTGTTTGTTGTAATAGCAGAAAAATAATATTTGAATGACATAAAAATGTTTGGAATGAAGTTAGCGCAAGAGCCTCTTACGAGATAACCTTGTAACTATAGTATCTGTAGCGCAGCTGTTTATAGACATACGAACAGAATTACCTTATTTGTAAATTCGTAAAGGGTAAACTTACGGATCAACTGTAAGCTACAAATTTATAAATTTACAAATTTATAGAAAGATGAACAGAATCGACCCATTTTTTTTTTAGTCTCGTTTTAAATAACATACATTCATAGTCGTAAACATTAATTTTCTATAGGAAAATAGCGGAGAAATGTAATGTTGATTTTACATTTATAACAAAATAACTCAAAGTACTTATTATTATTATTATTATTCTCGTATCCAAACAATATATGCACAGTTATTAAAAATAGATAATACAAAATATACTAATATAAAAATAACCAATTTGGTAATTATATAATTTATTAGGCCTAATACATCACCCGGCATTAAGTAGGATGGTGAGGACGACAGCTTTTGTTAACACATATTAAAAAAAAAATACTTTATTCATACTTTAACCATAATCCAAATATAACAAATTTATATAAAAATCGCAAAATACTTACTGACTAATAAGTAGTAAAACTCATTGCAAAACTTTAAAAAATCATATCTTGCTTAATATAAGAAATTTTCATGTCGATTTTTCATTAATGGTCATATCTTTGTACAATATTTCATACAAAAAAAAAAGATTTATGGGCCCATTAGGTTTCGTTCCACAATTCAGATCTTAATTGGCTCTGAACACATTTTCAATATGCAAAGAAAGATAAAACATAAAAAGAACAAAATATTATCATAGGTCGAGTTTTCGCTCAGGTAAAGATTAGGGATGCAATGGAAATGGTAGCGGTGAGCAACATGTTAGATGTTTTTTTTTCAAGAGCCACACAAAGTCACATTGCTAAATTGTGCAGATCTAAATCATATGCACAAACCAGTCAAATCAGAATAAGAAACCAACTGTTGATGTGCTGGATAAACTAGATAAGGTTAAATCAACAGAGTTGGGCCGATTGAGACACAACGTATCATCAATGTAATGATTGATAAACACCAATTACAACTGAAACTAAACGCTCGGCGCGAGCGCCATGTGGGAGAATAAGTTAAGGAAGTTTAAACGTGATTAAAATTTATATATTGTTTTTATATATTAGAGCAGGAGTCACCAACATTTTTGAGAGGCGGGCCACATGCGAAATTTTAAAATATATGATGGGCCGGATAATAATTCTTATTGGAAGTCATATTGGATTATAAATGGAAGGAAATTTAAATTATACTTATCTTTCTTTTACATATCAATATATAGTACTTGCAAATTTAAAATAACAGTTTAGAGATTTTAAATACAATGCACCAATTTGTAAAAAGTTTTTGAGATCAGTTATTCGCGTTTGATTTCTTGGTTTTACATGTTTCGGCTCTGAAAACTCGTTTGCAGTCTCGTCGAAAGTGAAGATTTATTTACACATGTGATAAATAAAAAAATTAAAAAGTATAGTATTCTTTTCTTTGTCCCAGCATTGCGGGGGCCCGTTAATTTGATTTTACCTCAGGGCCCGTAACAGCTCTCCACGGGCCTGCGAGTTTGCAAATGTACATACTACCAAAAATTCATACAATTTTCCAAGTAATTTTTTTGAATAATCAAAAACATTCAATAATGTATAAATTTGAATAAAATTTTCGTTTCTAAATAGTGATGTGAGCAACACATCATTAGCTACAATTTTAGCAATAGGAGCAGGATATCTAGTGTATTGATAAGAATACTGCAGAACTGGAACAAAACTATCTGATATTTACGTTTCTTATGGATGTGTAAAATACCTTGAGGTTTTGCTTGCAGTAAATCAATTGTAGATGATTACATACTGTAACAGGTTTTTTACTCGTTTTACGATATTAAGTTTACAAAACAGAATATCCAAAAATGCGAAATAGCTGAAGTAACCTCTTACGTTTATTTCTCCAATGTGCTAAAATCAGTACATCAGAAACTTGTGGCTGTACACTGTATGTACATACATATAAATGAATGTATCTGTTATTACAAAAATTTCGCTGTTGACTGAATAATCCAATAAAATTCTGTACAGTAGGAGTCGCTTTATTGAAAATGAAATTCTAACACAACATCCAACAGCTGATTACTTTAGCAGATATTCCGATACTTGTCATCTTCTCAATTGTAATATGACACTGTTATTTAATTGTTTAATGTGATTGTTAATAATAATATTCAAATTTTGTACCTGTATTACGGTATAGTAGATCACCAGTTTTACAAAACACTAAATTAAATACCTGATATCAATAGTAACCTGCTTTACGTTAATTTCTCCAATGAGCTAAAACAGAACATAGAAACTTGTGGCTGTACATTGATTTATAAATAAATTAACTTATTTTTATTAAAAAAAATGGCTGTTGACTGCAACAATCAACAAATTTCTGTATAGTAGGAGTCGTTTATTCAAAATTTAAATGCTAACACAACATCCATCAGCTGTCACCTGATTACTTACGCAGATATTCCGATATTTGTCATCTTCTCATTTATAATATGACAATGTTATTTGTTTATTGTGATTGTTATTATTATAATATATCCTTCATTGTTTTTAATGTATTGTTACAATGTCAAGAACCTAATATAAAAGATAGTTAATTTTTACAAATTATATGATATTTCAATATGCGCCTACTTATTTACGGCATTAAATAATTTTTATAATAGTGTTCATTATATGAAACATATTAAATATTTTGTAATTTATTTCACAAAACAATTTTAAATGACGTTCACATGCAATAGTCGTCACAAAATTTTAGTTGAGTAAAACGGATTTCAAAACTTTCTCCGACCGAAAACGAAGCGTGTTCGGCTGTCGTCGTTGTCGAACTTCTAAAAAATTGAAGTTATAAGACTTCTGAGTTCCGGAAAATTGGTTACCAAATTTGTTAAAAAAATGAAGGCCGCGTCAGACGTAAATTATTACATACTTTATTACTTGTCGCCTTACCTGTGGAAACTATATATGTTGTCATTTATATTGTTCATACAATATAAGAGCAATATTTCGGCATATTAAAGCGGTTCCGAAAATAAGGCACATAAAACTTAATGTCAACAAACCTAACCATAATGCCACAAAATCATAAACATAGATAGACAAGGACAAAATACTAGATGGTAGAACAATATCTATTCGATTAACTTCGGCAGCGCACGAAAATACCCGAGTAGACCAACAATCTCTTTCAAATTGCTTCACTGTCGTATACAAAGTGGAATAGGACATGCGACTTCCAGATAAGTATTAGAGTTCAGTGGTTCAAACCTCCATCAAGCTAAACTTTTCATTTTATTTTTTTTATTTATGTATTAATTACATATTATATTTAAGATATTATGAGATAATATGGATGAATTAATTAAATAATTACAAATAAGTTTCTATCACGATATAATAGTAATTTCAATGGAAGTAGTAACCGTCAAAAGCAAGATTTTAAACTATACCACATTTCCTTTATAAATACGGTAAAAATACAAAACATACTCATATTCATTGTGTTGTTATCATGTATTATTAAGATCAAAAGAAAGAATTATGCATTTTTATTAAATCCATATATTGATTGTTGTAATCAATTTTTGTCATTGTTAAAACCAATTTTTATTTATAAAATATTGTTATGTATTTCAATATATATCTTCTATTTCCAATTACAATAATTTAGGAATAAGCTTTTTTTATAAAAAAAATATTTAAAGTATTTTTCTTTTCGTGTCAACAATGTGTTTATTGTTGGGTTTTTTTTGTTTTGTTTATATCAAATATTCGTGTCAAAATGAATTTCTTAAACGCTAACGATCGAGTGAATATTTTAAATTTTTTGTATAAAATTGTAAACATCATAGATGACAATAGTTTACTAAGCCAACTCAATTTCTATATAAATAAATGTAACACCAGATTTAACAATACGTTTATATCCAATGTGTCTCATATTAATTACCATTTAAATTCCCCTCTTATTTCTATGTGCCGCTCATTCAATACAATTTGTAATGATCTTGATTTAAGTTTCGATGTTAATAAATTTAAATATATTCTAAGTAATATTATTTAATATTATGTAGGAGTAATTGTGAATATTCTCTCACGTTTTTCTCTTTTTTTTTCTTTTTGTACAGACATGTACTTTGTATTATTCTGTAATTGGGACTAATGTCCTGTTGAATAATCATAAATAAATAAAATATCCCCAACGAAGAGCTGCATATTTGTGATATAATCTTATAAAATCACAATTAGTGACAGTGAAAGTGCTCGTTATGTCAGTTTTTGTGTCAGGCACGGTCACCTATTAATGCAGAATCCTGAATGGTCATTTTTATCAATTCATCGCATCGCATGACCCCTGATATTCCCATTATCAATACCACCTAGACACAAACGGTATATAGAATAACTTATTATAATAGAATTTTGTTTAATACCTACCTCTCACAATAAATAATTTCCAAGACTAGCTTTTTCTAAAAATTAATTAATCTGGTCTTTTGGAAATACTTTCGACTTTTTAGCCTGATAACCTACTGATTGTTTTCAATTTTAAAAATTTCTTCGCATCGATTTCATCCCTTATTGAGTTGAGCATACTCTTCAACATAGAATATAAGTATGCTCTATAAAGTTGAACTTTTTAATTTTTTTGATTTTTCCATTAAATAAGTCAATAATATGTTTTCCGACACCATTATAACATTATACTTATTGCACCATTCTTTAAAATCATTGTAACATTTTTCATACTACCGTTTGGATTTTTATTAAGTCAGAAAGTGCAGAATTTATAACATTTTTTAACTTTGGAGGAGTTGAAATGTCGCTATCACCACCAGCCTTGACTACCAGTATCTTCATACATTTTTATAATTTTTTCAAAACTAATTGTTTTGTTTATCAAATGTCAATTCCATAGCTACTTTGAAAGCCAACTTTCACTTTACAATGAAACTGTTTAAAATTAATAAAATTTGTAATTACATATTTTTTACGGTTGCACAAAAAATATTGTGTACATCTTGTCCGCGAAGTCCTTTAGCGTCCTTGAGATTGCCTTGCCTCGGCCGCGTGTGGCCTTGGCGACAATTTTTCTCTTGGTACGCTAAAGAGTGATTTCGCAGCTTTGATATACAAATAACTATTATGATGTGACGTGTGTGGATTTGATTCTGTATTAGCCAAAAATATGAAAGCTGAGAATCCCGCCCATAATTCCACAGCGCCCGCCTATAGACTATCCATTTGAGTAAAGATGGTGGAACTCTCATGAAAAAATATTGAATGCCATTGGTCTGCCACCTATGTTTTTATATAACTTCCACACAAAACGTTTGTTGTATTTTCAGTAAAATTATTTCATATACATATTATGTAAGTTGTATTTGACACTGACATCTGTCAATTAGTAATATTGAATTATTGAAACTGTGTTTTGGTGACGCAGCAAAGATTACAGGATTTATGAAAATTAATTTCTTTATATTTTTTTTTATCTCTAAATGCATTGAATATGAATAAAATAATGCAATCAAATCGTATAGAGAACACAATATTCTTTAATGTTAATAATAACATTAAATATCAAAAAATGGCATTTAACTGTGTTTCTTTAAGAAAAACATGTATGTACGAGTAATATACATAATATTCAGAATGATAATGATCCAGTTTCAAGGAAAATACCTTTAATTTTAAAAATACGCAACAAAGCTATTTAAAAATGTTGTTCAGAATTTAGTAATAACTTCCATTTTTTTAATACATCGATTGTCATTTCTTTATTTATTGCCAATCTGCAATTTTCTTTTGACAGTCATTTTTCATTTGCTTCTTACTCAGCCATAAAAAACAATTGGCTCATTTGATTCAGATTTTAATTTTAAACATTTTTCGTATTCACATTTTTAGTCTAATTTTATTAGAAAAACAATAATCACCATATTAAAAAAATAAAATTATGTTCTCAATGTTTCAATCCTATACCCAGTATAAAACACAAATGTTTATTTTATTGCAGAGTAACGTTAGCGCAGCATTTAATTGAACAGATGACACTGGAAGATAAGAGTGTTTGCTAATTGCACGTAAGGAGAAGACTTCGGACCATATCCAGATAGCAAAACTGCTAATTGAAGCCGCAGCCGACGTGAATGTTGAAGACAATGACACACCGTTAACAGCCCTCTGCAAAAATATCAGTACAGAGGAGCAGGTTGATCTAATCAAAATTCTCATCGAACAAGGAGCTAATGTTAACTCATTTTCACATGAAAATAATATGAATACACAAGATAATGATGAAGATGATGACGCTAATGACAATGATGATGATAATTACTACTTTCCCATCCCGACATACACCTCTGCTCTGCACTTAGTCGTGGCTGGTAACCATTATCATGTTGCTAAGTTACTGTTGCAAGCTGGAGCTGATGTTAATATTCAAGATTGGGAATCTGACACCCCAATCCTAAATGGATGTCTATCTTCTCATTTTGACGATGGGTATGACACAGTGGAGTTGCTTGTTAATGCCGGTGCTATTGTAAATGTTCAGGAAACAGGAGGATTTAATTATACTCCGTTACATTACGCAGTGGAAAAGGCAAATTTTCGTATTGCTGATTTGTTGTTGAAGAATGGAGCTGATGTTAATAGAAGTACAGTTATCGGTGGAATAGTGCCACTATTATTGTTCCCAAAAGTCAAAGTAAACCAAATGGTACTTCAGTGTTTTGAGAATTTAGTGAGAGATACCGTCAATGACAATGGGCATTTAAAAAAAAATCGTTGTTTTTTTTATAAAATCATGAAATCCGTCTCATTTAATTAATATAATAATATAAAATAACATGAAATATGCGACTTTTCATTCATAAATTTGCTAATAAACTTTCGCGGCTGAAAATTCGTGACGTCATGGCTTGTTACTCACACAAAGACATTCCTCTCACACACACACACAACGGTCCTCGTGGTATCCGTTTGCATGCTAACCTAAAATTGTGACAGGTGACACCAGACTTAAGAATAAAGGTATGTAAATAAAACATTTAATAAAATAAATACCAAAAGTTGTGTGAAATATGTATTTCGTTAACAATATGTTGCTGTCACAAAATCAAACTGAGAATTGATAACCCAAACAACCATAGTTCCGAACACAACCGGTAGAGGGCTGCTGCCGCATCCGACAAGCCGTGACGTATAGCCGTGAGGTTAGCGTCCAAATATTTGATATTTAAGACAACTTTTAAAAAATCATATTTCTGATTGCAAAGACTTGTAAAGTGTAAAACATACACCTACATATTTAATTTGATCTATTCTTTCAAGAAAAAAATAAATTAGAAAATGTGAAATGACCCCATTCAACAGTTTACGAAGAAAATTTTGAAGATTATTTTTATAAAGTGGTATCATTTCAAAATAAAGAAATGTTAGAAATTTTATTTCGTCATGGAATGGTAGTTGGTCCTTATGATCAGCTCAAAGCTCTTGATTCCATTGTGAAAAGTTCTAACGCCGATTCTAAAGCAGCAGCAGATGCTTTTAATTATTTGTGGGATAAAAATGTTTTTAAAGATACAAAAGAATGAGGTCACGGCGTAATTAACCTCTAGCCGGCGCGTCGCGGGGATTTTAATATCTGGGAAATTCCGGGATTACGTCATCGCTCTAGTACATTCTTTCAGCGGCGTACGTATACTTTTCTCTCCGGGGCGCACGTCACAATATTTTTTTACTAATTTTGATTAATCGTCTTGTCTTTGTCTTTGTGTAGTGCCCCAGTGCGGGGTGCTCCAGGTATGTGTATTGTCTTGCATTTGTTGGTTAAGTTATAATTTTGTTCATAACACTTTGTCTGAATCAAATGTTTTTATTATAACATGTTTTAGTATTTTTAAATAATTAATAATTTACGACCCTCAACCACGAGTAACACGATTACAGAAAGAGAGAGAGAGAATTAATTTTTAATTTGTGATTATTAATAGATAATAGACATATAAAATTGGTATAATTAACTATTATGTAAAGGGAGGCGTTGGAATTTTGTTTTCTTGTAAAGGGGGCAGTAGTTCATAAAAGGTTGGGAAACTATGCAGTAGAGTATGTATATGTTATCTCCGTCCAACCAACGGCGAAAAATTAAATAGTAAGTAACGATAGTATAACCGCGGTAACGAATGTCATTTTGAAATATTTGAATTATTTTAATATTTATGTTGTGATTAAGATGATTTTGACGTTGATAATTTGTGTTTAATTGTGTATTGGAACTTTCCAGTGACGCTGCTAGCACTCGTTGGACCCTGTATCAAGGATTGCTAAGGACGCCATACCACATTTTCCATTTTTTTTTTCTTCTGAAAGTATACCTAAAACTACTTACATAAATATATATTTTGTCACATGTTTCTAGTTTTTCAGAAATATTTTTTTAAATTTTCTATAAAATTTCAAGTGACGTTATAATTTTGCAACATTGTAGTCTCTCATACTTATGGAACAGATACGCGCTAACATTCATGTACAGTACGTGTGCGCGTGACTATCATGTTATATATGTATAAAATTATGACGTCACACATGCAGACAGTATGTATATAAGGAAAATCATGAATGAAAAGTAAAATAATATTAAATATTTTGATGAATGTATGCATAATATTAGGTCATTTTTACCTTCCGTCACCTCTAAGTAAGGAAGGTATTGTCTTTGATCAAAAAATTCGGTGGTGAGTTTTCATTGAATAAGCACGTTTTAGGATCTTTACAATACGATTTTACTATTTTTACGATGATGTCTGTATGTGTGTGTGTGTGTGTGTGTTTGCGTGGACGTGTGTGCGTGTGTGTGTATGTGACCTCGGTTTCGGCAGCGATATCTCCAATACTAGAATTCCAAAAATTAAAATTCTTGCGTATTCCTTTTCCTTACAACCATATGCAGACTTGATTAGATTTTAGTTATAATTGGTCAACCGAAAGTATCCTCATTTGAAGATTTACCAGTTTTTCTTGAAAAACTAAGTTAAATGTTATTATAACTTAAAGAATATATTATTGTCTATACGAATTGATTGCATTTTATGTTTCATATTCAACAGATATAGTGTTAAAGAAGAATAAAGATAATAAATTTCATAATTCAGCCAGCTCTGATAACTTAACAATGGAAACTGCTAATATATTCAGGTAATTCAAATTGGCAGATGTCATTATCAATAAAATGTAAACGAATGAAAGAATAAGGGAAGTAACTCTAGTGTTAGAAGTTTCTAGATATGAGGGACGATTACATTGGTTTGAACATGTTATGAGGAGAGATGAATATATTAATGGAAGGTGGAAGAAACATAGGAAAACCAAATATAAGATGAAAAGACTGTATTGCAGAAGACTTGAGAGAAAAGGGACTGAATGAGGACGACACGCAAAACAAAAATGAGTGGAAGAAGAAAATAAAAAATAGCGACTCCCTAACGAATGGGAAAAACTAAAGAAGAAGATGTCAGTGTCAAGTGCAATTTGCATAGTTTGTTTATGAAATAACTTTACTGGAAATATAGGATTTTTTGCAAGAAAATTTATGTATGGGGCGCGTGCAGTAACATGCCTTTGTTGACTTTCACAAGCAGATATTATGACCCGTGTCAAAATGAGAGCAATTAATTATGTCCATAACTGACAAGTGTTATAATTTTTCATTCAAAATTGCATAATTTTCTTATTTCATGTGGTTTGTTTGTTATCATGATCAGGAGTATGGAATTCAATTGCCGAGAAAGGGAATCACATAATACCAAAAATTTAGAATCTTTTGCAAGAAAATTTATATATGGAATTTGTACATAATACACAGGATTGATGGAAGGTATAGTGCTGGCCACATCAGATTTTTTTTATTTATAAGAAAATAAATCTTTTTTTTTGTATGATCCTCATTGTTGGCAATCTTAGTATCGTCGTCTTTGCAATAACGAAATGTACAAGAGCTAACGAAACTTGCAACACACAATGAAACACAAATTGTTAATGTCAAAATCATTTTAATTAACACGTGAATGAAACTAATGTGAGAAGTGAGAACTACGAGTGGTGTGACACGTATTTTATTTGCGCCAATAAATTAACTCGAAATAGCGGGAATTATTGCGCACATTAAGTACGAAACGACATATACCTCCAAATAGAAGAACAAACGAAGAAGGGAATGAACATCAAATTACAATAGGTTTGTTCGAACCGTCAGTTCCAGTCAGTTCGGAACTGTTCCACAATTGGGAGTTCTGCGCATGGCATCTAGAAAAACAAATTCTGAACTGTTCTCTCTTGGACAGGTTCGAACGCTCGCATAGATTTAAATTTGGCGGTACAATATTAGTAATTTGGCACGTGCATTTGTTTTGACTTTTGAATAACCTAAAATTGTTTATATGCTGGCGTATCATAATAAGAACATTATAAACCTCAGTTTCAGTACTCTAATGGCTTTCATTATAGTACTCAGTACCATAATGAAACCATTATGGTACTCAGTATCATAATGAAATTATGTAAAAATGTAACAACGAAATTCGCAGAAACAAGTTTTATTTAATTACAATTTAATTATTGTAAATATTTATAATACATTTTCTACAATTGGTAAGCGTAACACCAGGCAAAGAAGTCTAAAGTGTTTCATTTGTTTGATTACTAATTTGAACATTGTTTTGAATATTCTGCTGCATTGGTATATTCTTTTTACCCAGAATTGCTGCAGATATTTTTTTCTTATTCTCTGCGGAATTTTCTATGTATCCTTCTGCAACTGTATTACTTCTCCATCCTCCGTGACGTTTAACAGTTTGAATATCTGCTCCGGAATCTGCTAACAAGGAGGCGGAAGATCTTCTAAAGGAGTGGCCAGTGTATTCCTCCGGGTTAGGAAGCTTAAGAAACGTAGCGATGAGTTTAGGCATATTTCCAAATGTGTGAATTCCTACTGGGAGCGTTGTACATTTATTGTTTCTATATGACACAAAAAAACGAGAATGGGCGGCATGCTTTGGACGCAAGGCGGCATATTTCCTAGTAAGTTCTACCATATTCACACCTTCAACACTTCCAGATGTAACAAAAAATTCCCGAGCAATTTTAGTTTTAGTGTTAGGAATAACAATTCTAAAAACTTGATCTTGATCAGTTACATTTTCTACAAGTAAATCCTTCAGTTCTTCCCTTCTACATGCTCCACTTAATCCAATGATGAACACTACCTAAATATAAAAGATTGATTAAATAATAGAAAAAAATATTATTTTGATTGATTTTTTTACCTTTATCATTAAAAACTGTTTATCATCTGCATATAACAAAAACTTTGCGATGTCTTCTTTGGTAAAAATTCTGGACTTCTTAGCTCTATAGCCTTCGGATTTCCGCTTCAAAAATGCGACCAGGTGTATAAATTTGCTGATATCAATGTTCTTCTTAATTGACAAAACACTTCGTAACATGGAGTAATACGACCAAAGGGACGAGGATTTTCTGTTTTTGGCCAACTCTTCAAAATATGCCAGTAACACTTTCTCATTTGTAATATTTTTCACCTTCTTCTTTATACACCATTCTTCGTAACGGTTGAACGTCATTTCGTAAGTTGCTTTAGATTTTTGTGGTAAAGTGATGAAACAACATTTTGCGCTGAATTTTCTATATCAGAAGGCAAACTTTCTTCAGAATCACTCATTTTTTGCCGAAAATCACAGACCATATACATACACTATTGTCAAACCTTGTTTATTTGTAAACAAGTAATTTGTTACTATGTGGTTACCATAACTCCATATAAAGAGAACATCAAAATCAGCATATCTGATTTTTTAGATTTAATTTTTTGGGACGTCAAAAAAATAATGTATTTTATTTTCTCATTGATTTACGCCAGCATATAAAATTTTGTATGTTATACGGATCATAATGTCAAACATTATGGTACACGCCGTGTTATCAAACTCGGCTTTGCCTCGTATGATAATCTTCACGACTAGTACCATAATTATTGACATTATGATCCTTATAACATAAATAACTATTAAAAATGACTGATCAAGCAGAAGGTATACATAATGAAATTATAAATTGTTAATTATAAATACATATTATATTTTCAGGTGTAATTATTGTGCATACCCCACAAAAGGAGTATAAAGAATCGACAACAAATTCGACTAGATTATTAATTGATTTATATAAAGCAAACAGGGTAAAAGAAGAGCTTGATGAAGATGGATCTTCGAATAGCATTATAGTTTTTCGAGTGTAAATCCTAATAAAATATTATTCAACATTGATAATATCAGACATTGCACATAAAACTTACCTTAAGAAAAATAATTGACAATAAAAAATGAAGGAAATTAGTACATTAATCTAGCTATTATTTCCTATACAGCATTCAAGCTTCCAAATGTCAAACAAAATTCCTATACTTTTCATTGCGCATGCTCAGAATTTGAAATACTTGCTGTCTAGCAAGAACTGGTGGAACCGTTCCATGAGAATGGAGACTTATACAATGGGGACTTATGATTTTGACGTCATCGGCAGCGGACCTCCCTCCACATAATTTAGAAAGGGACAAGAAATTTTTAGAAAGAGCGAGGTGATATACCATGGCCGAGTCGATCAAATGCTTTCCCTCTTCAGCACCTCCCCGTTGATCCAACAATTTGTTATTTAGTCAGGAAAGTTTGGTTAAGTTATTATGTGTAGTGATTGTTATGTTATTAATGAAACATTGCGGAATCGAATCTTTCTGATTCTCACGGAGGGAAAACAAATTCGATTTCATCGTTTCAATTTGAAAAAACACGAACTGAATCCATGTAAACACTACAAATTCCACTGTTGAGAGAGACGGAAAAAATAATGAAATTTCTTTTAGTGTATATCCACGTCTTGATCTTATTAAAGTCATACATAATTTGTCTCTGGATGTTATATTATTACATTTAGTTTTCTTTGGCGTTTTTTTGGAAATATCTGTATTTCAACTTTGGCATAACTGGGATTTAACAAATGATATAGAACATTAAAATGTTCTACTGATAAGCCGGTGAAATATATAAATTTTACAGCATCATTGCTTAATAAATTATAATTTAGTTTCCAATTATTGACAAATTTAGTTTCATTTCTCGATGTCTCTACAGCACCAAATAAATTTCTTACATAATAATGTTGACTGTTTGGGTACTACTTTCCTTATTAATCTTTATTTCTGTTTGTGTGGAGTTGTTCTGCTTATTATCAATTTTTATATGTGTTTTTATTAATATAAACTTGTGTCTCTTTATTAGTAGACAGCTTTATTAAAGTTGCTGTACTTGTTTTTCCAAAATAAGTTTGATTATGTTTGTCCACTTTACATAGGTTTGCGTCATTTTATTGTTATTTTGTACATAATTAAACTTCCTTTTTATCACAGGTTCCTGTAAATACATTACTAATTCATATTCAATTTATATTAATCATATTATTGCAACTTCAGTGTTCAGTCTCAGACATGTTCATGTTTCTTGTCAAACAGTCAAACAATGGTTGTTGTGATCACGTGGGACCAAATATGGATCACGTGATAAACGTCAAACTTAGAGCTAAATCTTGCTCACTACATAACTAATTATTAAATACTTTTTTACACACTAGATGGCGACCAAAATATTTGAATTGTATAAGTCCCCATTCAAATATTTTGGTCGCCATCTAGTGTGTAAAAATGTATTTAATAATTAGTTATGTAGTGAGCAAGATTTAGCTCTAAGTTTGACGTTTGTCACGTGATCTATATTTGGTCCCACGTGATCACAACAACCATTGAAAAGAAACATGAACATGTCTGAGACTGGACATGGAAGTTGAAATAATATGATTAATATTAAATTGAATATGAATTAGTAATGTATTTACAGGAACCTGTGATTAAAAGGAAGTTTAATTATGTACAAAATAATAATAAAATGACGAAAACCTATGTTTGTAAAGTGGACAAACATAATCAAACTTATTTTGGGAAAACAAGTACAGCAACTCAAATAACTTTAATAAAGCTGTCTACTAATAAAGAGACACAAGCTTATATTAATAAAAACACATATAAAAATTGATAATAAGCAGAATAACTCCACACAAACAGAAATAAGATTAATAAGGAAAGTAGTACCCAAACTGTCAACAATTATTATGTAAGAAAGTTATTTGGTGCTGTAGAGACATCGAGAAATGGAACTAAATTTGTCAACAATTGGAAACTAAATTATAATTTATTAAGCCATGATGCTGTAAAAATTATATATTTCACCGGCTTATCAGTAGAACATTTTCTATACGATTTGTTAAATCCCAGTTATGCCAAAGTTGAAATACAGATATTTCCAAAAAACGTCAAAGAAAACTAAATTGAATAATTTAACATCCAGAGACAAATTATGTATGACTTTAATAAAATTAAGACGCGGATATACACTAAAAGAAATTTCATTATTTTTTCCGTCTCTCTCAACAGTGGAATTTGTAGTGTTTACATGGATTCAATTCATGTTTTTTCAAATTGAAACGATGAAATCGAATTTGTTTTCCCTCCGTGAGAATCAGAAAGATTCGATTCCGCAATGTTTCATTAATAACAATCACTACACATAATAACTTAACCAAACTTTGCTGACTAAATAACAAATTATTTGATCAACGGGGAGGTGCTGAAGAGGGAAAGCATTTGATTGACTCGGCCATCAGTGTTGCCAGTCTAGCAAATTAAAATGTACTAGAATTACATTAAAAATGTACTAAATTTTAAAAAATGTACTAGAATGTAAGTTGACTTTATTTACATGATAAATAATATTAGTATACATAATGTTACAAAAATATAGCATAATTTTTCTGTAAATAGGGATCTAATCAGCGAATAACAGAAGAAAACCCAAAATATAATTTTGACATTTATAATAAACCGCCAGAAATAGGATTCTGTAGCTCGTGACATCTCTCGACAAACTTTAGAGTAGACACCATATGTCTCTATCTCTAGTTGTCTCTTTCTGTCGAGCCGAAAACAAAACAAATGCTATGAAGTTTTATCTATATAGTATATTTGTGATCGTTGGGTATTGTATGCTTGTATACCTGCGTAGTAGAAGAAATACAGCGTCATGCGATACGTAATACGCTTATGCGACTTTGAGAGATGTAGCTTATTATTGTGTCCGCCAATCGAAAAAATACATTTGAAATTGGCGGCTAAAATTTTACTGATTCGCAAATCGTAATGCATAGTGCACACGGAGAAACTTTTAGCTAAGTTTCCAGAAATTTGTTTCCCAAGAAGAAGAAGTATGAAAAGTTGCCCGAAAGTTAACGGCGCCGTTAAAACTCCAGAGGTTTTGTGGAAACTTTTTGACGTGCACCTAACTTCTCATCTACTATGACATTAAAGAAAAAAGAGGTTAGGATCACAAAAACTTTGTTTTCTGGCGTCGATTATAACAATTCTTGTTTATAAAAATTGGTTTATTTCAGTGTAGTTTATTCAGAAATCTTATGTAGTTTAGTTTACTTCATAAATTTAGTTTTGTTGGAATTCTTAGTTCTAAGCACATACAGTTTAGTTTATTTCGCCATTTAATTTTAATTAAATTTAATTCCTACATGTAATTTTGTGTACTTCTTGTTCTCTTTCGAAAAACTAATTCTCCAAGAGCCTATAGATTTAGAGAAAAATTACCAGTTTTGAGGAAACTTTTATTTTTCTCGTGTGAACACACGGTACGTAGAAGCAAAAGTTTCTCCAAAACTTCTTCTTCTTCGGGAAACAAATTTCAGGAAACTTTACTAAAAGTTTCTCCGTGTGCACTAGGCATAACACACATGTGGAGAAAATAAACAATAAGAAGAGAAATGAGAAACGGCGCGTTTGCAGAAAACTATTTAAAAAATTAAATTTATTTTGTTTATTACTCACTGTTCATCTTGTTGCTAAAATGTACTAGATTTGTCTTGGGTGTACTAGCGTACAAAAGTTAGAAAAAATGTACTAGATCTAGTACAATTGTACTAGGTCTGGCAACATTGTCGGCCATGGTATATCACCTCGCTCTTTCTAAAAATTTCTTGTCCCTTTCTAAAATGGGTGGTGGGAGGTCCGCTGCCGATTCGCCGCCGATGACGTCAAAATCATAAGTCCCCAATGGAGACTTATACAATTCAAATATTTTGGTCGCCATCTAGTGGGTAAAAATGTATTTAATAATTAGTTATGTAGTGAGCAAGATTTAGCTCTAAGTTTGACGTTTGTCACGTGATCTATATTTGGTCCCACGTGATCACAACAACCATTGAAAAGAAACATGAACATGTCTGAGACTGGACATGGAAGTTGAAATAATATGATTAATATTAAATTGAATATGAATTAGTAATGTATTTACAGGAACCTGTGATTAAAAGGAAGTTTAATTATGTACAAAATAACAATAAAATGACGCAAACCTATATTTGTAAAGTGGACAAACATAATCAAACTTATTTTGGGAAAACACCCAAGTAACACAAATGACCTAAAATCGACGTCGCTGCGACGTCCTAATTTTCGTCACATAGACGTCCTGTAGACGTCTCAGCGTGGAGCTGTACGACGTCATTTTAAGACGTTGTTTAGACGTCATATTAAGACGTTGTATCGACGTCATTTTCAGACGTTGTATCGACGTCATTATAAGACGTTGTATCGACGTCATTTTAAGACGTTGTTTAGACGTCATTATAAGACGTTGTTTAGACGTCATTATAAGACGTTGTATCGACGTCATTATAAGACGTTGTTTCGACGTCATTGTAAGACGTTGTATCGACGTCATTATAAGACGTTGTTACGACGTCATTTTAGGGCATTGACGTAAATTTTATGGTATAAACATAAATGGTGGTAGGAAAAATAAATAATGTAATTCTAGTTTTATTTATACTATATAATATAAAAAAATATTAATGCAAAACAATATACCAACAATAAATATTAAAAATATAAAAAGTATTTAAAAAAAATATTACGAAAAATACAAATTAAATAAATAAATGCATCTTATATCTACAAAAAAAATATGTATTTATTTGCACGTTGTTGTGTGGTGCATAGGGTGCATATTTTAACTAGTTCACCATTGCTTGTTTATATTCTTCATAATGGCACTTCGCTTCGTGTCTTACCATATCTATAAAAAAAAAAATTGTCATAAGCAATATAAGCACAATTTTATCTACTTACAATATACTAAATTTTCAATGTTCGCATTAAGAAATGTTATTTTCAGTATTCTCCCGTGGTAATTAAAATGCTGGAAACAGAGATGTTTATACAGTAAATATCTCTGGCTGGACATGACACAACACAAAAATGGCGGAGGGTGCGTTCATACATATACAGTAGTCTGAGCATATGTCAATTTTTATTTGATTTATTTTTATTTTGCTGTAATTTCTTTTAATTTTAGAAAACAGTTGTAAATACAAAAATGAAAGTATAATTCTTTCGACTTACCAAATTATTCTAAAATCTCCACCTCGTATAATTTATATTCAGAATTGGCCTGCTGGTAATAATTGTTAATTGCCCGAACCAATTTTTTTTTTATATATCAAATTTTCGGGCCAAGCGCAATAAATTTTATTTTTATTACGCAGCCAACATTTCGGCAGTTTGAATAGAATTTGTACCAACAAATTCTATTACAGCAACTGCCAAACTATACAAAAGAGAAATTAGAAATTAAGTTTCCATTAAAAAAAAAAATGCAACTTGGTCAAGATCAGAATCGAAATATGTATTAAAAATCACTATGATGTCTCTTTGTCGATGGTTTACTTAAATCCAATCGTTCTAGAATAGCTTGAAAGGGAAGATGTAAAGATTCTTGGAAAACTTAGTAAAGTGGGATTTTTGTAGCTATAGGAAATGCTCAGGTAAAACTGTGAAACTAGGTATATAGATAAATCTTTGTTTTTATATTATATATTTCCCTTTATTTATACATTTGCTTTTGTATTAGCAACATTTCTTAAAATGTTTTTTAAAGCACTACTAGCTTCTGTTTAAATTCTTGAAAATTAATATGTCCATGATTTTTATATCAAAAAATATAACATATAAATTGTTTCCGTTTCGCATAATTATGTAAATATGTAATATATTTTAAATAAATAAAATATAAATATCACCACGGCATACCCATATTTGGGTGTGCCAATCTGCTTCTATTCGTAGATTTTGGTAATGACAATAAATAAATAAAAATATTTATATTATACATATATGTAAATATAAATTAAGTTTTATATTACATTTGTTCTAATTTGAAAAAATCATTATAATAAACAATATATTGTTATATATTTTTGCATAATGAATTGATATATAAATAAAAATAATATATCCCTTCGTGTGTTATTAATTGCCAAATTAAATAAATTTAAAATATGAATTTTTAATAATATTAATAATAAAGTAAAAATAATCGTCATAAAGACGTCAAATTAGACGTGGAAAAAAGGTTTAAATAGACCTAATTATGACCATATAAAGTCGTCATATAGACGTCATAGCGACCACAAATCTGACATCTAAATAGTCCTATTTCAGACCAAAAATCAACGTCACAATGTCGTCGTATAGACGTCTGATTAGACGTCTAAATAGACCTATTTAAGACCAAAAATCAACGTCACATTGTCGTCGTATAGACGTCGGATTAGACGGCAGAATATGACTTAAATTCGACCTGAAATCGACGTCACTTTTTGGTCGACCGTCGGTCAGTGTTACTTGGGCAAGTACAGCAACTCAAATAACTTTAATAAAGCTGTCTACTAATAAAGAGACACAAGCTTATATTAATAAAAACACATATAAAAATTGATAATAAGCAGAATAACTCCACACAAACAGAAATAAGATTAATAAGGAAAGTAGTACCCAAACTGTCAACAATTATTATGTAAGAAAGTTATTTGGTGCTGTAGAGACATCGAGAAATGAAACTAAATTTGTCAACAATTGGAAACTAAATTATAATTTATTAAGCCATGATGCTGTAAAAATTATATATTTCACCGGCTTATCAGTAGAACATTTTCTATACGATTTGTTAAATCCCAGTTATGCCAAAGTTGAAATACAGATATTTCCAAAAAACGTCAAAGAAAACTAAATTGAATAATTTAACATCCAGAGACAAATTATGTATGACTTTAATAAAATTAAGACGCGGATATACACTAAAAGAAAGTTCATTATTTTTTCCGTCTCTCTCAACAGTGGAATTTGTAGTGTTTACATGGATTCAATTCATGTTTTTTAATTGAAACGATGAAATCGAATTTGTTTTCCCTCCGTGAGAATCAGAAAGATTCGATTCCGCAATGTTTCATTAATAACAATCACTACACATAATAACTTAACCAAACTTTGCTGACTAAATAACAAATTATTTGATCAACGGGGAGGTGCTGAAGAGGGAAAGCATTTGATTGACTCGGCCATGGTATATCACCTCGCTCTTTCTAAAAATTTCTTGTCCCTTTCTAAAATGGGTGGTGGGAGGTCCGCTGCCGATTCGCCGCCGATGACGTCAAAATCATAAGTCCCCATTTGAATTTAAAATTCCAACATGTCCGAACGCCGAACTGATAGTTCTCAGAATTTCGAATTTAAGAACTACAGGATCCGAACGCTTTTAAGTGAAATGCGCATGCTCACTAGTTCGCGAACTGCTTAGAACTGAAGGTTCGAACAAACCTAATGGATACCAGGAGATATAGGACTACTAGGAAATGAGATGGCAGACGCAGCAGCAAAAGACGTACAACAACCGATAACAGAAATAAAAATACCAAGTACAGACATACTCAACATAATTAAAATAAATACTATTAATGAATGGCAAGAACAATACAACAGTGACGCACAAACAAAAGGAAAATGGTATTATGATCTGCAACCCACAATACAAAGAAAAACATGGTACAAAAACCTCCAAAGTAGCAGGAAAAACATAAAGAATATAATAAGAATGAGAATTGGACATGGACAAACTAACTATTTAAAACAAAATAAAAATCTGTGATTCACCCGACTGTGAGACATGTAACAGACCTGAAACCATGGAACATATAGTCAACCATTGCACAAAATACGACCAGCATAGAATATTACTACAACAACGAACGAGGAAGACGCTGATAAACACCCTCAAGGAACCAGAAAAACGTCACAATGAAATAATTAAATTCCTAATACATAGATTGTAACATAAATCTCTAGATGTACTCATTTGTAATAAAGGTCGCATGACGATATTCAGGACCATAATTAGAAATAAAATAAAAAGTACGAAAAGCAGATAGTGACAAATATAAGTGGTGTGTACCAAATTCTGTTAAAATTAATTGGATATTTAAAACGGTAAGTAAAAAAAACATTGTTTAAGGTATAAAACATTAAGTGATGCAATAAGGCAAGGTCAACAGCCAGATCTGCTACCGAGGTTTAAACTTGTAAACTCAGCACAAATGCAAACTTACCAGTGGCGTAGAATTTAGGTAACGTTTATTTAGATATTTTATCTCGCTTTGAAACGAGCTAAGCCTACGAGGAGATGATTCAGGCAGTAGCTTGTATCGCGAAGCGTTACACAAAGAAAGACTACACGTATATAATATGGATGCTGATAATGATGACTATTCCACCGATGAGGGTAAAAGAAAGAGAAATCCAGATTTGGCAGGCATAGATATATTTAATAGGAGCAAAAGAATACTAAGAACCCCCGATAAAACAACCAGAAACATTGAAGAAAGAAAAGATAAAAAATGAAACAATGAAGATCAACAAGACTTGTTAATCAAGATGATGCAGAAACTTATGAATAGTAATGAAGAAATGATGCAAGAAATTAAAAATATTAGGAAAGACCAAAAGCAAAATCATGAACAACTGAAAAAAATAAAACAAGAAAATGAAATTATGAAAAAAGAAATAAAGTACCTCAAGGATAAAGTAGAATATCTAGAAAAAGATAAAAAAGAAGAATTTAATAATAACTGGCTTTGAAATAAACTCAAATAACGACAATGAACTTAAAAAATGTATTGAAAAGTTCATAAAAGACGATTTACAAGTAGAAACAAAAATAAACAATGCAACTAAAATTAATACAAATAAATACATAATTGAAACTGAAACCCTATTTGACAAAATTAATATTCTAAAAAACAAAAACAAATTGAAAGGAAAAAACCATTCCATCCAGGCGCGGATACAAGGGGGGGGGGTAATGGGGGTAATTACCCCCCCTGAGATTCCGGCTTATTTATTTGTACAAATCACATAGGTAATAATAAAGAGTATTTGGATATAAAAAGATAAAATAAGTTTAATTTACAAAAATGCCGCAACCTCAACCTCTAAACAATTTGTGATTTTAGGCGATTTTGCGTATTTAATAACACTTTTAGTGTGAATGTATGAACATTATTCGTGTTTTTTAACTGATCACTCAGCCATTGTTTATTCTAATTCATTTCAAAGAAATAACTCAGCAGCGCAAGAACATGTTGCGCACGTTTAGCTGTTATACCCTGAATTTATTGTAGTATAACTGAAATAATTGTAACTTGTTTAAGTGACACGAACTCTTTTACATGTGATTTTGTATGTTCCTATATCGCATATTATTCCTCTTAATAAAAATTAAAATTCATTTAGGCCCAATATTTTCGCTTTCGAATAAAGCTCTAGATAAATTTAACCTTCGGATAAATATTTATATTGTTTTTTCACTTGCAAACAAATTTATTCTCGGAATAAATTATTCGGTAGTTAGGTAGCGGATAAAGGGTTTATTCGTTATGTTCATTACATTTCTACATATTTCAAATTTATTAACAAAAAGGATATATTCAATATTTTTTTTATGATTATGATGATACTTTGACCTATGAATTAATAAATAATATAAATCGGATTACGACCGAATTTTTGACAGATTCCGATTATGGAAACATGCAGTTCTCAATCTCAAACAGTGTATAGGTAAATCCCTCCCTGGGTAAGTGTAATTAATTATAAAGGTCCTGTCATTTGACGCTGATAAAATATTTTTGGATTTTGGATACTTTTGTTGATTACAGTGAGATTCATTTACCTCGAACTGAAACGAATATACAAAAATTATAAGGACAATATCTCATTTACCGCGTATGATTACTGCAATAGATGGTAGGTACATTTGTTAAATTACAGTTTCCTGGTGCTAAAAATGCAGAAGAATATAAACGATATTAAGGATGTCAAACAAAATTTTGACAAGTACGGATTCAAACAAGTTGACACATTTTTTCCTCCATGTCTGCTTAACGTAGCTATGGAAAATTTCATCCTTCTCTTCTGATACAAATTCACTCTGCAAGGTTAACAATTCACGAATATTAAAATTATTCGACAGATAGTTATTTGTCTTTGTCAAATGTACGAAAAGACCCAATGGAGTTATTCGTTCAACAAATATAAAGAATAAATTTATGTAACGAATACTAATTCGAAACTTTATTCGGAAGTGAAAATACGGGTCCTTAAATATATTTATTTTTACTAGTGCTGTGAAGATTCGAGTATCCGGTTTTGAAAATATCCGGTTCCTCGGATATCCGATGTTCGGTTATTGATGTGGATATCCGTAAATTTAATTCGGATTTGGATCCGGATTCGGATACGATGTTTTGTTTACGCATCCGGATCCAAATTTTAATTCTGGGTCCAATTCTTCATTTTGAATGTGAAGGCAAACAAACAGTAATAAATTTTATAATACCCCTCTAAAATAGCCAGATAGTTTATGCAAATGTAAAGAAAAATAATTTATTCTTTCATAGAGTCCTATATACTGAACGATAAATAAAAAAAAAATTGTATTATTACACATATAAAGTAAGATATTAATATGACATACTCATATTCGAATCTAAGATCCGATACTCAAATCCGTTTTTAAGATTCGACTCTCGGATCCGGATTCAAGATCCGATACTCAGATTCGAATCCAAAATCCAAAACTTAGATGTGGATCCAAAATCCGATACTCTGAACCGGATCCAAAATCCGATACTAAGATTTGGAGCCTAGGTCCGGATAGTTCAACATTCAATTATCCGGATATCCAGATATTTTTGGATCCGAAACCGAAACTATCGGATCCCACCACTAATTTTTACCCCAGGGAATATAATTTGGTGCAGCTCTGCTCTGGCATGTTTCTGCAGTTCTAAATTTGAAAAATGCAGCTCTAAATTCAAATTTTGCTGTTGCTTTCACTTATCTCTATATTATTTATTATTCAAATGTGTACCTACATGAAACAAGAATTACAAAATATGTTCTCAATATTAGAACGCGCGTTTACCGTAATGCATCTTGGTATTGTAATTGTCTTGTAGTTCAGTGTATTAAGTTTTCTGCCGTTTACGCGGTTTATATGTCCCTATTCTTTTATACATACATACATAATGTGGTGAAGTACTTGTAATCAAATTAATTTTGATTTATTTCTTTACATAAAAAGGCGTTAAAACTGCAACTTCAATATACATGACCTTGAACTAAATAATAATAACCAACAACAACAACAACAACAACACCCCCCCCCCCGGACAAAAAAGTGCAACTCTGAATTTTTCAAATTATATTCCCAGTTTTACCCCCCCTGAGAATGTCACCTGGATCCGCTATTGATTCCATCTATATTTCTTCGGATTTAACACAGAATGAAAGAGAAATCCAAAGAAAAATTAAGAGCTATAGCAAGAGAAGAAAGTAATAAGGGTAAACAAACAAAGATAGCCTATAAAAAATTAATCATAAACGGCAATGAAATGAGATAGGACGAGGAACTGGGCAAACTAATAAATTCTAAAAATACAAAAAACTGACTACAAGACACGACGCCTCCAAGGTAACAACTGCTATAGAAAACGGACCAAGAGAACACAAGGAAATGAAATATCCCAATAAAAACAATGTAAACAAAGACACCAATATACACGAGAATATTAAGCAAATACAATGGATAATAGGCACTTGGAATATCCAAAGCTTAAATGGAAAAGAAATATAACTAATAGAGGAATTCGATAAAGCAAAGTTAGATCTACTTGCAATTTGTGAAACGAAGAAAAAAGGAATAATGGAACTGGAAAATGGTCATGTACTACAATTTAGCGGAGTAAAACAGGAAATAAGAGCTAAAGAAGGAGTAGGAGTAAGAAAGGAATATCTACAAAAAGTCGGGAGTTCGTATCAGCAAGTGTTGAACAGGAGTGCCCTGATTGAGGTTATGTAAATAAAGTAGTTCAAAAAGTTCGAAAAATGTTTTTATTAACGTAAGCAAATAATTTATTATGCATAAGCACAAGGTATAAAAAGAAATATAATACGAAAGACCAGATACAAAGTGTTAAATTGCGACACCTTATTAATATCCACGGGTTGCCTAGAACCTTTTTCAGTCGAGTATGTGAACGGATGACCTTTTTCCACTTTATAGTAAATAGATAACGAGAGCACAACGGTTCGAGCAAATAATACACGTCGAGGCCTTACCGGAAAGAGAATGTCGCGATAAGTGTCGATTAGAAAGGTATTTCACAAAAGCAAGAGAGAGTGGTGAAGGGTGCTGACATCTAGATAATAATTACCCAACAACAGCAAGACTATTAAAAATAGAAATTTAATTAGAACGGATACGAAACACAACACTCATAGTAGCTTACGGTTACGGACCAAACGAAAATGACAATACGGAAGAAAAGGACAAGTTCTGGGACGATTTAAATGATCTTGTCCAGAACGTGAATGACAGAATAATAATTATTGGCGATTTCAACGGACGAGTGGGAAGAAGAAACAACGACAAAATAGATGTAATTGGACCGTATACGGAGAGGAACACAGAAATAATAATGGCAAAAGACTAATAAATTTTTGCATACAAAATAACTTAATTGTGACAAATTCATTTTACAAGCATAAAAATATCCACATGTACACCCGAGAAGTCAAGAGCAGAAATGAAGGGTCTGTCATAGACTATATGGTAATAAATAAATAATATAGAAAAGAAGTGATGAATGTGAGAGTAAAGAGAGGTCCAGAAATAAATAGCGACCACTATTTACTACAGGCAAATACAAAACTCAGGAAAGAAACACACACAAATCAATATGACAACGTAACGTGCAAGAAATCAGAAGAAGTAATTAAATCATATATGATGAGAAATGTCGAAATAGCAGAAAAATTTAGAGACTTAGTAGAAGAGACAACGAAAACTGGAAAGGAAAGGTGGAGAAGTTTAGACATAGAAAACTTATGACAAAAGTTTAAAGACAATCCTAACAGCAGCAAAGAAAGCATGTGGAACAATAGTTATACATAAAAACAAATAAAATTGTGGAGCTGCGACTAGGAGAGCAAATAAAAATAAAGAAAGAGAAATGGAGAATACTTAAATAAACTTAAAGATAGTATACAAACAAAAAACAAATCTAATGTAGTGTACCAGATTGACAGTAAAGATTGTGATGGTGTGTATATTGGACAAACTAGACAGTATATTAAGAATCGTATAAATAATCATAAAAATAACTGCAGAAATTTAGATTCAGAAAAAACTGCTTTATCTAAACATAGTATAAATTCCCACCACCATTTTGATTTTGAAAATATTAAAATATTAGCTTCAGAAAGTAATTACAAAAAGCGCAACTTCTTAGAAATGATTCATATTCACAATAATAGTAATAGTATAAATTATAGAACAGATACTGAAAACCTGAATAAAATTTATCAAAATATTTTAGATCACAACAAACGACTTCATTAGTATACAGTTTAAAGTTTGCGCCAATATACACACCAAGAGATATTTTTGTGTTATAACCAATTTGTACTGGTAACATTGTATATTTTTTATTTGTTAATTTTCTGTATCTTTCTCTCGCAGTTGTACTTACACTGCGGCAGAAAGCACAATGTATATTTTTTCAACTAATTTTGTCACATGTATCACTTCATGTATTTAAAAATTTATTGTAACAATCTTCTGTTGGTAAGCATTATTTATTTATTACTGTGTAATTATTGTTGGGCTTTGCTGTATTTTACTCTGTAACGATTTATTCGTCCTTTCCTCCATAGCACTGAGGATGGATTAATAAAAATCCGAAACGTTTGCAACAAGGAGTATATTTTATTTCCTTCAATTTATCCATCATCCGTCGATATTCTTTTAATTATTACACATTTGGATACGAACTATACATCGTTGGAAAGAATATTTCCAAAAACTACTATTCAACGTAGAACAAGAAGACACTTTTACAAACAAAAATAACGACAGTAAAACACAAGAAGAAGATGACATAACAAATGAAGAGGTTGGAGAAATAAATTCTATAAAAAGAGGAAAATCGGCTGGACATGACAGAATAACATCAGAAATGCTTAAGTGCATGGGAACAACAGGTCTAGAAATGCTAGTAGAAATTTTTAAGAAAACATGGAGAGCAAAATACCGGATGATTGGAAAATAGGTATAGTGATACCATTATATAAAAACAAGAGTGACAGCAGAGTCTGTGATAAGTACAGAGGCATAACCCTTTTGCGTATTGTGGCAAAAAATTATGAACGTATACTAGATACAATTGTAGAATGTAAGCTTGAAGAAGCACAAAATGGATTTAGAAAGGGGAGAAGCACCCAAGATCATATATTCACTATAAAACAAATAATAGAAAAAACAAATATAAAGAAATCCACAGTATATCTAGCACTTCTAGACCTAGAAAAATCATTTGACAGGGTCCCACAAAAATTAGTATGGGAAAGTTTAGAAAAAGAGGGAGTTAAAGGCAAACCAAATGCAGGAATTATAAGTCTGTACAAAAATAATTGAAATTACGTAAGGAAAAATAACCTGAAATCAGAGGAATTCTTAATAAATGACGGCCTACGACAAGGGGGTGTACTCTGTCCACTATTATTCATAGTACTCATGGATGATATAATAAAAGCAGTGAGGAAGAGCGTTAGTAAATTAAATGTCGGCTATTATAAACTTCGTACAATTCAGATCCCGGAATGCGCTTTTGCAGACGATGTAATGATTTGCGGATCAACAGCAAAAGATCTCAAAAGAAACTTAAAAATATGGATACATGAATTAAGAGCGAGACAGATGAAGTTAAATATCACAAAGACAAAGATAATGGTAATAGGCAAAAACAGCGAAGAAGTTAACATAAAGATAAATGACGAAAAAATAGAGCAAGTCGACGCTTTCAAGTATTTGGGCGTGTTAATAAGTAAGTACGGATATATGGAAGCATAAATAAACGACAGAATAACTATTACGCGCTAGCAAATTCATTTATTGGTGAAAAAGAAATATTGCATAAAACAAAAATGACATTCTACAAAACAGTATATAGACCAATTCTAACATATGGCAGTGAGAGCTGGGTACTATCAGAAAGTCAAAGAAGCAAACTTCAAGCTATGGAAATGAAGTACTTAAGAAAAGTAAAAGGTATAACTCGTAAAGATCGAATAAGAAACGAAAAAGTTAGAGAAGAATTAGAAATAGAATCCATAGCTGAAAGAATAGAAACCCAACAACTAAAATGGTTCGGCCACTTAACACGCATGGAAGAGGACAGACCAGTAAAAACAATATGGGAAACAAAAGTACAAAGAGCCAAAGTAAGAGGAAGACCTAGGAAGACTTGGAATGAAGAAATTTGAAAAATATTAAAGAAAAGAGGAATCACCTGGAACGAAGCGAAGAAATTAACGAAGAACAAAACAGAATGAAGAAACTTCTCACATAACTAACATAATATTGTAATAGGATAGTTTTATAATGATATATGTAATTCATATTATATTTATTGTTATTGTTATAAAGGATATATTGAAAATGTAAAATTTTGTAAAAAAATCGTTTGACCTTACACCTTCGGGTAGAAAGGTTTTTTGATTAGATATATATATATATATATATATATATATATATATATATATATATATATATATATATATATATATATATCTAATCAAAAAACCTTTCTACCCGAAGGTGTAAGGTCAAACGATTTTTTTACAAAATTTTACATTATATATATATATATATATATATATATATATATATATATATATATTGTATTATTAATTAAATATTTAAAATTATAGTGTAATGTGCGCCCCTGACTTAAGAGTATGCGAGCGCCGCCATTGGTAGAATATTCCCGAGCGATGACGTAATCCCCGGCGGGGAAAACCCTTACGCGTCTAGGCTGGTTTAATTACATCTGGTGGACTGATCCTTTGTATTCAATGTCAATGTGGCGTTGGAAAGTTCGAGAAGGACATCGCGCTATATAAACCCGTCGCCAAAGCCAGCGAACACAATCTATTATATAGAAACAACGAGCAATGAACAGTGGGTGATATAAACAAACAGTCTACGAATTGTGAACATAAATAAATGTAGTATATAAAAAAATGTAGTGATATAAATATTGTTTCAATAAATAATCCTAATGTTTAAGCATTGAATAATATTCTTAGTCTTAAATTAGTGTTTATAATTATTTAATCATAGTGTTAGTTATTTTTATTATCTTTTTAATATTTCTCCTAATTAACGTTTAATAAACGTTTAATTTTAATTAATAATATTTCTTTAATTTATACACTTCACCCATATAAATAATCGTTACAATAGGTAGGGTGATTCATGACTAATGTTGCAAACTTTAACAGCTTTGTGCTGCCAACATCAGATTTTTTTGTAATGTAACAATATATTTCTATTCATTTATTGTTTGTTGCACACTTTTTAATACATGTCATGTAAGTATTAATTTTATGGTAATGAAACACTTACTTTTTTGTAAATTTACATTTTTAACTCGAGATTGATGGAGATGAAATTATGAAAGACGCACAAACATAATAACCATGCGTTATTCGGTATTCGAACCCAGGACCTTTGGAGCATGAAGTGATATCCCTACCGCTAACCCGCCTGGGTCGGCATGTAACGATATAAAAAGAAATTGATGTATGAATTCAGAAAAAAAATCTCTATCGAATGAACTAAATTGATTTACAGATTTTCATTTAAAAAATATAATTTTGTGCTATAGGTTGAGAAGTACTGGTTTGATTTTTTTTTTGTTCAATAAGTGAATGTCCCGCTGTATCCCTACAACTTTTATTTGGATAATTTTATTCCTTTCCCAATAGTAAAGAAAATAATTGATGTGTCCCATATCCATGTATATGTAGTATACATATTTGTTCAGTGTCAGCTACATAACATCAAAATTTCACCACTATACCCGTATCTACCGCACTTTAACAAATAAAAATATTTTCAACGAAAATATTATTTTAAAAAACTATTCAGATTGTATATCTTATATAT
Organism: Harpalus rufipes; assembly: GCA_951394225.1. Lineage (NCBI taxonomy): Eukaryota > Metazoa > Arthropoda > Insecta > Coleoptera > Carabidae > Harpalus > Harpalus rufipes. The sequence goes on from OX596285.1 coordinate 16,080,848, forward strand.
GATACTGTCAAAGTGTCCCATGTATATATATTTTGCTTCAAACTGTATAAATTCATTGTTCTGTTCTTTACATCTACAGTGTTGGCCTGTGATTCGCTATGTCTTGCACGATCTCGGAAAAAGATCAATCCTTCGCGGTTCTAGACTACGGTCCTAAAGGAATCGTCGGTCCTGTGACATTGAACCTTTCGTACGGACTCAAACCTGGAGCAACCATCAACGCTGTCGTAAAGACTGATGCAGATATGGCCATCAACATTAGAGATCAACATGACAATATACTTATTCATGTTGTTTCGAGGTAGGTATGAAAATATTCTTAATAAATGAGCATTTTTCTTCACATAAATCAAATTCTAAAAACTAATACGGTATATAATTTTTCAGACATCTTAATAACTTAAGCCTTGTACAAGAGTAGAGTATAGTACCTATCTTTAATTTTAAAGAATGATAGAAATGTGTTTCCCATAATGGAAATTCTCAAATATTTTTATAAAGAAATAATATGTAATTAGATTACTAGTACTAGTGTAACAAGTATCATATGTCATTTATATAATTGAATGCACTCGCCTATTCGTGAAATAAATATACTTTTTAATCATATTGCATATATATAACTTTTAATTATAAGAACATTTTACTATCAATCGGTAGGACAGTAGCTAATTCCAAACGGGCATTCAGCAAATTAAAACTAATCTTGTCATATTAGCGAACAAACAAGACCCAAAATCGTCTCACGCTTTAGCTGTGTTTAAGCGCTGAGTAAAAAATTCTAAATAAGTAGACACCAACGACATTATTGAAGATTTGGCATCGAAGAGAGCAAGAAAATATTTCATTCATTTTTTTTGTTTACGTTAATATCTCTGAAATTTTTATATAAAAATCTGTTGTGGCCAGCACAATACTTCTCGCCATTTTCATTTTATGTTGCATAGGGCGCGAGCAGTTATGTGACTTTGTTGGTCTTTGCAAGCAGATATGGGGGCCGGTGTCAGAATGACAACTAGTAATAATGTACATAGGTGTCAAGTATCATAAGTTTTCATTCAAAACATTATGATTTTCCAAATCCATGTATATTATTTTTCTCGACAAGTATATTCCATACTATTGATGACAAATAAACATCAGAATATTTTGAAATTTTGAATGAAAAGTTATGACATATGAAGTAACAAATTTAACATTTCTTGTACACACAAATAATTGAAATTGTATCTCTTCTTTCGTTCTATGAGAAATTTTGTCCTACTATTCTATTATGTTCAAAATTCTTCAAATTCATTGACTGTATTAGCGGTATTTCTTAAGGATATATGTAATATTAAATGTACTCGTACCTCCCAGAATAATCTTCCAGTAAAGTTAGTAAAAATGCTAATTTTTTACACTGACATTTTTCATTTATCTGTCAATTAAAAACATTTAAATATCTCAACTATTTTTTGGGCAACAAGATTTATTACAACAGATTATTCTATATTATTATATACCTACTATATCTCCAAACCTATACGAGATATAATAAAAAAAATAAATGTGTCAAATTGAGAATTTAATTATCTTTATTATTTGTATTAACAAATTTTCAAAAATTAATATTTAGAAATTTTTTTTTTTAGAAACTACCACTTCCGGTTGTCCAATTGTTACCAGAACCTATTCAACTCTTCCCATTATTGTTAGATTGAGGAATCCGTAGTAACACAGGTTTTTAGTCTTATAGAATTTGAGAAATCGTACCTTGAACAACCTCACACACACATCCATACACACACAGATATCATCGTAAAAATGTTATAATCGGATTCTAAGGACCTTAAATCGTGCTTATTCACAAAATTCTGGATATGAAATTTTTAGCATGAATCCAATACCTCTCTCAGCAAATTGTTCACGGTAAATTTTAATTGATTATTTGTTTATATGAAACTTGAAAATACAATACTTTGACTTTGACTATAAACAAGCCTTTAAAAAAATAATGCAAGTGAGGTTATACTTTAATTTAATATTGCTGTAAGAATATATATACTGCTCAAAAGAATTAAAGGGTCATTTTTTTTTGTTAATAACTTTTATACTAAGAAAACAAGAATACCCATATTGAGAATTAAAGTAATGTAAAGCTTATGTATTGTTTAAACATCACTACTTGTTTTATTTGTTTTGATTCTGTCATTATACTTCTACACTGGTATTAATTAAAGAAGACGCAAAACAGGAGTGAAATTTAGTTCTCTACGATATTTTATTAATTATTTGCTAAAGTATAGCAGTGAAAGATCGCTAAATTTGTGAGCTATGAATGAAAATAGAGGAAATAGAAGACATCTGAGTCAAATTGAATTGTCTGAAGCCGTTACGTTAATCCAAGAAGGTGAACACAGCGGTACGTAGCTCGACGTCTAAGAGTTAGCCATTCATTTATCTGGAGGGCATGGAGAAGATACCAAGAGACCGGTCTTTTATCCAGACGTATTGAGCAAGGCCGAGGAAGATTAACTGCTGCTAATGAAGACAGATTTTTGAAACTTCAGGCTCTACGTAAGCGCTTCGCTACAGCTCGAGAGCTACAAAATGAGCTCTCTCGTGCAACTGGTACCAGGATTTCTAACCAGACTGAACGAAATAGGCTTCGAGAGGAACATTTATCTTCCCGGATTCCTGTTAAGAGCATTGTGTACTCCTATACTAAAATATGAAGCGAAAATTCAAATAAATTGTTCATGTACCAGAACTATTAACATTTGAGTTAAAATTAATAAACAATATGTGATTGTGTTCTTTTTTCATTTATTTTTTAGTAGTGTCCATGCTCTGGATACTCCAATTTAATGATAAACGTTTGTTGTAATGTAAATTAATAAAATTATTAAAATAAAGATTTAAGCTACCTGTAAATGAATTTTTAAATGAAAATCGCACATTTAGAAAAAAAGTTATTAAGAAAAAAAATGACCCTTTAATTCTTTTGAGCAGTATATATATATATATACAGGGTGGAAACGAACTTAATGTCATAAATTTAAGGGTGAGTAGTATGACATGTGTAGATTACGAAACTGAAAGATTTTTTTTTAAATTCGAAAAACGAAAATTCGACTTTTCTTAATGAAACTTTTTTTTACTGCTGCTTTAATTCATATTTCATTAAAAATATGGTTATCAAAAATACATTCCAAATTAGTTGTATAAGATATTATTCTTAATATTTAAATTAAATAGCATTTTTAACGAAAATAATTGTGTAATAGATAAAATAATACAAATGCGTTGCCAGTGGTCCAGTGGTACCAAAAATGTTAGTTTCATGAAAACTACCCTTAAATATGCGAATTTAAAAAAAAAATCTGTTTTGTAATCTACACATGTCATACTACTCACCCTTAAATTTATGACATTAAGTTCGTTTCCACCCTGTGTATATATATTTAATATATATAATGGGGAATCGATCCCTATATGCTGAAAACTTACGATTTAATGAAAGATATTAGGTACCGGTACTATCTAAAGATGACATATTACTCAATATGTGCTTACGCAGATAAGTCCATTTACATAGAAAGAAATGAGAGCATACGAAAACTTCTATACTTTTATAAATGTTGGTCGTGATGGGTGAAAAAATGTACATTTTAAATATTTTGACAAATAATGTGTTTATTATTGGAAAAGTGAAATATAGATTTTAGTATATTATCGAAGTAAAATGATTGTATTCTATATTTTACTGGTATTACTTTCTCAATGCTTGAATGATACAGACGTCGTCGACCATGGATGATGTTACAAAATGAGAATATTATATTTGTAATGTAAAGAATAAAATAGAGGTTTTCAGTTTATGCCAAATATTATTTCCCTGCTTTCCAACATTTTACGTACTTAATCGACTTTTCTTTTTCGATATATTTCTTCTAGAAATTATTCCTTCGGATTCTCATTTCTTCGTATATCCCAAATTTTAAATAAATATATTGCGTATTTACTATTATTACATATTTAATACATTATACAAAATAATCCAAGCAAATTCTGACATATTTTAATTTATTTTCATTTAAATCAGCTCGTTTTATTATCCGTAACCACCAGAGTTGGGCAGTAATTAATTACATTTGGTAATTAATTACTAATTAAATAACTTATCCCCAAATTGTAATTTGTAATTAATTAAATTGTAAAAAAAAGTAATTATACTCAATTACTTTTGAAAATTTGAAAAATAATTACTATTTTGAACCAAGAAGTGAGGGAATCCCCGGGATACGGGCGTAGCGTAGTTTATCTGCGTTGTGGGTGTAACGACAGGTTACAAGTGCAACTTGTCATGCGCGTTGGGTCGTAAGACGTACTTTGGACTTCTACTTAAGTTATAATTTATTTGTTTTTCTGAATCCTAATAGTAATAATATACTTTTCAACGAATTTGCAATGTCTTCATATAAATCACTATAAAGTATTTTTGATAACCATATAGACATATATACAGAATGAATCTGGGAAGATGGCCACACTTTCAATATATTTATTATAAGTAATAGAAAAAAGACTTTTACTTAAATATACTATTTGATAGCAGATGTAGATATTTTTTTTATAAAATCAGGTTTGCGAGGTACGACTATCAACTTTTATTTTTAAATAGCAACCTATAATTATTTTATTAAAATATAAACTGCTATTTTTTCTCTTTTCAATAATGTAAAAGTTTGTACATCAAAAATATGAAAAGAATCGAGAAAAAGGATATAAGGTTTGTTCCAACATACAATCAAATCAATATGGACCTGTCCGAAAAATGCGTAGTATTAAAATGGCGTTCTCATTTGAATACTGCGCATGCGTCGGACTGATTTGATTGTATGTTGGAACAAACCTATTAATGAAAAATATTAGAAATTATTTTTATTCAAATATTTTGGGTGGCTATGTGAACATTTAATTTAAATTTTGTGATTAAAAAAAATGTCTGTTTATTTTCACATGGCCGCCTAGAATATTTGAATAAAAATAATTTCTGTTATTTTTGAATTCTTATTTTTTTCGATTTTTTGCATACTTTTGATATACAAACTTTTGCCTCTTTTTTTAGTAAAGTAATTGAAAAAGTAATTAAAATGTCAATTACAATCCAAATGTAATTAGTAATTTGAATATATTTTGGTTAAAGTAATTGTAATTGTACTCAATTACTTTTTGAAAGTAATATGCCCAGCTCTGGAACCACAAACCTTTCTTTTGTATAAATTTTTGTACAGTATTTTGTTTATTATCTTTAACAGAAGAAAATCTGAAAAACGATTTATTGTAATTTCTATCCACTCTATTAGAACAACCGTACATTGCATAAAAACTTGACATTTTTATTATTACTCAAGCAAAAATATTCGTCAATGCGATTGTTTTATTTGTCCTCCAAACTAAAAGTTAGGTTATGGCTTGCACGTGCCCTATATTCTGAAATAAAAACAAAAAAGGTTTTCTTTTTTGTAAAATTTCTTATACATGATTATTATTTTTAAGCCTAACGAACATTCTTGCCTTTGTTTCCGGCGCAAACCTCGCGGCACCACTAACTGGAAAGTAAATATTTTTATAACCGCGTTCAATAAGGTCGATAATTATTTGATTTTGAGTCATTTTTATCTTCATCTCCCTATAAACATACATATTACTCCATCCTTAAAGGGATGTCTTCAAATTTAAAAGATTAATTAAACAACTTTTGTAGATAGTGAATGAAATTTGTATATAAATTTTTGTAATAGAATTTTCAGTCTTCCAGTTTCACCCATTGTCAACCAGAAGTATATCTGGTATACCCTAGTTATTAATATGAATGTAGACTTTTAGGGACAATATGATCTTATCCTTATCCCTAATTAAATCGGTAGAAATATACACAGCAATATTTTGACATTTGACATCTATGTACATAATTACTAATTGTCATTCTGACACGGGCCTCCATATCTGCTTGTCAAGGCCAACAATGTCACATGACTGCTCGCGCCCTATACTAATGTAACCAAAAACGGAAGTGGCGAGAGGTATTGTGCTGGCCACAACAGATTTTTTCATCTAAAATTTCGACAAGAGTAAAGATAAACAATATTACGTATTTAATTTTGCAAGGAATATACCAATGGTTAAAATATTGACATCCTTTCATTTAAGTAACGAAAAAAATGTTGCTCTGTTTAGAGTGTCGAGTAATGGCTTTGCCCTGAATTCGTTCTTCGGGTCATGGGGCCCAGATGAGAAAGTGTCCCCTTCTCCTGTGGCCAAGGGGTGCCGCTTCTCCGCCACGCTGGTGTACGAGCAGGAGGGCTACAGAGTGTTCGTGAACGGTGTTCAGGTGGCGTTCTATAGGCACCGCTCTGCCAACCCGCCGCACAAAGTGGAAGTCAACGGTGGACAGGTCTACAAATTGGCTTACCTCACATTGAGTGACATCTAGAAATACATATGTAATATAATATAAATGAAATTGAAATTTGAAGTTTCTACATTTTATAGTAAACTAGTGTACTCGTATAAGTCTTTAAAGCACATGTGATGAGTTTAAACACACTAATATCATACACTCTTTTTTATTATACCTGCATTATCTATCCCTGCTTGAAATCTTCTAAATATTATTTTTTGAAAGAAAATGTTCTTGCAATTATTGAAACAATAATTTAATCACTAACAAATTATTTTATATCACTTTTACAGAGAACAAAATTCCCTGCAACTTTTATGTTAAATATTTCTACCTTCCGTCACCTTTAAGGTAAGGAAGGTATTGTCTGATCAAAAAGTTCAATGATGAGTATTCCGCAAGCTACATCTAGAAGAAGAGGTGATTAGATTTTGGTTATAATTGGTCAACCGGAAGTACCCTCATTTGAAGATTTTAACAGATTTTCTTGAAAAAACGCAGTTAAATATCATTTATTGACATTTAACGTTATTATAACTTAAAGAATATATTATTCTCTATACGATTTTATTGCATTTTATATTTCATATTCAATAGATATAGAGTTAAAGAATTATATATATATTAAATTTCATAAATCAGCCAGATATGCTAACCATGGAAACTGCTAATATATTCAGATAATTCAAATTGACAGATGCCAGTATCATTGAAAAGTAAACAAATGTGGCAGTGGTAAAGGTGAGAATGTTGAGAAAGATGTTGGGAAGACAAGGAAAGATACGGTAAAAAAATAAGGGACACAACTCTAATGCTAGAAATTTCTAGAAAGATACAAGAGAGACGATTACATTGGTTTGAACATGTCATAGGGAGAGATGAAGAATACATTGTTAGAAGAATGAATAAGTTAATAATAGAATTTTGAAGAAGTAGAGGAAGACCACAGATAAGATGGAAGGATTGTATTGCGGAAGATTTGAGAGAAAAGGAACTGAATGAGAACGACGCGGAAAACAGAAATGAGTGGAAGAAGAAAATTAAAAAAGTGACCCCTAACGAATGGGAAAAGCTAAAGAAGAAGAAGAAATACATGGTTTTAATTTTCAAAAGTTTCTGAATGTTAGTATTTGAGTTAGAGTGCCCAGAAGATCCACACACACACATACATTTGCACACTCACAGACATCATCGTGAAAATGTTAAAATTGGATCATAGAGACCTTAAAACGTGGACATTTACCAAAATCTTGATATGCGATTTTTAGCACGATCCCTATACCTCTCTTTTACCAAGGGTAGCGGGAGGTAAAAATAGTAACCTACGAGTAACTGTCTATTCAACGATTTTGGTTGGTGAAACGGAATTTTGACTATGCGATGATAAAATTTATTCGTCAGATAACTATTTATGAATTTATTCGACAATGAATCCGGGCGGGCATAAGAGTATTTATACGGCGAAAAAGTAAGTTCAAAGCAGCAGTAAAAATTAAAAGAATAAATAAAACACACTATAAAAGTCACAAAATGGAGAAAACCAAAAAAACAACAAAATTTCAAGCGAATGGAAAGAAACAGCCTAACTTTTTAAACGCCAGTTCGATAGTTTCGCCCACAGAACACTAACATTCAAATTATCGCCAACGCAAAGTGACAGTCACAACCTAAACTTGGATTGACCACAGAATCAATTTATTTCACTGTCTAAACCAAAGCTATTTTCGTACGTGAAATGAACCATAGGTGACCATTTAGGAATTGGTGGTGTGATCTCTATTCCAATGGTAGCAGGATATAAAAAGAAATATATTTCATCAAGAATATACGAGTATTTATTACATTATTTTTAAATTTGTTATTTTTACGAATATACGATTATTAATCTTTTTTTTCGAAAGTAACTTCCTTGTACGTAAGTAAAGGAAGTATTGTAATCGCGAAAAATTTCGGTTTTCAGATTTCAGCGGAAATATCCATTTTGATCATCCCTGAATCCATTTTGACTAATTTCGTCGTGACGTCTGTACGTACGTACGTCCGTACGTATCTCGCATAACTCAAAAACGGTAAGCCGTAGAAAGTTGAAATTTTGTATTTAGGACTCCTATAACATCTAGTTGTGCACCTCCCTTTCTGGTTATTACACAATTTCCAGAAGTGGTACTTTACATGAAGCCTATAATAGATTTTAATGAAAAACTGTTTTAAAATATAATCCAAAACTTTTCAAATTTGGTATACAAGACTTTTATGTCAATCGAAATAACATAATAGATTTTGGTTAAAATAGGCTAACCGGAAGTGGTACATTACTTGAAGTTGTTAACAGTTTTTCTTGAATAAAATGATTATATTTTGATTTTAGAAATAAATGCTTCAAATAAAATTTTTAGAGAATTAATTTCTGCGTCTAGCACATCAAGTATTATTAAATTAGCCCTTTGTATAAGCGAGATATGTAAATTTAATTTTACTTCCTTGTACGTAAGTAAAGGAAGTATTGTAATCGCGAAAAATTTCGGTTTTCAGATTTCAACGGAAATATCCATTTTGATCATCCCTGAATCCATTTTGACTAATTTCGTCGTGACGTCTATACGTACGTACGTCCGTACGTACGTATCTCGCATAACTCAAAAACGGTAAGCCGTAGAAAGTTGAAATTTTGTATTTAGGACTCCTATAACATCTAGTTGTGCACCTCCCTTTCTGGTTATTACACAATTTCCAGAAGTGGTACTTTACATGAAGCCTATAATAGATTTTAATGAAAAACTGTTTTAAAATATAATCCAAAACTTTTCAAATTTGGTATACAAGACTTTTATGTCAATCTAAATAACATAATAGATTTTGGTTCAAATAGGCTAACCGGAAGTGGTACATTACTTGAAGTTGTTAACAGTTTTTCTTGAATAAAATGATTATATTTGGATTTTAGAAATAAATGCTTCAAATAAAAGTTTTAGAGAATTAATTTCTGCGTCCAGCACATCAAGTATTATTAAATTAGCCCTTTGTATAAGCGAGATATGTAAATTTAAAAATTATATACTTTTTTGTTTTTGTAATAAAGCTTGGGACAAATATATAAAAGAATGTTCATGTCAAATTACGTTAAATACGTGCAATTTTATGATTCGTACAATAACAAATATTATATTTTTATTGTGAAATTAGTCATATTCATTGTTGTAATCAAATATTTCTTTGTTGTAATCAAAACTCTCTTTAAAAACATGCTTTATGGTCGCTATATATCTTACTGTTTTGAAGTTAAAATTAATATTTTGTAATTTATTTATTAAAAAAATATGTATAGTTTAATAATCGTACAAGGAAGTCGTGTGGTGTCCACATCAGATATGTTGTTTTTGTAATAAAGCTTGCCATGGATTAGGACAAAAAAAAAATGTTCATGTCAAATTACGTTAAATACGTGCAATATTATGATTCGTACAATAACAAATATATTTTTATTGTGAAATTAGTCATATTCATTGTTGTAATCAAATATTTCTTTGTTGTAATCAAAACTCTCTTTAAAAAGAACCGGGTTAGATTAATGTTAATTTAAAAATTATAGTAGTAAATGAATTATTTTTTGTTCTATATCAAAATATTTCTCGGGCTTGGCTTAAGCCTGTCTATATTTTGTAATTTAATTATTAAAAAAAATATGTATAGGTTAATAATCGTACAAGGAAGTCGTGTGGTGTCCACATCAGATTTTTTGTAATTTAAATTTAGTTAAAACCAAGTTACTAAGTACTAGTGGTGAACAAACCAGAAAAAAAAATTCAATGCGCGCAAACTTCATAGTTGTTGATAAGAAATTGAGAAATGAAGAAGTATACTTTGGTTCACGAAATACAACAGCACATGGCGCTTGAAGGCCGACCGTATCTATATGCATTAAATATTAAATAAATAATTTTGCAATTCGTTTAACCACACTTATCAATACTAAATATTTTAATCTGTAAAAATATACCATAATTGAATATTAAAAACTACAAAATTGAAATCAGATACATGGTTAAATATCTTTTAATTCCGTTGATTTTATTTGATAATTACTGACAGATGACAGGTGATATTTTTACGTTTTTGTAAATTAATTGTGCATTTAGACCAATCAGAGGACAGAATTTTATTCCTATCTAAACGCTTTTTTCTTACGTGAAATGAACTATAGTAGGGAATTTTAATAAAGCAATATTAAATTATTTGATATTTACCCATTAGGATGTTATATAAATTGATGTCTGAAAAAAGCAGTGTAAGAAATTTTGTGTATTGTGACCACTACCCGTAAATAATATCTTTCTGTGTTTTTAATTATACTTTATTTCATGTAAGAAAATAGTACATGTCGCTTGATAGTCGACCGTTTTTACATGTATTAATTAAATAAATTGTGTAATCAAACTTGGTCAAAATTAAATATTTTTATTAGTAAAAATGTATCATACCTGAATATTAAAAAGTACAAAGTCGAAATGGTTAAATATCACATACATAATTCTGTTGATTTTATTTTATAATTGACAACTGACAAAAGATTTTTTTTTGTTTACTTGATATGCATTTTAGCCAATCAGAGTGCAGAATTTATTTCCCAATCTAAACCAACGCTATTTCCTTCCGTGAAATGAACTATAGGCGATGGGAAATAAGCAATATGACATCTGGTGATATTTGCAGAACTATGGTTGACGGGATAAATTATACAAGTGACATTTTCTTGATTGTATAAACACAAGTGCTTTCTATTATATTTACGTTTACATATGTAATATCTCTTAATATTATACACTTAATGTATAAATACAATTAGTAAATGTCAAATTATCCCGTTATCATTAGTTCCACTTTGGCGCTGCGATCTTATTTGTGTATTTAAAAGCCACTATATCTTTTAATGGCCTATCTTCACAGCGCTGGTTGTGTGTTGATGTTACATGTGTTACATTTGGTGTTGGTGTGTCATCATTCTTGTATTTATTAATGTTAATTATTAAGCAGTAGTTTACAAGCTTTGAAATGAGTGACGAAGAGAATATATTTTGTAACGCTGTTAAAAATGGGCAGTAAGTATTCGTGCTTTGTGTTGTGTATGTTTGTTGTTTAACGTAAAAGTTGGTAAACGTAGATTTATAAGGAAAAAACAATAAAATTCGAATACGGATAAAAGATAGTTTTTAATTATTTTTTCATTTATTATTTAACTTGAATATAGAATAGAGTTATGATATTATAAACATATTCTGTACTATACTATAATCTTGTCTTCAGTGGCGGCTTGTCAGGGTAGGCAGGTGAGGCAGTGCCTCACCAGAAAGAAATAATAATATCATTTTAACAAATTACTAATTTGAACTAATAAGCTGTAAATAATGTAAAGTAGTATGTAATTTAAATTTCAATATATTCCGTTAATGCTTGTCTTTATAAATATTAAAAGAACAATTTAAATCACCACCATAACTAATATGTAATCCAATTCACCTAATTTACACTTTGTGAGACTTGCCTATGACATATACTCGAAATGAATAGTATTGTCTATTTCTAAACAGCGCCATGATGTAGTAGCGCTTTAATGTACAACTACTTGTCTGTATATAGACAAATATCCCTAATAGATGGCGAAATACGGTTCTGATCCATAGTAAAATAACGGTATTTTTCGTTGTCGACCGAAAGGCAACAAAGCGAATAAGCCGACTGCTAACTTTTACAACTTTCATGTAACGTCCGTCTTGGTCAGATGCTGGCCAGATTTTCAATTTCTTCAGCTACAAAGAAAATAGCTATTTTACAGGATTTTTTTTTTTAAATAAATTTTAGAAGTACATTAACATGTCCTAAAACAGTATTCTCAAATATTAAATGTTACAGGATGTATCAAGATAATGGAACAGTGCCATTTATTCCTGAATATGAATAGTTCCACAAAAAAGTGATTAAGATATTTTGTAAAGCATAAAGGGGGACACATTTTGGCATAACTATTATTATTTTAGAGCCAGTGGTAATCAACTTATGGATCAATGTTTTTTTTTTTAAATTGCATCATATTTTTTATTAACTCATTAAATAGCGAATTTCCTTTTGAATTCAACAATATAATAATAGCATACCCTTACATTGCGAAAATTTTGATAAAAAATAATTCAAAATTAATATTTTAATTTTTTTAAGTAGGCTAAGCAAACATTCAACTATTAAAAAAAAGAAAATTATCTGTCATTTTTGTATGTCATTGTTACGTATTAAAATTTTCGAAATGCTCCAAAGTACGTAATTTTTTTTTATTTCGCATAATTATAATTTAGTCTTGCGTAAATTAAATATAATCTTTCCGCAAATAAATTGCATGCTAGGAATGCATTTGTTGAATCTGCTGCCATTATTAAATTAATTATTACAAAAGTAACGAAAATTACCTTAATTATAATAATAGATACCGATGAAATACGAAAATGACAGATAATTTTCTTTTGTTTTAAAGATTAAATATTTGCACAACCTACTTAAAAAAATTAAAATACAGATGAAATACTAACTTTGAATTATTTTTTATCAGTTTTTTCGCAGTGTAAGGGTATGATATTATATCGCTGAATTCAGAAGAAAATTCTCTATTTAATGACATAATAAAGAATACATAATGGCATTTAAAAATTGTAACATTGGTCCATAAGTTTATTACCACTGACTTTAAAATAATAATAGTTATGTCAAAATATGTCCCCCTCTATGCCTTATAAAATATCATAATCACTTTTTTGTGTAACTTTTCATATAAATGAATAAAAGGTACTGCTCGATTATCATGATACATCCTGTATAGTATAAAAATGATAATAGAAAAAAATAAAAATAAATACTCGGTTAGTTTCAATAAGGGAAATTTTATTGCAATACGTATTTCGGCTTGTTAGGCCATCATCAGGAAGGAAAGAACCGAATGAGACGAAAACATGATACAATTTAAATAGCAGATACGAGTATAATTAAAAGAAATGGGGATCATAGTGGACAAATCAATGGAGATTTATAAAGGTCTATTTGTTCGTTTACCGTCTTTCAAAGTAAATAAATGAGTATTTTATTATATTTATTAATTTATTTTTACCTCTCGCTAAGAGAGGTATTGGATTTATGCTAAAAATCACATATTCAGATTTTATTGAATAAGCACGTTTTATCGAGGTGAACTTAGCGATGCGTCGCCCAGCGACGGGCTAGTGTAGGCCTACCGTTCAACCAAGTATATCGCAACTAAATTCTTCATTAATAAGGGTGATATAAAGAATCCTGGAGTAATATACAGTGATTACTCGATGCAGGGAAAATTACTAGTGCCCGTAGATATTAATTAAATTATAAACAGAAATGTGACGATTGAATTTTAAATCAAAATACAGAATTTATTTTAATAGTCATCTGCTGCACCCCTACGGGATGGCCAGCTACATGGCTATATGGGGGTGATTAGTAGAGTCCTTAGCTATAAAGTCAAATAGTATTTGAAGTGGTACAATGCCGTATTTTTTTTATTTTAATTATTTTTCAGACTTTGTATAAAGCAATGTATATGCGGTTATGTTTAAGGGTTACCTACAACACCCCTACGGGATGGCCAGCTACAAGGCTATATGGGGGTGATTAGTAGGGTCCTTAGGTATAAAATCAAATAGAAATTGAAGTGGTACAACGCCGTATTTTTTTTTATTTTAATTATTTTTCAGACTTAGTATAAAGTAATGTATATGCGGTTATGTTTAAGGGTTACCTACAACAGCCCTACGGGATAGGCAGCCACAAGGCTATATGGGGGTGATTAGTAGGGTCCTTATCTATAAAATCAAATAGAAATTGAAGTGGTACAACGCCGTATTTTTTTATTTTAATTATTTTTCAGACTTAGTATAAAGTAATGTATATGCGGTTATGTTTAAGGGTTACCTACAACACCCCTACGGGATGGGCAGCCACAAGGCTATATGGGGGTGATTAGTAGGGTCTTTAGCTATAAAATAAAAAAGTATTTGAAGTGGTACAACGCCGTTTTTCTTGTATTTTAATTATTTTTCAGACTATGTATAAAGCAATGTATATGCGGTTATGTTTAAGGGTTACCTACAACACCCCTACGGGATGGCCAGCTACAATGCTATATGGGGGTGAATAGTAGGGTACTTAGCTATAAAATAATAAAGTATTTGAAGTGGTACAACGCCGTTTTTCTTGTATTTTAATTATTTTTCAGACTATGTATAAAGCAATGTATATGCGGTTATGTTTAAGGGTTACCTACAACACCCCTACGGGCTGGCTAGCTACAAGGCTATATGGGGGTGATTAGTAGGGTACTTAGCTATAAAATAATAAAGTATTTGAAGTGGTACAACGCCGTTTTTCTTGTATTTTAATTATTTTTCAGACTATGTATAAAGCAATGTATATGCGGTTATGTTTAAGGGTTACCTACAACACCCCTACGGGATGGCCAGCTACAATGCTATATGGGGGTGAATAGTAGGGTCCTTAGGTATAAAATCAAATAGAAATTGAAGTGGTACAACGCCGTATTTTTTTTATTTTAATTATTTTTCAGACTTTGTATAAAGCAATGTATATGCGGTTATGTTTAAGGGTTACCTACAACACCCCTACGGGATGGGCAGCCACAAGGCTATATGGGGGTGATTAGTAGGGTCTTTAGCTATAAAATAAAAAAGTATTTGAAGTGGTACAACGCCGTTTTTTGTATTTTTTTATTTTTCAGACTATGTATAAAGCAATGTATATGCGGTTATGTTTAAGGGTTACCTACAACACCCCTACGGGATGGCCAGCTACAATGCTATATGGGGGTGAATAGTAGGGTCCTTAGGTATAAAATCAAATAGAAATTGAAGTGGTACAACGCCGTATTTTTTTTATTTTAATTATTTTTCAGACTTTGTATAAAGCAATGTATATGCGGTTATGTTTAAGGGTTACCTACAACACCCCTACGGGATGGGCAGCCACAAGGCTATATGGGGGTGATTAGTAGGGTCTTTAGCTATAAAATAAAAAAGTATTTGAAGTGGTACAACGCCGTTTTTTGTATTTTTTATTTTTCAGACTATGTATAAAGCAATGTATATGCGGTTATGTTTAAGGGTTACCTACAACACCCCTACGGGATGGGCAGCCACAAGGCTATATGGGGGTGATTAGTAGGGTCTTTAGCTATAAAATAAAAAAGTATTTGAAGTGGTACAACGCCGTTTTTTGTATTTTTTTATTTTTCAGACTATGTATAAAGCAATGTATATGCGGTTATGTTTAAGGGTTACCTACAACACCCCTACGGGATGGCCAGCTACAATGCTATATGGGGGTGAATAGTAGGGTCCTTAGGTATAAAATCAAATAGAAATTGAAGTGGTACAACGCCGTATTTTTTTTATTTTAATTATTTTTCAGACTTTGTATAAAGCAATGTATATGCGGTTATGTTTAAGGGTTACCTACAACACCCCTACGGGATGGGCAGCCACAAGGCTATATGGGGGTGATTAGTAGGGTCTTTAGCTATAAAATAAAAAAGTATTTGAAGTGGTACAACGCCGTTTTTTGTATTTTTTATTTTTCAGACTATGTATAAAGCAATGTATATGCGGTTATGTTTAAGGGTTACCTACAACACCCCTACGGGATGGCCAGCTACAATGCTATATGGGGGTGAATAGTAGGGTCCTTAGGTATAAAATCAAATAGAAATTGAAGTGGTACAACGCCGTATTTTTTTTTATTTTAATTATTTTTCAGACTTAGTATAAAGTAATTTATATGCGGTTATGTTTAAGGGTTACCTACAACACCCCTACGGGATGGCCAGCTACAATGCTATATGGGGGTGAATAGTAGGGTCCTTATCTATAAAATCAAATAGAAATTGAAGTGGTACAACGCCGTATTTTTTTATTTTAATTATTTTTCAGACTTAGTATAAAGTAATGAAATAAAATAAATAAATAAATATTTCATCACGGCATATTACCCATTGCTGGGTGTGCCAATCTGCTTCATACACAGATATCGGTAATGATGGAATATTTGTACCGTGTGGGCGCTTACCAGGCGTCACCTCACGGGCACTCATTGCTGGCGTGGAGAGTGCGCCACAGGGGTCAATTTTGTGCCATTAAAATGCGATGTAATTTTTGGCGTCGGTCGGGATCGAACCCGGGTCCCCAGATTCGCGACCAGACACTCAGGCACACGGCCACGAGACCCCATATAAAGTAATATATATGCGGTTATGTTTAAGGGTTACCTACAACACCCCTACGGGATGGCCAGCTACAATGCTATATGGGGGTGATTAGTAGGGACCTTAGCTATAAAATAAAAAAGTATTTGAAGTGGTACAACGCCGTATTTTTTGTATTTTAATTATTTTTCAGACTATGTATAAAGCAATGTATATGCGGTTATGTTTAATGTTTACCTACAACACCCCTACGGGATGGCCAGCTACAAGGCTATATGGGGGTGATTAGTACGGTCCTTAGCTATAAAATCAAATAGAAATTGAAGTGGTACAACGCCGTATTTTTTTTATTTTAATTATTTTTCAGACTTAGTATAAAGTAATGTATATGCGGTTATGTTTAAAGGTTACCTACAACACCCCTACGGGATGGCCAGCTACAAGGCTATATGGGGGTGATTAGTAGGGTCCTTAGCTATAAAATAAAAAAGTACTTGAAGTGGTACAATGCCGTATTTTTTTATTTTAATTATTTTTCAGACTTTGTATAAAGCAATGTATATGCGGTTATGTTTAAGGGTTACCTACAACACCCCTACGGGCTGGCTAGCTACAAGGCTATATGGGGGTGATTAGTAGGGTACTTAGCTATAAAATAATAAAGTATTTGAAGTGGTACAACGCCGTTTTTCTTGTATTTTAATTATTTTTCAGACTATGTATAAAGCAATGTATATGCGGTTATGTTTAAGGGTTACCTACAACACCCCTACGGGATGGCCAGCTACAATGCTATATGGGGGTGAATAGTAGGGTCCTTAGGTATAAAATCAAATAGAAATTGAAGTGGTACAACGCCGTATTTTTTTTATTTTAATTATTTTTCAGACTTTGTATAAAGCAATGTATATGCGGTTATGTTTAAGGGTTACCTACAACACCCCTACGGGATGGGCAGCCACAAGGCTATATGGGGGTGATTAGTAGGGTCTTTAGCTATAAAATAAAAAAGTATTTGAAGTGGTACAACGCCGTTTTTTGTATTTTTTTATTTTTCAGACTATATATAAAGCAATGTATATGCGGTTATGTTTAAGGGTTACCTACAACACCCCTACGGGATGGCCAGCTACAATGCTATATGGGGGTGAATAGTAGGGTCCTTAGGTATAAAATCAAATAGAAATTGAAGTGGTACAACGCCGTATTTTTTTTTATTTTAATTATTTTTCAGACTTAGTATAAAGTAATTTATATGCGGTTATGTTTAAGGGTTACCTACAACACCCCTACGGGATGGCCAGCTACAATGCTATATGGGGGTGAATAGTAGGGTCCTTATCTATAAAATCAAATAGAAATTGAAGTGGTACAACGCCGTATTTTTTTATTTTAATTATTTTTCAGACTTAGTATAAAGTAATGAAATAAAATAAATAAATAAATATTTCATCACGGCATATTACCCATTGCTGGGTGTGCCAATCTGCTTCATACACAGATATCGGTAATGATGGAATATTTGTACCGTGTGGGCGCTTACCAGGCGTCACCTCACGGGCACTCATTGCTGGCGTGGAGAGTGCGCCACAGGGGTCAATTTTGTGCCATTAAAATGCGATGTAATTTTTGGCGTCGGTCGGGATCGAACCCGGGTCCCCAGATTCGCGACCAGACACTCAGGCACACGGCCACGAGACCCCATATAAAGTAATATATATGCGGTTATGTTTAAGGGTTACCTACAACATCCCTACGGCCAGCTACAATGCTATATGGGGGTGATTAGTAGGGACCTTAGCTATAAAATAAAAAAGTATTTGAAGTGGTACAACGCCGTATTTTTTGTATTTTAATTATTTTTCAGACTATGTATAAAGCAATGTATATGCGGTTATGTTTAAAGGTTACCTACAACACCCCTACGGGATGGCCAGCTACAAGGCTATATGGGGGTGATTAGTAGGGTCCTTAGCTATAAAATAAAAAAGTACTTGAAGTGGTACAATGCCGTATTTTTTTATTTTAATTATTTTTCAGACTTTGTATAAAGCAATGTATATGCGGTTATGTTTAAGGGTTACCTACAACACCCCTACGGGCTGGCTAGCTACAAGGCTATATGGGGGTGATTAGTAGGGTACTTAGCTATAAAATAATAAAGTATTTGAAGTGGTACAACGCCGTTTTTCTTGTATTTTAATTATTTTTCAGACTATGTATAAAGCAATGTATATGCGGTTATGTTTAAGGGTTACCTACAACACCCGTACGGGATGGCCAGCTACAAGGCAATATGGGGGTGATTAGTAGGGTCCTTAGGTATAAAATCAAATAGAAATTGAAGTGATACAACGCCGTTTTTTTTATTATTTTAATTATTTTTCAGACTTAGTATAAAGTAAAGTATATGCGGTTATGTTTAAGGGTTACCTACAACACCCCTACGAGATAGCCAGCTACAAGGCTGTATGGAGGTGATTAGTAGGGTCCTTAGCTATAAAATAAAAATGTATTTGAAGTGGTACAACGCCGTTTTTCTTGTATTTTACTTATTTTTCAGACTATGTATAAAGCAATGTATATGCGGTTATGTTTAAGGGTTACCTACAACACCCGTACGGGATGGCCAGCTACAAGGCTATATGGGGGTGATTAGTAGGGTCCTTAACTATAAAATAAAAATAGTATATTGTGTTATTAGGAGTAAAAGTGAGAGTTTGTGTGACGAGCGTGGAAGTTTAAACGACGAGCGAAGCGAGTCGGATAAATGGACGCGAGGCACACAAAGACACTTTTACTCCGAATGACACATTGTATTTTTTCTTCAAACGTAGATATTTTAAGAAAAATATCTACTACTGACGTTACATTTTACGTAAATTACGTTTGCGATTTCAATTGCCCTATAGCTATGGATACTTATTTGTTCCCTTTTGGTTATAAACATTGAAATGAAAATTTTCACGTTTTGACGTTTAAATAAAAACTGTGCAATTTTATATCCTCCTTGTATGCAATTATGTCGGAATTTGAAGGATTATAATGTATGCCCCCTGAAGTTGTTCGATTGGAAGGAAATCTAACAGTGTGGCTGAAAGATATGTCCAGAAATCTCTGCAAAACAATATATTCTTTTCTTATCACTTTAATTCTAAGTATACTTATGCTCATTACCGTCCCTGTAATTGTAATCTGTAAGTCTGCTATTCTTTAATAATGTTATTTCCTCAAAAGTAAACTCTGTTTATATTTCAATTCACAGGTTATATATTTAAATTTGACAGCTATGGATCGTATTTAGTAACTTTATTCTTAGGTTACCTAGCGTGTTATAGTGACATTTAGGGCGATATTATAGGTTTCTTTTATTAAGGCTATTTCTTATTCGTTGATTTTGTATAGTTTCTATGGATATTTATTTATTTTATTTCTACTCCGGCGGCGTAGAAATTAAACTTCTACCTTGTGAATCAAGTCACAAAAGATGCTACTTTTATGACGTTTGAAGAAAAAAGTATTTTAAGTGGTACAATGCCGTATTTTTTTATTTTATTATTTTTTAGACTTTGTATAAAGCAATATATATATATATATATATATATATATATATATATATATATATATATATATATATATATATATATATATATATATATATATATGCGGTTACGTTTAAGGGTTCACTACAACAACCCTACGGGATGGCCAACCACAATGCTATATGGAGGTGATTAGTAGGGTCCTTACCTATAAAATAAAATAGAATTTGAAGTGGTACAATGCCGTATTTTTTTTTATTTTAATTATTTTTTAGACTTATAAAGCAATATATATACAGGGTGTAACACCAGAACCGACCACCGCCATTATTTTCTTTATTATAGTTACAAAAAAATACTATAGAACAAATTTGTAGGAGACCAAGTGGGACATCCCATTAAAAAAGAGAATATTTTTTAAACCAGTGGTTGTCAAGTTACAACATAAAGTTATATTTTTTCAAATGGGATTATACATATTTTTTATGCCTATTCGATAGAGTGTTTTTTTCTGAATTCAACTATGAGATTATTTTATATAACATAACAAAACATAACAAAAATATTGAGAAAAATTCAATTGAAATTTAAATAAATTTTATTTGACCTTATAGTTAAGGACCCTACTAATCACCCCCATATAGCCATGTAGCTGGCCATCCCGTACGGGTGTTGTAGGTAACCGTTAAACATAACCGCATATACATTGCTTTATAAATAGTCTGAAAAATAATTAAAATACAAAAAAAACGGCGTTGTACCACTTCAAATACTTTTTTATTTTATAGCCAAGGACCCTACTAATCACCCCCATATAGCCTTGTGGCTGGCCATCCCGTAGGGGTGGTGTAGGTAACCATTAAACATAACCGCATATACATTGCTTTATACATAGTCTGAAAAATAATTAAAATACAAGAAAAACGGCGTTGTACCACTTCAAATACATTTTTATTTTATAGCTAAGGACCCTACTAATCACCCCCATATAGCCTTGTGGCTGCCTATCCCGTAGGGCTGTTGTAGGTAACCCTTAAACATAACCGCATATACATTGCTTTATACATTGTCTGAAAAATAATTAAAATACAAAAAAACGGCGTTGTACCACTTCAAATACATTTTTATTTTATAGCTAAGGACCCTACTAATCACCCCCATATAGCCTTGTGGCTGCCCATCCCGTAGGGGTGTTGTAGGTAACCCTTAAACATAACCGCATATACATTGCTTTATACATAGTCTGAAAAATAATTAAAATAAAAAAAATACGGCGTTGTACCACTTTAATTTCTATTTGATTTTATAGCTAAGGACCCTACTAATCACCCCCACATAGCCTTGTAGCTGACCATCCCGTAGGGGTGTTGTAGGTAACCCTTAAACATAACCGCATGTACATTGCTTTATACGTAGTCTGAAAAATAATTAAAATACAAAAAATACGGCGTTGTACCACTTCAAATACTTTTTTTATTTTATAGCTAAGGACCCTACTAATCACCCCCATATAGCCTTGTGGCTGCCCATCCCGTAGGGGTGTTGTAGGTAACCCTTAAACATAACCGCATATACATTACTTTATATATATATTTCTGTTTATAATTTAATTAATATCTACGGGCACTAGTAATTTTCCCTGCATCGAGTAATCACTGTATATTACTCCAGGATTCTTTATATCACCCTTATTAATGAAGAATTTAGTTGCGATGTACTTGGTTGAACGGTAGGCCTACACTCGCCCGTCGCTGGGCGACGCATCGCTAAGTTCACCTCGATGCACGTTTTAAGGTCCCTACAATCCGATTTTAACATTTTTACGATGATGTCTGTGTGTGTGTGTGTGTGTGTGTGTGTGTGTGTGTGTGTGTGTGTGTGTGTGTGTGGATGTGTGTGTGTGTGTGTGTGTGTGTGTGTGGGATGTTGGAAGGACGGTTACTCAAAAACTATAAGACTTAAAATTTGTTTAACAACGTATTTCCCAATCGGACATTCATGGGAAGATCTGAAAAGGTTTTGGTAACAATTGGACAACCGGAAGTAGAAGATTCTTGAAAAAAATCTTCTAAATATTATTTTTTGAAAATTTTTCGTGGTAATATTAAAGAAAATTAAATTCTCTATCTGATACATTTAAATATTTTATTATATATTCCATAGATTTAGAGATAAAAGAAGTATAATATATAAAATAATCTGTTGTAATAAATTTGACAGCCGAAAGAATGCCATGAAAAATAGTTGATAATTTAAATTATTTGTAACTGACAGATAAATGTCAGTGTCAGAAATAATGAGTAATGAAAGAAAAATGTACTTGGAGAATCCCTTAATTCTTGATCTGTGACTATTATGTAGATGACAAGTCTAGGTTGAAGGACTTAAATTTGTTTCAAACATTATGGGACAATGTACACCAGTACTATAGACTAGAGTAACTTTGAATTGCGAAAAAGCTATCAAATTCTTCTCAAGTAAGTTGTAAATATTGACAAAATTACACATCGATATAAGAATAATCGGAGTGCAATCTATCCGTCACTTTATTAAAGGGAATTAGTGTTATTTAGATATAACATGTATGAAAAAATAAAATGTAAAAGAAGATATGTAAGAATAGATGCACAATCCATATATACATTTTAGACCGCCCAAAATTAATGTTTTTACTAGAAGAATATGAAGAGAAAGTAAACAACGTTGTTCGAATTGAAAATTGCTGTTACCAGCCTAATATTTATATATAGTACTCTACTTTGTAATTTATTGTAACATAATTTATGGTAAAATATCTTCATGTTGAGACATGCTATTATTGAATAACAAAGAAGTTTATACGTCATAGATTTATATGAATATATTATTTGTATTTATAAAAATATTCTTTGCTTTATGCATACAGCCAGGTAAAATATACGGCGAGAGGTTATGTGCTGGCCACATCAGATTTTTTATATTCGTCTTCTTTATAAACACACTTTCTTTTTGGCATTTTGAAATTCGATAAATAAATGAAGCAGTTTCTGTAAAAATGTGTTTAAAAAATAAAAATAATACTTATACATATAATTTAATATGTACTTACTCATAAATTAAAGTAAGAACATACTTTATTATACGGATCTATGACAATTTTGTTAGGCAACGGGCAACCCCTACATAAAAATTTCCAACCCGCGGGGTGGAAGTGAAATATATTATTTCCCACCCAAGAGATTGTCATTGCAGTTAGGAATGACGTATTTACCAACCTCTAAAATGTTAGGAATCGACATATAACTATAATGATTGTGAATAAAATAATATTACTGTTTCTTTACCATAAATGCCATTATTGTTTTGAAATGAGAAATGCAGTTCAAATAATGTGCGTGAACTGTTTTCTCTCATTTGACTTTTAAATGGGTGGGCCAATGGGTGGGCCAGAGTTTTTGCAGGGTGGGCCAATTATCTGGAACTGACTTATGCAGGGTTTACAATCTTTTATGGACGGTTGGGTTTGTTTGCGGTCAGGACTCATAAATTATTCGAACTTGAAGGCATCAATTTTAGGGTAAGAAATGGGCCGTATTAAAAAAAATCATACTCAATGTTTGTATAAAATTTGTAAATTGAAACTATATAATAAATAAAAAAACAAAACAAAATTTTAGTTTATTAACTGGGAAGAAATATTTACATATAAAAAAAAACAACACATAGTAATATAGAGATTTAGTACAGAGTGCATAGCACACTGCAGTCAGATAAAGAAAACAAAATACATTATAACAAAAAACAACATATTGCAATAAAATAAAGATTTAGTACAAAGTACATGTACAGTACAGTGCAGTTAGATATAGAAAAAAATATTTACATATAAGAAAAAACAACACATTACACTAAAGTTGAGATGTAGTACAGAGTACATGTACACTACGGTCAGATTTCGAAAAAAATATTTACATATACCTAAGAAAAGAACAACTCAGTTTTCTTATTCACTGTCGCTATCACTATCATTGCCACCCACTTCAATTATAAGTTTGTTTACGTGATTCGCCCTATACCCATTTTCAATATCCACTACATGCCTCACTGAATTCTTCCAACTTTCTGTACTGGTCATATCAGCTATGTATCTAATTTTTGCATGTACCTCAAAAGAAAATTTCAAATAACAGTTTATATTTAAAATTACATTAGAATTTATTGTAATCCCTATAATATTGTAATCATTTAATCTCTTTTCACTTTACAAATTGACGTTAGAAGAAATACACTTAAAACGAATTATTATTTTAATACAGATTTAAAAGTACATCTTGAATGCAAATTTCGGGTACGGCCCAGGGCCCTGATTCTGTAATTTGCGTGAGCATTTACGACACCAATACTAACACAAATTAGTCACATGTATACAGTATGCCATCTATTAGAGATCTGAAGAACTACTAGTTATGACGTCATACATTGCGAGACACGCAAATATAGTTGCGTGACCTACAGAGGTCCTGTTTCTTACTTGCGTGACTACCTATCTCACTTTAATTCTGTAGTTGTCTCGTATTGCTGTCATTTTGCGCGTTTTGTTGTTGTTTTATTTTTATTTTTATATTACGTCTTTTTTTGTTTCTTGTTATTTTTAATTTGTTTTTATTTTTATCGTTTCTTTTTAGTGATTAAATAATTCACAAATGTAAGTGTATCATAATTTGAGGTTATCAATTTACCTTATTATTTGGTTTATATTGTTAAAATTGTTTCAGATTATACCTATTTCTCCTCATAATGGCTTTAGCTGGCATTTTTATAGCTTTAGCTGAGGAGGAGATATTAGAAGAAAGGTATGATACCCGAATAATACGTAGAAAGTTGAGGGATGGATAAAATCCTTTCGAAATGAGGAATACAGAATTTTTTTTTTAGATTAAGCAAAGAAGCCTGTGTGACATTGACGCTATGATGATTTCAAACCTAATACCAATATTAAACTTCGCGACATAAAAACCGAATGCACAAAATTCCCCATAAAAGTCACTAGGAACAAACAGTGACGTCATTTAATGTAGTCACGCAAATGTAGTCACGCAAATGCTCACGCAAGTTACAGAATAAGGGCCCAGGACAGAAAACTCTACCTGGCTCCGAGTACCAAAACCGCAAGTCCATAAAACTTTATAACGACCAATTGGCAGTATCTATAATGAGTTTCAAATATTTGTTTCTCCAACTATACATATAATTCTATAATGTGCCATTGCCGCCCTGATGTGACTGCGTTAAGGCTGATTAGGGTTGTTTGTTGCGGTATAAAAACAAAGAGCGGCAATTCGAGGTAAAAGTTTAGGGGATTTCTAATGAAATTCAATAGAAATATGACGCGTAATGCAACCAATAACAAGCGGGTGGTAGGCGGAGATTCGCCCTTCCATAAATGGCATAAATTGGCATTTCAATTTTGTATGTACTTTCTGGGAGTGCAGACATAATTTTTTTGAGCGATTTTATCTGGAGTCTGGAGTGTGTATTGCCCGAAATTATTAGAGGTAATAGGTTTAGAAAAAGAAAATATGTAGACCCGGAATTTATACAAAAGCTCAACAAATAAAAAATAAGATATCTAATTAGGGGTTTTTACGTAATATAATTTTATAAATATATTATATTTAAACTAATAATATTATTATTACACATGCCTTATAATCAAAAGAGTTTTATCGATTTTTAAGAACAAGAAACTTATGTCATTTGTCAGTATTAACATTAAACCATTGCTTACCGACATGTTTAAACTAATATCCATTTGTCGAGGATTAGTAAAAGTTCTGAACAATAGAAGAATAATTTGTATAAACGCAAGAAAAAAGGGCCAGTAAACCATTTTATTTTATTACTCTTATAGTCCTATCCCCACTCAAAAATACTAAGGGTAGATGCGGCAGGTATAGACAAATCGTGTCTCTCATTTGCGAATTGCGACACAAGTGGACATAGTTATCAATTGCAAATAAGTTGATATTTTTATTTTATACAAATGTTACTAAAATGTATTATATAAATACTTTGTTTTTCTCAAATATTGTTAATTGTTTATTTACTGTATTTTTTATCTTTCACGGAGATTTCAAATTTATTTCAATTTTTAGTTTCATTCATTATTTATACAACTTTTTTGTCAATTAAAAATTGAAGATCTAGAGTTAAACAGTTATCATTCTAATAAATTACTGTTCATATATAAAGAAAAAATATGATTCAGATTCTGAACGTTTGTTTCGATTTCTTTGTCCACACGACTTCATTAAAACTTCTCTGAAATAATATAAATAAAATATTTTTTACAATTATATTAGTTTATATGTAGAATACATATATTCTTTTATATTAATAATATAGGAAGTATTCCATTTGTTGCAATTAAAATCTATCTTATTATCAGTATTATATTTTGTCTCATTTTAAATTTGCTACGCTTTACTCTATAATACCGACACACGAGGATAGACATGTGAACTATTTTACATTTTACTAAAACTTTTGCTACTGATGCCAATTATTTCACCAGATATATAGTCACCATTTTCTAAAAATCCAGCAGTGCACTAAAGTTCAAATTTAGTATTACCCACTAACATATTTTATAAACTTTATGATTTGAGATAAATTTGGCGCGATTTTATCATTCAGTTCGAGAAATATATTTTTTTAAAAGAACTAAAATTTATTTCATTTGACGAACAAAAAAAATATGTATTTTAATTATGTATGTTTGAGAGAAATATCATTCCACAGAAAAGAGAAAATGATGACGAAAAAAAAAACACTATTTTGTGTATGCAACCCGCAATACGTTAAAGCACCCTTAACATTAGTTCCACTTTGGCGCTGCGATCTTATTTCCCATAGGGTACCTATATACTCAGGGTATGGCCATGACGTAGCTCGCGTTTCGTCCGCCATTAGAGGGCCACTGTCATATTCGTTGTTGTTGCGCAAATTATTATGTATTTTCGTGGCTACTTGTTTTATTTTAATGCAAAACACATTTAAATATACTTCTAATATTTATTTAAAGTGTAAGTAATACTTTTATTTTATTTATATGTGTATTTTCTTGAGATACTCACTACGATGACTGGCAATATTGAAAACACATAAAAATTACCAATATTAAGCACAAACATTTAAATTTTTAAAAGGTAAGTTTAAAATATATACATATTATGTAAATAATGACCACAGTTATTAAATTTGATGTGATAAAAACAACCTATATCCTATGCGCTACATAACCTCTAAATCTATGTCATAATAATAAATGTGTATTTCTTAAATAAATGAATTTTTATTACCTTTTTAGATTCATAGTGTGATTATTTAATATTCCTGTATAATATAATATCACATTTCTTACAAATAAATAGGGAAATGAATTATCAATATGTTTGACATTGGCTCGCTTATGGCGGCGATCTTGCCCCATGGCCATATCCTGTATATAAAGGTACCCTAATTTCCCATTGCCTATAATGTATTTAAAAGCCATTATATATCCAGAGTTGCCAGATTGGGTGATTTATCGCCAATTGGGCTACAAAAAATATATTTTCGCGACTAATATTTACAATCGGCGATAGGGGACTGATTTGGGCTACCAATTTTAAAAAAAAAAACATTAAACTAATCAAAATATATTTAAAAGCGGATTATATTCTACACTGCAACCCGCAAACCCTCACATTATAGCGATACAGCCTATGTTTGTGTTTATTCATTGGTTTCTGCCTTGCCCTGAGCATTGCGACATTTGACGCTTGGTGCGCGCCGTGTGTGTCACCTTTGGATTATACTTCTCCCTTCTCCTGTTGTTAATATTCATGGCATGCTATACTTGCACGTTTCATGCTGGTTTTGTAACTGGTTATATAATTTTTTCTGTGCTTAAGCAATAAATGTATAATTTATTATTATAAATAAAACTTCAACTAATCAGTTGAATATATATTTCATAATAAATAACAAAATAACGAAATGTAATAGTAATTATAATATGCTATTGTTATAAACGAGGAAAAGACTCCGTCCACCTCTAAAATTGGTAAAAATGGAAAGGTGATTCATTTATAAGTCAAAGTTTGGGCAACTCCAGTCTCAATTTACCGCACGCCAGCTATACATAAATATTTAAAATTGGGCGCCATGATTGGGGTACTTTTATTTTAATGCAGAGGGCGACTATTAGTTCTGAAATTGGCGACATTGCTATAAAATAATCTGGCAGTGGCAACACTGTATATATCTTTGTTAATGTTAATGGACTATCTTCACAGTGTTGGTTGTGTGTTGTGTTGATTTTACATTTGGTGTTGGTGTATCATCATTCTTGTATGTATTTGTGTTAATTATTAAGCAGTAGTTTACAAGCCTTGAAATGTGTGACGAAGAGAATATATTTTGTAACGCTGTTAAAAATGGGCAGTAAGTATTCGTGCTTTGTGTTGTATAATGTTTTTTGTTTAACGTAAAAGTTGGTAAACGTAGATTTATAAGAAAAAAACAATAAAATTCGGATACGGATAAAAGATAGTTTTTAATTATTTTTTCATTTATTATTTAACTTGAATATAGAATAGAGATATGATATTATAAACATATTCTGTACTATACTATAATCTTCTCTTCAGTGGCGGCTTGCGCTTGTCGGGGTAGACAGGTGAGGCAGTACCTCACCAGAAAGAAATAACTCAGAATATTATTTTAACAAATTACTAATTCGAACTAATAAGCTGTAAATAATGTATAGTAGTATGTAAATTAAATTTCAACTTATTCCGTTAATACTTGTCTTTATAAATATCACAAGAACAATTTAAGTCATCACAACTAATATGTAATCCAGTTGTGAGACTTGCCTATGACATATACTCGAAATGAATAGTATAATGTCTAATGTTTTTGATACTTCGATACGTACGCTAGAGTTGTTTGAAGCTAGCCTCATATGCAAAATGCAATGAGTGCGTAAAGAATAAAACATAGGTATTTTCGGGTGCTTTCCACACGGCCCTTGTTCTAAGGTGATGCTGCCTGTATGTAAAATTTGGAAAGGTTTCGTAGCGGTAGGGATGATGTTTAAATTTACATTTAGGGGTCTCCGATCGTATTTTGTTATTTGACATATTTCACAGCTATTAATAAATGTTTGAATAGATTTTCTTAATTTTGGCCAATAATATTGTTGTTTTATGCGTGCTTCTGTTTCGTCGATACCGCGGTGATTAGTTTTGCCACAATGGTAATTCGATATGATTTGTGTGATTTCTTCGTTATCGGTAACGTCTCTTAAATATTTTGTACATTTTACTAAATTTAGTTGAGAATTTTTGAAATAATTTTGAAGTATTAGACTGAATTTCTCGTATAGTTCATTTTGGAAATAAATGTGGTATTTTACTTTTGGTACTATGTATTCTTTAATGAATGCAATCATTTAATCTTTGTAATTAAATTTTGAAAAATCTACTTCCAATCGTAATTTTTTATTAACGTATAATTTTGTAATTTTTACTTGTTTGGGATTAAAATCGCCTTCTGTTATGATGATTTGATTTTTGCCATAGTTTACAGGGCATT
The DNA here is from genome assembly GCA_951394225.1 of Harpalus rufipes. NCBI lineage: Eukaryota > Metazoa > Arthropoda > Insecta > Coleoptera > Carabidae > Harpalus > Harpalus rufipes. The sequence goes on from OX596285.1 coordinate 16,110,741, forward strand.
CTACTATTGGGATTCCGAAAATAGGATTTTCTTTACTTGAATGTATTGTGATATCGCTATCGCTTGTGTCGTCATCGTTTATCTCATTATGATGTGAGTCACCTACCTCGACTGCAAGGGATTGAATATCGTCGTCTTTATTATCTGTTTTATTTTTTAACTCTGTATTAAATTTTTCTATGAATTTATAAAAGTGTTTCATGTTTTCTGCTTCGTTTATGTTTAATTCGATCTGGGGAATTTCGTTTTCAGGGAGTTTGTAAACAGTTATTAATGTGTCGGTGTTATCAAGTATGTATTTTAACATTAGTTTAATTTCGGTCCAAACTTGGTCGTCATGTCCACATGCAATTTTTGGTATACTTAAATTTTTTATTTTATGATGCAAACAGAATTTTTGCAGATTTAATAAGGTATAGAATATGTCTTGTTTAGTGGGTTTATTGTAATAATTTTCTTTTGTTATTAAGTACAGTATATATTTTAGTGGGGTTTTTAAATATACTAGGTTATGAAGTTGAGGATTTTGAGGTGCGTCGAATAGATTACCTATTACTTCTACGATATTGTCGTTATTGTGATTAAGGTAATGTTTCTTATCTAAATAGTCTTTGTATAAAGCTAGTGTCGTCTAATTGTGTTTGTAATTGTAGGTTTTGATTATTTTTAGTTTCTACAAGTATACGGCTTAAGGCGTCGGCATTGGTGTTAAGTTTGCCTTTCTTATAGATTATCTCATAGTCGTATTCCTCTTATTAATTTTTGGCTATATTGTTTTGACGAGAATAGCCATTGCAAGAGTCGATGGTCTGTATAGATTTTGAATTTGCGTCCTAATAAGTATGTTCTAAAGTACTGAGTTGCCCAAATGATAGCTACAAGTTCTTTCTCGATGGTAGAATAGTTTATCTCAGTGTCATTCAATGTCCTGCTTGCATAAGCTACTGGTAGGTCGTTGCTTAGGCCACCTTGAGATAGCACGGCTCCTATTGCTACTTGGCTAGCGTCGCATGTCAAGTTAAATTCTTTGTCAAAGTCTGGGTATTGGAGTAGCGGCTCATTAGTCAACAAATTCTTTCAATTTTCAAAACATTGTCTGTACTCAGTGTCGTTAAAGTCAATAACTGCACCTTTCTTTAAGCGTTTAGTCAGCGGTTTCGTTATTTTAGCGAAATCTTTAATAAATTGTCGATAATAGCCTAAAAGTCCTAAGAAACCTTTTATTTGTGTTGTAGTTTTTGGAATAGGAAAATTTAGAACGGCTGAAATTTTTGTCGGGATTTGGTTTCACGCCATCAGGGGTTACAATATGCCCGAGATATGCTACTTCTTTTTTGAAGAATTCGCATTTATCTAATTGTACTTTAAAATTTGAATTTTTCAAACGATCGAAAACTAATTTTAAATTTTGAATATGTTCTTGAAGGCTGGTGCTAAATATAATAATGTCATCGAGGTAAACGAGGCATTTTTCGTTTACTAATCCTCTCAGAACATTGCCCATAACGCGTTGGAATGTCGCGGGCGCGTTTTTTAAGCCAAAAGGCATACGAGTGAATTCATAATGCCCGTCTTCCGTATTAAATTCAGTTTTTTGTATGTCTTGTCTGTCCATTTCAATCTGGTGGAAGCCAGATGCTAAGTCTAACGTAGTAAAATAATGACAACGTCCAAGTTTGTCTAGTAAATCAGTTATATTTGGTAGTGGATATTTGTCGTTAATGGTCTTTTCATTCAGTTTCCTATAATCTACCATTATACGCCACTTGCGTTTACCGGATGCGTCAATCTTTTTGGGAACAACCCAAATAGGCGATGACCATGGAGAACATGATGGTCTGATTATATTTTGATCTAAAATATTTTATATTTGAGAACGTACCTCTTGTCGGTGAATTTCTGGGTATCTATAAGATTTTGTGTAAATAGGAATTTCGTCACTTGTTTTTATGGAATGTTTAATTTGATTAGTAAATGTTATTTTTTTTTTAATATGATATTGGCACTATAACATATATATACTGTAACGTTTTATTTATATGGGTGAAGTGTAAAACATAAAAGAGATATTATTAGTTAAAAGAATACGTTTATTAAATAGGATAAATATTAAAAGATAACAAAAGTAACTAACACTATGATTAAATAATTATAAACACTAATTTAAGACTACAAATATTATTAAATGCTTAATCAATATTTATATTATTACATTTATTTATGTTAACAACTCGTAGACTACTTATTTATATTACCGACTTCATTACTCGTTGCTTCTATATCACAGACTATCCCTCCGCTGTCAATCAGACGGTATTTATACAGCCCAGTGTCCTTCTAGAAATATCCGGCATCACAGCGATACCGAGTACAAAAGAATTAGGAACCTGCTTCAACGTGCATGTGTTATTCCGTCGTCGGGGATTGCATCATCACTCTGGTACATTATTTCAGTGGCGGCGCACATATACCCTTCTCTCAGGGGCGCACGTCACAATACTTTATTACTTGTTTTGGGGAGTGTAGTTTTAAATGGATGAACCCTGTTACTCATATAACAATCTTGGCAAAGATTGATAGAATTCTACTGAAGAATTGCAAATGATCAAGTTCATTTGAGAAGATTCAACAGGATTTATCTCCTAATTTGTAAGATTCAGGAAGTTCTGTATCACCTGCATTACGAATTTCCTTTCCTTGAATTTCTACAGAAACATAAATATAAGAAAAATTTATAAATACATACTATCATTTAAAAAGTAATTGATGTTCATTAAGATACCTGATGAGTTCTTTGTATGTGTTGAACACATAAAAATTCAAATAATGTGGGAACAAACATAATATGTATTTCATGTCAGCTTTTCATTTTTTCAGTTTGACATTTAAATTCCCATTATATTTTTTTGCATTGCCTTCTATGTTTAGTCTGCGTTATTTTTGTTATAGTGCTGCCTCTGAAGAAATATGCAAGGAACTATTTTCTCCTTGCCCCGTTAACCAATTGTTTCTTAATTGTTACCTATTTTTATCTCTCGCTTAAGAGAGGTATTGGAGTCATGCTAAAAATCGGATATCCAGATTTTAATGAATAAGCGCGCTTTAAGGTCTCTACAATTCGATTTTAACATTTTTACGATGATATCTGTGCGTCTGTGTATGGATGCATGTGTGTGTGTATGTGTATGTATGTGTGTGTGCGTGTGTGGTGTGTGTGTGTGTGTGTCTGTGTGTTGGAAGGACGATGTCTCAAAAATTATACGACTAAATATCTCATTAATGGGAAGAATTGAAAAGGTTTTGATAGCAATTGAACAACCGGAAGTAGCTGATTTTAATACATTTAAGTTAAAAAAATATAACATATAAAATAATCTGTTGTAATAAACTTCACAGCCCAAATAATGCCATGGAAACCAATTGAAAAATTAAAATGTTTCTAACTGACAGATAAATGTCAGTGTCAGAAATCCGGAGACATTACTGAAGACTTTTTCTGGGTAGTACATACATATATATATATATTATTTCTTTTATTAATAGTTAAATATTTAAAATTATAAGTATATTACATATACCCTTCACAAAATACTGTCAATCCCGACAATGAATTGGAAACATCTCGAAAAATTGAACAGTAGGACAAAATTTCTTCATACAATGAATTTAAAATTTAAAAATCTAAATATGAAGAACAGATGTAAGTGTAGGTATACAAGAAATGTTAAATACAATACTTATGTAACCAAATACGGAAGTGGTGAGAGGTATTGTGATGGCCACGACAGATTTTTATGTTCCAAAACATATCTAGGTATGTCACGGTTTTTTTTTTTGCTCATCCTGCATAAACCACAAACATATAGAATAACAAAAGTACATACGATTGGGCTATCTACAGATAATTTGAGCAAATTATTTTGAAGAGCTTTATTTTAGGAGCTATAACAAAAATCAAAACACTGGGTGATTTTGGACTATAGCTTTGTGAAATTACCAGGTTTTTGATTATAAACATGTGTATTTACATAAGTATCTTCCCACCAAGTTTCAAAATTTTAGTGCAACTATAGTACCAGTTATTAACAAAAGTGTGTCTGATAAGATGCACCTTCAAAGGGCTGTACGATTTGTAAACTTTGTAGTGAAAATTTTACGGCAAGTGCTGGCTTATCATCAGTTTCATGCTTTGGTACTTGTGGTAACATTCATACTACTTGTGCTGGATTAAAGAAAATTGAAAGCAACAATTTATCGGGTAATAATAATATAAAATGGTTTTATGATCAGTGCTTGAAAAGTGATAATTCAAACAAAATACTTAAATGAAACATTATGCGATCTAATTGAGTGGCCTCGGCGACAATTTTTCTCGTTACGCAAAAGAGTGATTTTGCAGCCTTGATATACAAATAACTATTATGACGTGACACGTGACGGGTGTGGATTTGATTCTATATTAGCCAAAAATATGAAAGCCGAGAATCCCGGCCATAATTCCACAGCGCCCGCCTATAGACTATCCATTTGAGTAAAGATGGTGGAACTCTCATGAAAAAACATTGTTTCAATGCCATTGGTCTACCACCGGTGACGTCACAAACTCATCGCAAAATTTAAAAAAAAAAAAAACATATCTTGCTTAATATAAGGAATTTTCATGTTGGGTTTACATTAATAATCATATACATATTTGTACAAAGTTTTATAAAAAAAATCTGATGTGGCCAGCACAATATCTTCCGCCATTTTTATGTATTTTATATAAATTCCACACAAGAAGTTTCTTGTATTTTCAGTAAAATTATTTCATATACATATTGTGTAAATTGTATTTGACACTGACATCTGTCAATTAGTAATATTGAATTATTGAAACTGTTTATGGTGACGCAGCATAGATTACAGGATTTATGAAAATTAATTTCTTTGTAATGTTTTTATCTCTAAATGCATTGAATATGAAGAAAATAATGCAATCAAATCGTATAGAGAACACAATATTCTTTAATATTTATAATAACATTAAATATCAAAAAATGACATTTAACTGTGTTTTTTTAAGAAAAACATGTATGTACGAGTAATATACATAATATTCAGAATTATAATGATCCAGTTTCAAGGAAAATAACTTTAATTTAAAAAATACGCATCAAAGCTATTTAGAAAAGTTCTTCAGAATTTAGTAATAACTTCCATTTTTTTATTAATTTATGCAATTTTCTTTTGAAAGTCATTTTTCATTTGCTTCTTACTCAGGCATAAAAAACAATTGACAAAAAAGTTAGTACTCATTAGATTCAGATTTTAATTTTAAACATTTTTCGTATTCACATTTTTAGTCTAATTTTATTAGAAAAACAATAATCGCCATATTTAAAAAATAAAATTATGTTCTCAATGTTTCAATCCTATACTCAGTATAAAACACAAATGTTTATTTTATTGCAGAGTACCGTTAGTGCAGCAGTTAATTGAACAGATGACACTGGAAGATAAAAGTAAGTGTTTGCTAATTGCATGTAAGGAGAAGACTTCGGACCATATCCAGATAGCAAAACTGCTAATTGAAGCCGCAGCCGACGTGAATGTTGAAGACAATGACACACCGTTGACAGCCCTCTGCAAAAATATCAGTACAGAGGAGCAGGTTGATCTAATCAAAATTCTCATCGAACAAGGAGCTAATGTTAACTCATTTTCACATGAAAATAATATGAATACACAAGATAATGATTATTATGATGATGACTACTTTCCCATCCCGACATACACCTCTGCTCTACACTTAGTCGTGTCTGATAACCATTATCATGTTGCTAAGTTACTGTTGCAAGCTGGAGCTGATGTTAATATTCAAGATTGGGAATCCGACACCCCAATCCTAACTGGATGTCTATCTTCTCGTTTTGACAATAGATATGACTTAGTGGAGTTGCTTGTTAATGCCGGTGCTAACATAAATGTTCAGGAAACAGGAGGATTTAATTATACTCCGTTACATTACGCAGTGGAAAAGGCAAATTTTCGTATTGCTGATTTGTTGTTGAAGAATGGAGCTGATGTTAATAGAAGTACAGTTCTCGATGGAATAGTGCCACTATTTTTGTTCCCAAAAGTCAAAGTAGACCAAATGGTACTTCAGTGTTTTGAGAATTTAGTGAGAGATACCGAGAATTCAAAAGTTTACGAAGAAAATTTTGAAGATTATTTTTATAAAGTGGCATCATTTCAAAATAAAGAAATGTTAGAAATTTTATTTCGGCATGGAATGGTGGTTGGTCCTTATGATCAGCTTAAAGCTCTTGATTCCGTTGTGAAAAGTTATAACGCCGATTCTAAAGCAGCAGCAGATGCTTTTAATTATTTGTGGGATAAAACTAATAATAATATTTTTAAAGATGATAATAGTGCTTCTATTATAGTTAATATGATTAACTATAACTGGTACGTACCACATAAAATATTGTGTTTTTTTAAAGTATTGAATGAATTTGAATCATTACCGTTTTGTGAAAATTATTTGTTTGAATTAGCGGTTAGTGTAATAGAGCGTTCAGCCAAAAATCTATACCCCTATTTTACTCGTGTAAACGTAATTGAAAATTTAGATTCAGTATTCAAATCAATTGACTTTTGTTGTGTCGTTCAAAAATTCTTTGAGAAAGGTGTTAAATTAGAAAGTAAAGATTTTGAGGGATTAATATATATATGCAGCAAATATTTTTTGTTAAACGATGTAGAGGGAGCTACTAAATTTTTAAATGTTTTTATTAATAATAACATAAATTTAAATGATAAAGGTATTATGCAGTTGGCAGTAGCAAACTGTCCTTTGTTAAGTGTGACTTTACTCCAATACTGCATCGTGTGTGACCCAATGGATATATTCGAGAATATTTTGCTAGCAAGAAGAGTAGACACAATGACACTCAGATTAATTGAAAAAGTTTTGAGATTATGTACTCCTTCCGAAGTATTACGAAGACAATGTGTAACATTATTGAAACATATAAAGGACCAAAATAATTATTACTCCAGTGAATTGAATCCTGGTGATTACCTTGCCCCAGTACTGAATTGTGTTCAAACTGAGTGTTCCGAAGAAGAGAAAGAAAAGAAATTCGTTAATTATTTATTAGATGTATTAGCATTAGATAGATTTCCAACACTAAAAGAACTTTCTCGTAATAAAGTTAGAGAACTTCTTAAAGAGAATTGCTCCGATACTAAAACATATTTGAAAAGTATAAAACATCTAGATGTACCGTCTGACGTAAAGAAAATTATACAATGCCAGAAATCTGTTTGTTCTTTTACATAAAATAGATTACAGTAAGTGAACACAGTCTAACAGTTTTGTTCATGCGTTTGTCATTGTTGCATACAAGGCGCTAGCCAAGTGTTTAATCCAAATGTTACAAAATATTAAAATTAGTAATACTTGCTATTGTTTAGTTTATGGTTATAAAAGGAGTATAAATCAACAAAGTTTGTGTAAATCATCGAGCTTACAAACAATAGACCCTATTTTGCCTATGTTATAAAAATGTTCCAAGTTAACGGTGCAGAAATATATCTCTATCCTCCAACAGTACGGAAGTCATGTGTAAAAGTATACTGCGCATGCGTTGTATACTATCGTGTATCTCTCTCTTTCATGCGTACAGTCGTATATATATTTTTTTCTTTATCACAAAACTACATTTTCATGTAAACATTGGACGTTTGGCATTTCGCATCAATGATTACGCCATTTTTATTTCACACTTCGTTCGTATAGGTTGCTATTTAAAAAATAAAAGTTGATAGTCGTATCTTGTAAACCTGACTTTATAAAAAATATCTACATCGGCCATAAAATAATATATTTAAAATAATAAAACTTTTACATGAGCCATTTTTTTCTATTACTTATAATAAAAAAAGTTAAAGGTTTGGGGGGGGGGGTCTTCCCAGACTCAACCTGTATATATCTGCACCGTTATGTTAAAACAAGGATGTTGCAAGTGCACTGCATCTATAGTTTGAAGGTCGATGGTGTAAATATAGACCGCGAAAAGAAAGGTGACTATAGCGACATTGAAGTGCTTGGAAAAGCTGATTTATTATACGCTTCAAAAAGTTTGTTATGTAAGGATATGAATATTGTATATCTTGTATGTTTCTATTTGAAATAAAAAAAATTGGTATCCATATTTTGAGAACCACTATTTGAATTTTTTTTTTCAGTTTATCATTGAAATACCCATGTAAAATAAAGATTCTTTGCTAATTTAACCAACTTCGTTTCTCTTGTAGATCTCCAGATCGCAATGGTAGCCACTTAAAAATGAACAAATAAATGTTGTAGAGAATTAAATTCTGCATTCAAATTAGGAAATCAATTTTAAAGTTTATTTTGAAGATTGCTGATTTATAGCGAATGCCATGGAACTCTTTAACAAAATTACGTACAATTGTATGACATCTTAACTGTCAAAAAAAGTTTGTGTAGAGAATATGAAAGAAAATAAAAAATACGGGTTAAATATTTTGTCTTATTCTTTCGATTAAACCAAAGAACAAAAAATCGAGCAACACCTCATTCTACCCACTCAGATATCGTTTTCAAATTAAAATTCAAAATAAACTTCTTTGGAGCCATTATCAACATGTTGGTACTTTTGCGGTAAACGAAATGGTAAATTGAGCTGCTATTTTTCGCGACACACACATTTTGAGGCTGGTTCGTAATGGTTCAAAAGATTTCATTTTCTCGATTGAATATTGAATGCGGTGCAAACAATGACATCAATCACGAACCGTATTCAAACTGTGTTGAACTAGTGACTGAATTTAGTTCAAAACGTAATTCAAAGAATGAGAAGAGGGAAGGGACGGCTGTCATAAAATAAATCACTTTTTTATAATCTTTTGTTAAATGTATATACGTTTATTTTATGTAATAGCAAATTAAATGTGCATGATGATGCGAAATAAATTAAAAAATCATATTTCATACATTTACCAATCCATCTTTCATGAAAATTATCCACAACATACCTGTTATTCGTAGCAAAATAAAAAAAAATAACGAATTATACCATATTCCACCTTATTAATTCAGCGTTGTAGAGAATAGGACGGTACCAAAACAATATATAAAGATAATAGTACCTACCGTAATTTGTTGCCTAAAAACGACTGTGGGTTAATAAATAGAAAAATCTGTTGTGGCCAGCACAATACCTCTCGCCACTTACTTTTTTGGTTACATAAGTATATAACAGTCATGTTACATTGTTGGCCTTAACAAGCAGATGTGGGGGCTCGTTTCAGAATGATAATTAGTAATTATGTACATGGATATCACTTGTCAATTTTTCATTTAAAACTTCAAGATTTTCTAAATACACGTAGTTAATTTGTCACCAGGAGTGTGGAATTTACTTGTCTTTGAAAATAAACCACATGGAATTGGAAAATCACTAAATTTAGAATGATAAATTATGATACTTGACATCTATATACATAATTACTAGCTATCATTCTGTCATGGGCCCTCATATCTACTAGTCAGGGCCAACAAAATCACATGACTGCTCGCGCCCTATTGTATTTAACATTTCTTGTATACTACACTCTACACCAAAAATTCTACTTACATATATCTATTTCTTATATTTAGATTGATTAATTTTAAATTCATTTTTTGAAGAAATTTTGTCCTCTTCTAATTTTTCGAAATGTTTCCAAGTCATTGTCAGGATTGACAGTATTTTTGAAGGATATATGTTATGTATTTATTAATACATTAAGAAATAATATAATGTATGTACTTCCCAGAAAAAGTCTTCAGTAATGTCTCCGTATTTCTGACACTGACATTTATCTGTCTGTTACATACAATTTAATTTTGCAACTATTTTCCATGGCATTCTTTCGGCTGTAAAATTTATTATAACAGATTATTTTATATATTATATTTCTTTTATCTCTAAATCTATAGAATATATAATAAAATATTTACATGTATCAGATAAAGAATTTAATTTTCTTTAATATTACCAAGAAAAATTTTCAAAAAATATTATTTAGAAGATTTTTTTTCAAGAATCTTCTACTTCCGGTTGTCCAATTGTTACCAAAACCTTTTCAGATCTTCCCATGAATGTCCGATTGGGAAATACGTAGTTAATCAAATTTAAAGTCTTATAGTTTTTGAGTAATCGTCCTTCCAACATCCTACATACATACACACACACACACACACATACATCCACACACACACACACACAGACATCATCGTAAACATGTTAAATTCGGATTGTAGGGACCTTAAAACGTGCTTATTCAATAAAATCTGGACATGCGATTTTTAGCATGAATGCAATACCTCTCTTAGCGAGAGGTAAAAAGGAAATTTAATAAAACAGAATTTAATAAAAGTAAAGATTATGTGCAGAAGGCACTGTAGAATTTGTAAAAAAATATACAACAACGCAAGAATGTAAACTACTAGAAGAAAGTAAATGTACAAAAATGTAATGTTGTACCCGGAGTCTCATAACCCAGTTTCGGGCGTAAGCGTGAAATTGGTCAACTTCGTAGCACGGGCAGGTACTGTCCATACGATGTAACTTGGCGAGTTGGGGCTATTCACTGCGGTAATGGGCAAGTTATAAAATCCATAGGCGTACCGAAGAAGAATAAAGTTCAATAAAATTACGAATATTACAAAAAAAAGAAATTATTTATACAAAAAAAAAATATTATAAATATTGGAATGAATTATTTATTATATAAATCATATTATAATTAATTATTTTTTAAATTAATTAAGTTAAGAAAATAAAATTTCTATTGCTATTGAAAAAAAAATGCACCAACGCTTATGTATCAATATAACTTCTTGGGTTGAAAAGTACCTGACACCCCGAGTTTGAGTGTATTAGGGTGAAATTTGCTTTGTGTAAGACAATAAAACATTGTAAAATCACTATTTCACTTCTGAAGCTATGCGGCATCGAAGTAAAAGTAAATATTTGACAAAACGCAACTTAGGAATAGTGAACCAAATTACATTCTTTTGGCTCGCCAAGTTACATCGTATGGACTGTACATACCAGTTGGAGCGTAAGCACGTTCCAGAGTTACAAGTCACGACCAGGGCATCGAACCTGAACCGAACCTCAGATATATTTGTCTGTAGAACCCGAGTCGGAACCGAACCGGATATTAAAATTCGGATTCATGGTTCAGCTCCGGTTCAGGTTTATTTTCAGTTTGAAACGTAATCATAATCGTAATACAGCCGAATATCGACGCCTTCGGCATCCGCGTTACTGCCTGTGTTGACTGTTCGTGAAAATTGTGTTCGTGTTCACATTTTAAATAAAGATGTCTTATTCAAAAAACATTAATTCAATTTTCATTAGGTCGAACCGAACCTGAACCCGGAACAAAACCGCAAATTTTATTAATTTATACCGCACGCGAACCTATTTTTCAAAAAACAAATTAACCTGAACCGAACCCAGTTTGAGCAACAAAGCAACATAATATCGAAAGTACAACGTTACATAAAATAAATTTCCAACAATAAGGCTTATAATGAGGACGGCTCCAATTTACAAACACAAGAATATTGTAAGCTTCAAGTGACTAAAAATGAATATAATAAAGCAACGAATTTCACAAAATATACTACTTCCAACAGTGAAGCGCCAAATAAAAATTTACTGCGAGGACAGAGTAACAACAGTCCTCCTAGACAACATTGAGTTAAGTTCTTTCCTTGCAAAAAAAAAAAAAACCAAAAAGAGGAAGAACGACATTAAATAAAGGTACTTATCCACATGGCGTGTTCGGGAGAATTGTAGGCGACGAAGTAGGGCGATGGTAACGGCGGAGGGACAGCCACTGGGCACAACGTAGAAGATGTCCCAACAATGGTGACGCTGACGGCAGAGTCGCAAATCCTCCGAGGAGAGATGACTTCCAGAACTCGAGAAAGATGCTCGTGACACCACACAAAGACACCCACCAAAATACACAACAGTGAAAAGTCATTCGAGCACGCCCGATGTCGTACAAATCTGCAACAATGGCGAAACCAAAAACTGGTTCTAAACAACAATCAGATACTCCATTCGCGTCAAAACTAAGTCACACCGACCATCAACCACGTGCCAATCCACTAAATAGAATAGAAATAGGATGAGAATAATCAGAATAGGGATAAGGTAAGTCACTAATTCCAAGTAAAACATATTTTACATAAATAAACACTATAGGAACATTTGAAATAAAATTACAATCAAAAAGCAGAGAAATGAGACAGCAGAGAGAATTTATTGGACGAAACATTATAAAAACAAAGATACACGAAAGATGGACAGAGTAATATATAACATACCTATAACAATATAACAATGCGACGAGGGAAAATATATTTAGATGATAGGAAGGTACGTATATATAGGGCAATAAGATTCTGGAGTAAAAATGTTATAGCGTGAATTTTGAACCGTAACAAATGTTAAGTATCCTCTTTATCCGATTTGGAAAGTAGGTAGATAATACTTTATATTCCACACTTACTGACTAGAATATACAAAGTTTCGATGGCATTGTAATACCTTTTTAATATTTTAATAAAATGTCAGATGACAGCAGTTGAATACCGCTATGTTTTAATTTCGTCTGTTTAAAACTGGCGCTGGTATGAACGTCATCTACTGAATTGGTTAAGTGGAACAGGGTATATATTCAATTTGCTTTTTACCTCTCGCTAAGAGAGGTATTGGAATCATGCTAAAAATCGCATATCCAAATTTTAGTGAATAAGCACGTTTTAAGGTCCCTACAATTCGATAATAACATTTTTACGATGATGTTTGTGTGTGGATGTGTGTGTGTGGGGTTGTTGGAGGCACGATTTCTTAAATTCTATAAGACTAAAGACCTATGTAACTACGGATTCCTCAATCTAACAGTAATGGGAATAGTTGAATAGGTTCTGGTAGCAATTGGATAACCGGAAGTAGTAGTATCTTAAATCTTCTAAATATTATTTTTTGAAATTTTATGTTATTACAAATATTAAAAAACAAAATTCTCTATCCGACACATTTAAATTTTTTATTATATCTTCTATAGATTTAAAGATATTGTCTATAAAATAATCTGTTGTAGTAAATATCATGGTCTGCTCACAGCCCAAACATCTCCATGGTAACTACTTGAGAAATTTAAATGTGTGTAATTGACAGATAAATGTCACTAATGTCAGTGTCAAAAATGGGTAGGGTCTCAACATACGAATACTTCTGCATAGCCTTCTTCAAATCACGACTTATGCATGTTTCGACTACGCAAATCTAGCCCATGAAGTTATATAGCCTTCTACAAATCACGACTTATGCATTTTACGACTCCGCAAATATAGCTCATGAAAATACATAGCCTTCTTCAAATAACGACTTATGCATTTCTCGACTCCGCAAAGTTGGCGCGTACCAAAATGCTCAAATTTGACTTATACACCGTTCGACAAAGATGGCTGACAATCTCTAATGGTTTGTTCACCAAGATTTTATTATAATATTGTCTAGTAACTTTTATTTATTTTCAGCAGTATGAAAAAATATTTTTAAAAATGAGTTATTAATAATTATAAATATTTAGCATTCAATACATTACTTATTTCAGTAAAAGGGGAATGTCTTCAACGCCCGAATATTCAAAACCAGAAAATTCAAAAGCAAATGTGCATCACAGAATCATTCAAATCCCGAATATTCAAATACAGAATCGCGCAACACTAGAAACTCTTTGCCCGAATCATTCAAATACCGAATACGTGGGCGAGGCCAAACGGAGGTGACTTTAGGCTACCGGCCGCTAGATGTCACTGCGAAACGTATGCATTGTCGATATTATAGTGTACTTTAATTTATTTAGATGAGAATAATAATAATAGACATACGTTTTCAAATGTCAAAAATGACAGCTTCATCAATAATTTTATACGATGTGATTGAATAACTGAATTCTAGATAATAGGTACAGTACAGGCATGTCTACGGAAAATATGGGGAACTTCAAACATTTTTTGAATATAAAACCGTGTACCGTTTAATAAATAAACAATAGAGCGCGGGCACTCAGCTGATCGCGTAACCTTCGAAACAGCTGATCTTACTGCCCCCGGCTTGTTACTCATTTCATTTAGCAAATAAATGAGGTCGAGCGACAAATACGCCATCTATTCAAAGCGAGTTTTCCTTAGCGCTAATTCAAAATCTGAAATAAGTTTGTTGTCTTACAAAACAAATTTTTCTCGTATTTCATTGTGCGAGATTATTTAATGGTTTGTATAATGTATGTGTACTTCAAGAAGAAGCTATCACCTGATATGCAACTTCGCTAATTAGGAAAAATCGAGTTAATTTGTAATATTGACCCGCACGATTGTGATGAAAGTGGGTTTTCACAGGATATATCGGATTTTCTCAATATTTTGCCAATGGATATAATCAATTATTTGTTACCAACGAAAGTGTTTAAACCCAAGAGCAATTAAACGGTTTCCAGAGTTTAAAACCGTATAAGTATTACTGGTGTAGTTGGCTGCGAGATATTAATGTGAAGAAATTTGGAAAACTTGAACCTACTAGTAAAAGAAAAGGTGAGTAATCTATTTATAGTGCAATGTGTTAATTTAATGCTTTATTATACACATTTTATTACAATAAAATCATTATGTAATTATAATAGAACATGCAAAGTACCAATCCTCTAAAAGTCATTACGAGGAGAATCAGAAATCTCATATACCGTGATGATTTATTTATTTAACATCCATACATTGACATGTAATATTATTTTATAGGTAATGCATTCACAAAGAGTTATTAGACGTGTGGATAATTGTTATACAAGATGCAAAATCAGAAGAACGGGATTTGTCCGTTAACGAGTTTGGAAAACAAATAGAAAATTTCTCGTAGAAGACAGGGAAAAATAGCTGACGCTGGACTATGGTCCGAAGAGGCTAAGAAAAAAAATGTTCTTGCAATTATTGAAACAATAAATTAATCACTAACAAATTATTTTATATCACTTTTACAGAGAACAAAATTCCCTGCAAATTTTATGTTAAATATTTCTACCTTCCGTCACCTTTAGGTAAGGAAGGTATTGTCTGATCAAAAAGTTCAATGATGAGTATTCCGCAAGCTACATCTAGAAGAAGAGGTGATTAGATTTTGGTTATAATTGGTCAACCGGAAGTACCCTCATTTGAAGATTTTAACAGATTTCCTTGAATAAACGCAGTTAAATATCATTTATTGACATTTAACGTTATTATAACTTAAAGAATATATTATTCTCTATACGATTTGATTGCATTTTATACTTCATATTCAATAGATATAGAGTTAAAGAATTATAAATATATTAAATTTCATAAATCAGCCAGATATGCTAACCATGGAAACTGCTAATATATTCAGATAATTCAAATTGACAGATACCAGTATCATTGAAAAATAAACGAATGTGGCAGTGGTAAAGGTGAGGATGTTGAGAAAGATGTTGGGAAGACACGGAAAGATACAGTAAAAAAAGAAGGGACACAACTCGAATGTTAGAAATTTCTAGAAAGATACAAGAGAGACGATTACATTGGTTTGAACATGTCATAAGGAGAGATGAAGAATACATTGTTAGAAGAATGAATAAGTTAGTAATAGAATGTTGAAGAAGCAGAGGAAGACCAGAGATAAGATGGAAGGATTGTATTGCGGAAGATTTGAGAGAAAAGGAACTGAATGAGAACGACGCGGAAAACAGAAATGAGTGGAAGAAGAAAATTAAAAAAGTGACCCCTAACGAATGGGAAAAGCTAAAGAAGAAGAAGAAATACTTGGTTTCAATTTTCAAAAGTTTCTGAATGATAGTATTTGAGTTAGGGTGCCCAGAAGATCCACACACACACATACATTTGCACACTCACAGACATCATCGTGAAAATGTTAAAATTGGATCATAGAGACCTTAAAACGTGGACATTTACCAAAATCTTGATATGCGATTTTTAGCACGATCCCTATACCTCTCTTTTACCAAGGGTAGCGGGAGGTAAAAATAGTAACCTACGAGTAACTGTCTATTCAACGATTTTGGTTGGTGAAACGGAATTTTGACTATGCGATGATAAAATTTATTCGTCAGATAACTATTTATGAATTTATTCGACAATGAATCCGGGCGGGCATAAGAGTATTTATACGGCGAAAAAGTAAGTTCAAAGCAGCAGTAAAAATTAAAAGAATAAATAAAACACACTATAAAAGTCACAAAATGGAGAAAACCAAAAAAAC
Source organism: Harpalus rufipes (assembly GCA_951394225.1). Taxonomy (NCBI): domain Eukaryota; kingdom Metazoa; phylum Arthropoda; class Insecta; order Coleoptera; family Carabidae; genus Harpalus; species Harpalus rufipes. The sequence continues at coordinate 16,127,117 of OX596285.1, forward strand.
ACAACAAAATTTCAAGCGAATGGAAAGAAACAGCCTAACTTTTTAAACGCCAGTTCGATAGTTTCGCCCACAGAACACTAACATTCAAATTATCGCCAACGCAAAGTGACAGTCACAACCTAAACTTGGATTGACCACAGAATCAATTTATTTCACTGTCTAAACCAAAGCTATTTTCGTACGTGAAATGAACCATAGGTGACCATTTAGGAATTGGTGGTGTGATCTCTATTCCAATGGTAGCAGGATATAAAAAGAAATATATTTCATCAAGAATATACGAGTATTTATTACATTATTTTTAAATTTGTTATTTTTACGAATATACGATTATTAATCTTTTTTTTCGAAAGTAACTTCCTTGTACGTAAGTAAAGGAAGTATTGTAATCGCGAAAAATTTCGGTTTTCAGATTTCAGCGGAAATATCCATTTTGATCATCCCTGAATCCATTTTGACTAATTTCGTCGTGACGTCTGTACGTACGTACGTCCGTACGTACGTATCTCGCATAACTCAAAAACGGTAAGCCGTAGAAAGTTGAAATTTTGTATTTAGGACTCCTATAACATCTAGTTGTGCACCTCCCTTTCTGGTTATTACACAATTTCGAGAAGTGGTACTTTACATGAAGCCTATAATAGATTTTAATGAAAAACTGTTTTAAAATATAATCCAAAACTTTTCAAATTTGGTATACAAGACTTTTATATCAATCGAAATAACATAATAGATTTTGGTTAAAATAGGCTAACCGGAAGTGGTACATTACTTGAAGTTGTTAACAGTTTTTCTTGAATAAAATGATTATATTTGGATTTTAGAAATAAATGTTTCAAATTAGAGAATTAATTTCTGCGTCTAGCACATCAAGTATTATTAAATTAGCCCTTTGTATAAGCGAGATATGTAAATTTAAAAATTATATACTTTTTTGTTTTTGTAATAAAGCTTGCTATGGATTAGGACAAAAAATAAATAAAAAATGTTCATGTTAAATTACGTTAAATACGTGCAATATTATGATTCGTACAATAACAAATATTATATTTTTATTGTGAAATTAGTCATATTCATTATTGTAATCAAATATTTCTTTGTTGTAATCAAAACTCTCTTTAAAAAGAACCGGGTTAGATTAATGTTAATTTAAGAATAATAGTAGTAAATGAATTATTTTTTGTTCTATATCAAAATATTTCTCGGGCTTGGGTTAAGCCTGTCAATATTTTGTAATTTAACTATTAAAAAAATATGTATAGTTTAATAATCGTACAAAGAAGTCGTGTGGTGTCCACATCAGATTTTTTGTAATTTAAATTTAGTTAAAACCAAGTTACTAAGTACCAGTGGTGAACAAACCAGAAAAAAAATTCAATGCGCGCAAACTTCATAGTTGTTGATAAGAAATTGAGAAATGAAGAAGTATACTTTGGTTCACGAAATACAACAGCACATGGTGCTTGAAGGCCAACCGTATATTATGCATTAAATATTAAATAAATAATTTTTCAATTCGTTAAACCACACTTATCAATACTAAACATTTTAATCTGTAAAAATATACCATAATTGAATATCAAAAACTACAAAATTGAAATCAGATACATGGTTAAATATCTTTTAATTCCGTTGATTTTATTTGATAATTATTGACAGATGACAGGTGATATTTTTACGTTTTTGTGAATTAAGTGTGCATTTTGACCAATCAGAGGACAGAATTTTATTCCTATCTAAACGCTATTTTCTTACGTGAAATGAACTATAGTAGGTAATTTTAATAAAGCAATATTAAATTATTTGATATTTACCCATTAGGATGTTATATAAATTGATGTCTGAAAAAAGCAGTGTAAGAAATTTTGTGTATTGTGACCACTACCCAAATAATATCTTTCTGTGTTTTTAATTATACTTTATTTCATGTAAGAAAATAGTACATGTCGCTTGATAGTCGACCGTTTTTACATGTATTAATTAAATAATTTGTGTAATCAAACTTGGTCAATATTAAATATTTTTATTAGTACAAATGTACCATACCTGAATATTAAAAAGTACAAAGTCGAAATGGTTAAATATCACATACATAATTCTGTTGATTTTATTTTATAATTGACAACTGACAAAAGTTTTTTTTTTGTTTACTTGATATGCATTTTAGCCAATCAGAGTGCAGAATTTATTTCCCAATCTAAACCAACGGTTTTTCCTTCCGTGAAATGAACTATAGGCGATGGGAAATAAGCAATATGACATCTGGTGATATTTGCAGAACTATGGTTGACGGGATAAATTATACAAGTGACATTTTCTTGATTGTATAAACACAAGTGCTTTCTATTATATTTACGTTTACATATGTAATATCTCTTAATATTATACACTTAATGTATAAATACAATTAGTAAATGTCAAATTATCCCGTTATCATTAGTTCCACTTTGGCGCTGCGATCTTATTTGTGTATTTAAAAGCCACTATATCTTTTAATGGCCTATCTTCACAGCGCTGGTTGTGTGTTGATGTTACATTTGGTGTTGGTGTGTCATCATTCTTGTATTTATTAATGTTAATTATTAAGCAGTAGTTTACAAGCTTTGAAATGAGTGACGAAGAGAATATATTTTGTAACGCTGTTAAAAATGGGCAGTAAGTATTCGTGCTTTGTGTTGTGTATGTTTGTTGTTTAACGTAAAAGTTGGTAAACGTAGATTTATAAGGAAAAAACAATAAAATTCGAATACGGATAAAATATAGTTTTTAATTACTTTTTCATTTATTATTTACCTTGAATATAGAATAGAGTTATGATATTATAAACATATTCTGTACTATACTATAATCTTCTCTTCAGTGGCGGCTTGTCAGGGTAGGCAGGTGAGGCAGTGCCTCGCCAGAAAGAAATAATAATATCATTTTAACAAATTACTAATTTGAACTAATAAGCTGTAAATAATGTAAAGTAGTATGTAATTTAAATTTCAATATATTCCGTTAATGCTTGTCTTTATAAATATTAAAAGAACAATTTAAGTCACCACCATAACTAATATGTAATCCAGTTCACCTAATTTACACTTTGTGAGACTTGCCTATGACATATACTCGAAATGAATAGTATTGTCTATTTCTAAACGGCGCCATGATGTAGTAGCGCTTTAATGTACAACTACTTGTCTGTATATAGACAAATATCCCTAATAGATGGCGAAATACGGTTCTGATCCATAGTAAAATAACGGTATTTTTCGTTGTCGACCGAAAGGCAACAAAGCGAATAAGCCGACTGCTAACTTTTACAACTTTCATGTAACGTCCGTCTTGGTCAGATGCTGGCCAGATTTTCAATTTCTTCAGCTACAAAGAAAATAGCTATTTTACAGGATATTTTTTAAATAAATTTTAGAAGTACATTAACATGTCCTAAAACAGTATTCTCAAATATTAAATGTTACAGGATGTATCAAGATAATGGAACAGTGCCATTTATTCCTGAATATGAATAGTTCCACAAAAAAGTGATTAAAATATTTTGTAAAGCATAAAGGGGGACACATTTTGGCATAACTATTATTATTTTAGAGCCAATGGTAATCAACTTATGGATCAATGTTATATTTTTTTAAATTGCATCATATTTTTTATTAAATCATTAAATAGCGAATTTCCTTTTGAATTCAACAATATAATAATATCATACCCTTACATTGCGAAAATTTTGATAAAAAATAATTCAAAATTAATATTTTAATTTTTTTAAGTAGGCTAAGCAAACATTCAACTTTTAAAACAAAAGAAAATTATCTGTCATTTTTGTATGTCATTGTTACGTATTATATTATTTTTTCGAAATGTTCCAAAGTTCGTATTTTTTTTTTTATTTGCTTGCATCAATATATAAAATCAATATTTGTTGAATCTGCTGCCATTATTAAATTAATTATTACAAAAGTAACGAAAATTAACTTAATTATAATAATAGATACCGATGAAATACGAAAATGACAGATAATTTTCTTTTGTTTTAAAGATTAAATAATTGCACAACCTACTTAAAAAAATTAAAATACAGATGAAATACTAACTTTGAATTAATTTTTTTTCGCAGTGTAAGGGTATGATAAATTATATCGTTGAATTCAGAAGAAAATTCTCTATTTAATGACTTAAAAGATACATAATTCCATTTAAAAATTGTAACATTGATCTATAAGTTTATTACCACTGGCTTTAAAATAATAATAGCTATGTCAAAATGGGTCCCCCTCTATGCCTTATAAAATATCATAATCACTTTTTTGTGTAACTTTTCATATAAATGAATAAAAGGTACTGTTCCATTATCTTGATACACACTGTATAGTATGAAAAATGATAATAGAAAAAAATAAAAATAAATACTCGGTTAGTTTCAATAAGGGAAATTTTATTGCAATACGTATTTCGGCTTGTTAGGCCATTATCAGGAAGGAAAGAACCGAATGAGACGAAAACATGATACAATTTAAATAGCAGGTATAATTCAAAGAAATGGGGATCAAAGTGAACAAATCAATGGAGATTTATAAAGGTCTATTTGTTCGTTTACCGTCTTTCAAAGTAAATAAATGAGTATTTTATTATATTTATTAATTTATTTTTTTAACTGTGTTGACGTCCTACGTGTGTTGTTATGGTTTTTGTTATTATTTTAATGTGTTCATATACATACAAATGTAAAAAAAATCACTTAAGCAAACGATGTATTTACAAGTTTTTACAAAATTTTGTAACAATATGTAGCTCCTGAAGAAGGCATAAAAAATGCCAAAACCGGTTGAGGCCGAAAATTAAATAAAATAATTTTGACTGCAATCCAAAAATTTACTTATTTTCATAAGTAGGGAAAAATATACAGGTGATACAGTTAAATCATTTTCTGTGAAAATTTCTGTATTTGAAGAAATAGAGAGAAGGATAATCGACCAAATTAGTAGTATTTTATCCAACCATTTTAATGAAAAATAAATAAAAAAATAATTGAATAGAAAACACAAGAGTAATTTATGAAAATAATATTCTATTCGCGACTCTTGACCATATCGGAAAAACTAGATGCGGACACTGTGATCTTGGTTATTTTTTTCCTTATAAAAAATTATCTGATGATGTTATATTGATGTAATGACAGTTGATGTAATTGCAAATAAATATAGAAAAATCTACAGTAATTGTATTAATATAAGAAACAGCGAAAATGAATCTGGAATGACTGCGATATTGTAATAAAAATGTTATTAAATCAAGCAATTTCTTTCACTGTCCTTGCAGTACTTACATATATTTCTATAATGTGCCATTGCCGCTCTGATGTGGCTGCGGTAAGGCTGATTAGGGTTGTTTGTTGCGGTATAGAAACAAAGAGCGGCAATTCGAGGTAAAAGTTTAGGGGATTTCTAATTTTTTCACGGGGTGCACACGTTTTTCAATATAAAATATATTTTTCCGTAACAGCTTAATTTTTGAAGACTTCAGAATGTTTTTAATTAATTTATTTATTTATTGTTTTATTGTTCAACGATCACAGATGTGTAGTTTATGTATTTTTGTGTTGTTCTTTCTCAATGTTGTTTTTAAACTAAGTAAATTTTTCACCTCCTGAAGAAGGCACATGCGGTGCCGAAACTTGTAGAGGCCGAAAATCAAAAATTTGTTTTTGACTGCTATCCAGAAAAAAATTTAATTCTACATTTCTAATGAAATTCAATAGAAATGTGACGCGTAATGCTACCAATAACAAGCGGGTGGTATAGTTTGGTTCACGAAAGATGACAATTCAAGGTCATTTATTAACCGTATGGCATAATATTACTAGCATTTCGTATACATAGACGTGCAAGATGAAATATTTATGGATACATTTTAACTGAAAAAAATAAGTGTAATTTATTTCAAAATTATGTTTCTTTTAAATAATGCCTTTCTCAAAGATTTGTGCTCTTCACCTATGTATTTGCAAAACCCAAAAACATAAGATTTGACAAAAACCATGGAATAATAATTTGATTTAAATGTCAACGTCACTGGGTAACTATTAGGACAGAGGGCAGTGCAGTAGATAATTAGATATCTGTAATTCTACGACATACGTCATTATTATTTGTAATGTGTTAGAAAGTAATGTCATCATTTACGTATATCTTTCACACAACATAAACTATATAGTCATACGTCAAATAATCTTTCTCTTTCTAACATGAGATGTTGCTAAGCTAGTACTGTATAAAGTGCTGTATATTTTTTCTTCGAACAAGTGACCTTGAATCGTCATCTTTCGTGAACCAAAGTATAGGCGGAGGTTCGCCCTTCCATAAATGGCATAAATTGGTATTTCAGTTTTGTATATACTTTCTGGGAGTGTAGACATAATTTTTTTGAGCGATTTTATCTGGAGAAAAAGAAAATGTGTAGATCCGGAATTTATACAAAAGCTCAACAAATAAAAAATAAGATATCTAATTAGGGGTTTTTACGTAATATAATTTTATAAATATATTATTTTTAAACTAATAATATTATTATTACACATGCCTTATAATCAGAAGACTTTTATCGATTTTTAAGAACAAGAAACCTATGTCATTTGTCGGTATTAACATTAAACCGTTGCTTACCGACATGTTTAAACTAATATCCATTTGTCGAGGATTAGTAAAAGTTCTGAACAATAGAAGAATAATTTGTAGAAACGCAAGAAAAAAGGGCCAGTAAACCATTTTATTTTATTACTCTTATAGTCCTATCCCCACTCAAAAATACAAAGGGTAGATGCGGCAGGTATAGACAAATCGGGCTAGGTATACAACGTCATAATGTACAAAAATCGCCCTGTACATTTCCTGCCAAGCACTGTGTCATAACGTACAAATCTAGCCCATGAAGTTGGCGCGCGTCAAAGTGTACATTTCTTGCCTTATGCATCGTCATAATGTACATAGATCGCCCTGTACATTTCCTGCCCAGCACTGTGTCATAACGTACAAATCTAGCCCATGAAGTTGGCGCGTATCAACTTCGCGCGCTTACATATTTAAAAAGTACACTCCGTCCTACAAATTGTAACAAAATAAAATTATTAAATTGGAATAGGTTAATAGTTATAGTGAGCACTGATAGATGTCGCAACGAAATAAATTGTGAAAGTTAACAAACATTTATTAGTTTTCTTGTATTACAGCATCAAAAAATAAATCAAGTATTTGAATCACTTATAATCTTTTATTTGCACATGTATAACAATCTGTAAATAGCAATTATTTATATTATAAATACATGGGAATGGTGTAGCAGTAAATAATATAAACCTACTAATCTGTATATACAATAAAGTTTATAAACACATATATTTGTTGCAAGAAGCTGATATCAATGGGAATAGTGTTTGAGAAGGATGTATTGTTTTTATTTTTTATTGTATTTAAGGCAGGAGGCAAATAAAACACATTCATCTTTGCATAACTTATAATTAATCTTATTTTACATTATACAATGACAATATTTATACATAGACATAACGGTTTAAGTGTAAAATGCTACTGATAGAAAACAATAATCCTTTTCAGCTGTCTCTTGTATCTCTGCCAATAGTAAGTAAAATGGCGTCTGCAACAGTCAGCTGGGCTGTGAAACAAAATCTCGCTTTGTAACGACTTTCGACAAGTTTCTTAAAGTTGTCTGAGACTTTCCTCATAGTTTAAATCTATTAAAAAAAACACACACACGCGCCATGAATCTTATCACAAGTGCATAACCATGACTCCCGTCAGTTGTTGGCTTACTACGCGCAGATCTCTTTAAATTGAAAAGGTCTATTTCAAATATCTAAACACGATTATTAAGGAAATCCATGTGCAATAGAAATTAAATCAAGACATTCATTTACAATACACGAATTCTCTATGCCACAACGTCATAAAGAATAATAAAAAATAATCGTACACATAAAACCAAGTCTACCAAAAACATGGTTTAAATCTGACTTAACAAAACTATCTTATGACGTAGAAAGAAGCTAAAACATATGTAAAGGAACAGCCTAGATATCAATTAATTTCCAAATTCTTCTAATTTTTGAAGCCGAATTGAGGAAAAAAAGGATTATTATATGAAGATCACGCTGCAAAAAAGAGGAATGTCATTGTTATGTAGTTTTCGGGAAATAAAAAAAAAACAAATTTATATTATATTTGTGTTGTATGGCTATATATTTCACAGGTTAACTTTGAGACTATGATTCTTATTGCATTGGAAGTTTATACATAAAATTCTACCGTATTTGATGTACATGATGTATATTTCATTAAAAAATGTGACCCTTTTTGCAATGTAGTTTTCATATATAATTTTTATTTTAATAATTTTTACCTCTCGCTAAGAGAGCTATTGGATTCATGCTAAAAATCGCATATCCAGATTTTATTGAATAAGCACGTTTTAAGGTCCCTACAAAATGAAAGTAAAACTGCTCCAGCAGAGGAATCGAAGAAATATTAAAAAAATTGCTGTCGTCAGGACTTTGTGCTTTAAAGAATCAAAACTTTTTACAAGAAGATCAGCTGATTGTTTTGAAAAATATATCGACCCCTAATAAGGAAATATTTAATCCAATGGAAAACAATATTATTTATTTGATTAAAGCTATTTTAGAAAAATATATTTCCATACGACTATACTACATTGCAAAAAATATAAAAGATTCATCACAAAGTCGATGACAACAATATAACAAATTAATTCTGTTCGAAGGTTACTAGTTTCAGATATTTATATTTATATTGAATTTCTTTAAATTTTAAAAATAATTATGTATTTTATTTTAGTTACTGAATTATCTTGTATAAATAAAAACATTTTATTACGGTTGATATTATTTATTTCCTACGTTGGATTTATTCTAGTAAATTACACTATTACTATTGTTTTATTACTCCAATATAACTTTATTTTACGTAAAATAGACAGATTTGAATAACGCGCTAAAATGGGGCTGCACAATATGGCTGACGCTTCATTCCCCTTCCGTCACTAGGCATCAAGGTCATTGCCTACAATCGTACTTTACGCTCCCTCTATGTATTATATTTTTAACTCTATGGTCAAATTTAAATACATAACAGTGTACATAACCCATGAATTGAAATAGAGCGCGGGTACTCAGCTGTTGCGGTAACCTTCGAAACAGATGATCTTAGTGCCCCCGGCTTGTTACTCATTTCTTTAGCAAATAAATGAGGTCGAGCGACAAATACGCCATCTATTCAAAGCGAGTTTTTCTTAGCGCTAATTCAAAATCTAATATAAGTTTATTGTCTTACAAAACAAATTTCTCTCGTATTTCATTGTGCGAGATTATTTAATGGTTTCTATAATGTATGTGTACTTCAAGAAGAAGCTATCACCTGATATGCAACTTCGCTAATTAGCAAAAATCGAGTTAATTTGTAATATTGACCCGCACAATTGTGATGAAAGTGGGTTTTCGCAGGATATATCGGATTTTCTGAATATTTTGCCAATGGATATAATCAATTATTAAACAGTTTCCAGAGTTTAAAACCGTATAAGTATTACTGGTGCAATTGGCTGCGAGATATTAATGTGAAGAAATTTGGAAAACTTGAACCTACTAGTAAAAGAAAAGGTGAGTAATCTATTTATACTGCAATGGGTTAATTTATGCTTTATTATACACATTTTATTACAATAAAATCATTATGAATCAGAAATCTCATATACCGTGATGATTTATATATTTAACATCCATACATTGACATGTAATATTATTTTATAGGTTATGCATTAACAAATACTGAACGAAAAGTTATTAGACGTGTGGATAATTGCCGAAAAAGCTGAGAGAGTTCACAGTGGTCACTGCAGATGTATCTACATCGGGTCTTTCGGAAACACGCAATCATTTAGCGACAGTTCTTTTAGTTATACAAGATGTGTCCGTAACGGGTTTGAAAAACAAATGGAAATTTCCTTGTGGAAGACATGGAAAAATAGCTGACGCTGGGCTATGGTCTGAAGAGGCTAAGAAACTTTGACTTGTACGGTCCTACGTTGTTCCATCACTACCGTCTCAGGATGTATTCTACATTCAATAAATAATGAAAGACTCAGATAAAGAAATAAATTCATTTTTAGCAATGTTTTTTTTTTTGTAATAAAATGTGTATAATAAAGCATTAAATTAATATATTGTAATATAAATAGATTACTCACCTTTTCTTTTACTAGTAGATACAAGTTTTCCAAATTTCTTCACATTAATATCGCGTACCCAACTACACCGGTAATATTTATATGATTTTAAACCCCGGAAAGTATTTAATTGCTCTTGGGTGTAAACGCTTTTGTTGGTAACAAAATAATTTATATCCATTGGCAAAATATTCGGAAAATCCTATATATCCTTCAAAAACTCACTTTCATGACATCACATCATCAATATTACAAATTAACTTGATTTTTGTTAAATAGCGAGGTTGGATATCAGATGGTAAATTCTTTTTGAAGTACACATGTATTATAAAAACCATTAACTAATCTCGCATAATGAAATACAAGAGAAATTTGTTTTGTAAACAGCTGAGTGCCCGTTCTACCTCCAACAGCACATAATACGTCATTCTCAGCTAGCACCGACACAAAAAAAAACAAAAAATACGAGATAGCTTGCGCCACTTCTTTAATCGGCAGTGTTTTCATTTAATTTTTTTTTTATCATTTTTCATACATGAAAAGTATTTTTTTGTCAGTAAGATTTACTAGGTACCTATATTAAATTATTTTAGTATTTCTATTTATATTAAAATAAATAGGGTCTCGTGGCCGTGTACCTGAGTGTTTGGTCGCGAATCTAGGGACCCGAGTTCGATCCCGACCGACACCAAAAATCCTTCGAATATTAATGGCACTAAATTGACCCCTATGGTGTAGTCCCCACGCCAGCATTGAGTGCCTGTGAGATGACGCCTAGTAAACGCCCGCACGGTACAAATATTTCATCATTACCGATATCTGTGTAGAAAGCAGATTGGCACACCCAGCAATAAGTAATATATTTATTTAAAATAAATTTGAATATATCTTTTACCATTGATTATCTTCCATTATACTCGTATACTGTTTTTGTTTTAACATATAAGAAAGAATCCTGGTTTTCTAAATTTGGCTTCAATAATTGTATTGTATGACTGATATCTACCCTGTTTTAGTTATTTTCCGTTAGTATTTCTTTGTAGGTTGTCCGCATTTTATATGTTTCGGTTTCTTTCTACAGCATAAGATACCTAGCATTGGTAAGTCAGGTTTTTTACCTTCCGTCACTTTTAGGTAAGAAAGGTATTGTCTTAGGTCAAAAAAATCAATGGTGAGTTATATAAATAAGCACGTTTTAGGGTCCCTAGAATACGAATTTACTATTTTTACGATGATGTCTGTATGTGTGTGTGTGATGATCGTTTCGTCCGCGATAACTCCAATACTACAATTTCAAAAATTACAATTTTTTTATTCCTATTCTTACATCCAATTGATTAGATTTTGGTTACAATTGATCTACCTGAAGTACCTTAATTTGAAGCTCTTAATTGTTTTTCTTAAAAAAAGCTGATGTTGCCAGCACATTACCTTCCATCAATTCCGTGTATTATGTGCAAAATATTCTATATTTCCAGTTAAATTACTTCATAAACAAACTAAGCAAATTGCCCTTGACACTGACATCTTCTTCTTTAGCTTTTCCTATGTCGCTATGTTTTATTTTCTTTTTTCACTCATTTCTGTTTTGTGTGTCGTCCTCATTCCGTTCCTTTTTTCTCAAGTGTTCCGCAATACAGTTCTTCCATCCTATCTTTGGTCTTCCTCTGTTTCTTCCACCTTCTACAATTAAGCTATTCATTCTTCCAATATATTCTTCATCTATTCTCATGACATGTTCATACTAATGTAATCGTTTCTCTTGTATCTTTCTACAAACTTCTATTACTCGAGCCATTTCCCTTATTCTTTCATTCATTATCCTATCTTTCCGTCTCTTCCCCAACATCTATCTCAACATCAATATTTAGAAGATTTTTTTTTTCAAAAATCTTCTACTTCTAGTTGTCCAATTGTTACCAAAACCTTTTCAGATCTTCCCATGAATGTCCGATTGGGAAATACGTAAACAAATATAAAGTCTTATAGTTTTTGAGTAATCGTCCTTACAGCATCCCACATACACACACACAGATATCATCGTAAAATGTTAAAATCGGATTATAGGGACCTTAAAACGTGCTTATTCAATAAAATCTGGATATGCGATTTTTAGCATGAATCCAATAGCTCTCTTAGCGAGAGGTAAAAATTATTAAAATAAAAATTATATATGAAAACTACATTGCAAAAAGGGTCACATTTTTTAATGAAATATACATCATGTACATCAAATACGGTAGAATTTTATGTATAAACTTCCAATGCAATAAGAATCATAGTCTCAAAGTTAACCTGTGAAATATATAGCCATACAACACAAATATAATATAAATTTGTTTTTTTTTTATTTCCCGAAAACTACATAACAATGACATTCCTCTTTTTTGCAGCGTGATCTTCATATAATAATCCTTTTTTTCCTCAATTCGGCTTCAAAAATTAGAAGAATTTGGAAATTAATTGATATCTAGGCTGTTCCTTTACATATGTTTTAGCTTCTTTCTACGTCATAAGATAGTTTTGTTAAGTCAGATTTAAACCATGTTTTTGGTAGACTTGGTTTTATGTGTACGATTATTTTTTATTATTCTTTATGACGTTGTGGCATAGAGAATTCGTGTATTGTAAATGAATGTCTTGATTTAATTTCTATTGCACATGGATTTCCTTAATAATCGTGTTTAGATATTTGAAATAGACCTTTTCAATTTAAAGAGATCTGCGCGTAGTAAGCCAACAACTGACGGGAGTCATGGTTATGCACTTGTGATAAGATTCATGGCGCGTGTGTGTGTTTTTTTTAATAGATTTAAACTATGAGGAAAGTCTCAGACAACTTTAAGAAACTTGTCGAAAGTCGTTACAAAGCGAGATTTTGTTTCACAGCCCAGCTGACTGTTGCAGACGCCATTTTACTTACTATTGGCAGAGATACAAGAGACAGCTGAAAAGGATTATTGTTTTCTATCAGTAGCATTTTACACTTAAATCGTTATGTCTATGTATAAATATTGTCATTGTATAATGTAAAATAAGATTAATTATAAGTTATGCAAAGATGAATGTGTTTTATTTGCCTCCTGCCTTAAATACAATAAAAAATAAAAACAATACATCCTTCTCAAACACTATTCCCATTGATATCAGCTTCTTGCAACAAATATATGTGTTTATAAACTTTATTGTATATACAGATTAGTAGGTTTATATTATTTACTGCTACACCATTCCCATGTATTTATAATATAAATAATTGCTATTTACAGATTGTTATACATGTGCAAATAAAAGATTATAAGTGATTCAAATACTTGATTTATTTTTTGATGCTGTAATACAAGAAAACTAATAAATGTTTGTTAACTTTCACAATTTATTTCGTTGCGACATCTATCAGTGCTCACTATAACTATTAACCTATTCCAATTTAATAATTTTATTTTGTTACAATTTGTAGGACGGAGTGTACTTTTTAAATATGTAAGCGCGCGAAGTTGATACGCGCCAACTTCATGGGCTAGATTTGTACGTTATGACACAGTGCTGGGCAGGAAATGTACAGGACGATCTATGTACATTATGACGATGCATAAGGCAAGAAATGTACACTTTGACGCGCGCCAACTTCATGGGCTAGATTTGTACGTTATGACACAGTGCTTGGCAGGAAATGTACAGGGCGATTTGTGTACATTATGACGGAGCGTGTGTTCCCGACAAATCGTGTCTCTCATTTGCGAATTGCGACACAAGTGGACATAATTATCAATTGTAAATATAAGTTGATCTTTTTATTTTATACAAATGTTACTAAAATGTATTATATAAATACTTTGTTTTTCTCAAATATTGTTAATTGTTTATTTGTTGTATTTTTTATCTTTCACGGAGATTTCAAATTTATTTCAATTTTTAGTTTCATTCATTATTTATATAACGTTACAAAATAAAATGTTTCGCTTTTTTGTCAATTAAAAATTGAAGGTCTAGAATTAAACAGTTATCATTCTAATAAATTACTGTTCGTATCGTATATAAAGAAAAAATATGATTCAGATTCTGAACGTTTGTTTCGATTTCTTTGTCCACACGACTTCATTAAAACTTCTCTGAAATAATATAAATAAAATATTTTTTACAATTATATTAGTTTATATGTAGAATACATATATTATTTTAGATTAATAATATAAGAAGTATTCCATTTGTTGCAATTAAAATCTATCTTATTATCAGTATTATATTTTGTCTCATTTTAAATTTGCCACGCTTTACTCTATAATACCGACACACGAGGATAGACATCTATACAAAATAGTGTGAACTATTTTACTAAAACTTTTGCTACTGACGCCAATTATTTCACCATATATATCTTAGAGTATAGAATAGGAACTAGAGAGAGCGTAAAGTATAGATGTGGAAAGATTTTTTGTCGCCATGAGCCGGAAGGGGAATCTCGTGCCCGCCATCTTGGTACGGTCTACATTAAAATGTATTTAAATGCGCTTTCTTCGGTTTTGTTACAAAAATACAATAATATAACAGAAAATGAAGCTATTTGTAATTAGCAAGCATTACTTCAGTCAAAAACGTATTAAAATTATTTAAATTTGAAAGAACCAAAATTTTGTTAAATTTTCAATTTAAGGAAAATTGCGTTTAAACTTTAATAAAATATTTATAGAAATTAAACTGTTCCAATTTCATGACAATTGTAATGATTAAAATAGAAACTTCAAAAACTAAGTACCGAATGGGCAAATATTTTAAGGCTAGAAACTTCATATAAAATATATATTTATGATGTTTACAATAAAAATAAATACCTACGTAGCGAAGTACAAACATATTTATTACGAAAATAAGTTTAACTGTTATAATATTCTAATACATAAATAAAAGTGAAACCAAAAATATGTACTTCAAATAATTATATTTGTCATACTGGTTACTAAAGCAACGTTTTTTGAATGATTTATAAAACAAAAATTGAAACATTAAAGTACTAGAATTTTAGTTTTAGGACTTTAAAATTTTACCTTCACACTGAATCATTTATTTATGCGGCATTAAATTATTCTTCACCTCAGCAGCTTTATCCAAAATATCTCGAGGAAACTATTTTTCATCAATTATAACAAATAAGAAACCAGAAAAAATCAATTTCAATCTGTCAAAATTTTGCTAGGATTTTCGTATTGCGACTTAGCCTATTTATACAAAACTCATTGCTATAAATTGCAGAATATTTCTTTTAATAATTTAATAACTAGAAACCAGTATAAAATTATGTATTTACCTCAGACGAAAAGTGTCTATTCACCAACCCCGAAATAAAATTAATTTATTTAATTCTTTACGTCTAGTTTCGGATGTATCACGAATATTTTTAAAAATGTAGTGTAGCCGTGTTACTGTATATTTTTCCAAAGACACTACACGTTGGCATGTCACTACAAACTTTTCACACACAAATAAAACAAATTAAAGAGGATTATTAATGCAAAATAATCAAATAACTATAGAACGCTTGTATACACTACCAGACCTTACCAAGATGACCGCCGTACAAATACAAGCTTACCCCGCGTGACATCAGCTTTGAGTGTATAGGCTCTCTCTATATGTATGTATTATATAGTCACCATTTTCTAAAAATCCAGCAGAGCAATAAAGTTCAAATTTAGTATTACTAACATATTTTATAAACTTTATGATTTGAGATAAATTTGGCGCGATTTTATCATTCAGTTCGAGAAATATATTTTTTTTTAAATAACTAAACTTTATTTCATTTGACAAACAAAAAAAATATGTGTTTTAATTATGTATGGTTGAGAGAAATATTTTTCCACAGAAAAGAGAAAATGATGACAAAAAAATCACTATTTTGTGTATGCGACCCGCAATACGTTAAAGCACCCTTAACATTAGTTCCGCTGCGATCTTATTTCCCATTGTCTATAGTGTATTTCAAAGCCATTATATATCCAGAGTTGCCAGATTGGGTGATTTATCGCCAATTGGGCTACAAAAAATATATTTTCGCGACTAATATTTACAATCGGCGACAGGCGAGGGCTACCAATTTAAAAAAAAAAAACATTAATTTGGGCGATAAACGCCAAAACTAATCAAAATATATTTAAAAGCGGATTATATTCTACACTACAACCCGCAAACCGTCACTTAATAGCGATATAGCCTATGTTTGTGTTTATTCATTGGTTTCTGCCTTGCCCTGAGCATTGCGACATTTGACGCTTGGTGCGCGCCGTGTGTGTCACCTTTGGATTGTACTTCTCTTGTCGTTAATATTCATGGCATGCTATACTTGCACGTTTCATGCTGGTTTTGTAACTGGTTATATAATTTTTTCTGTGCTTAAGCAACAAACGTATAATTCATTATTATAAATAAAACTTCAACTGATTGATTGTGGTTTTATATATTTCATAATAAATAATAAAATAACGAAATGTAATAGTAATTATAATATGCTATTGTTATAAAGGAGGAAAAGACTCCGTCCACCTCTAAAATTGGTAAAAACGGAAAGGTGATTCATTTATAAGTGAAAGTTTGGGCAACTCCAGTCTCAATTTACCGCACGCCAGCTATACATAAATATTTAAAATTGGGCGCCATGATTGGAGTACTTTTATTTTAATGCAGATGGCTACTTTGGGCGACTATTACTTCTGAAATTGGCGACATTGCTATAAAATAATCTGGCAGTGGCAACCCTGTGCCTGTATATATCTTTGTTAATGGTAATGGACTATCTTCACAGCGTTGGTTGTGTGTTGATTTTACATTTGGTGTTGGTGTATCATCATTCTTGTATGTATTTATGTTAATTATTAAGCAGTAGTTTACAAGCCTTGAAATGTGTGACGAAGAGAATATATTTTGTAACGCTGTTAAAAATGCGCAGTAAGTATTCGTGCTTTGTGATGTGTATGTTTTTTGTTTAACGTAAAAGTTGGTAAACGTAGATTTATAAGAAAAAAACAATAAAATTCGGATACGGATAAAAGATAGTTTCTAATTATTTTTTCATTTATTATTTAACTTGAATATAGAATAGAGATATGATATTATAAATATATTCTGTACTATACTATAACTATAATCTTCTCTTCAGTGGCGGCTTGCGCTTGTCGGGGTAGACAGGTGAGGCAGTACCTCACCAGAAATAAATAACTCAGAATATTATTTTAACAAATTACTAATTTGAACTAATAAGCTGTAAATAATGTATAGTAGTATGTAAATTAAATTTCAACTTATTCCGTTAATGCTTGTCTTTATAAATATCACAAGAACAATTTAAGTCATCACAACTAATATGTAATCCAGTTGTGAGACTTGCCTATGACATATACTCGAAATGAATAGTATAATGTCTAATGTTTTTGATACTTCGATACGTGCGCTAGAGTTGTTTGAAGCTAGCCTCATATGCAAAATGCAATGAGTGCGTAAAGAATAAAACATAGGTATTTTCGGGTGCTTTCCACACGGCCCTATAGAGGCCGTGACTGTACGTGAATAGAATCCTGATTCTCTGGCCGCGTAGTGACAATTTTTGTAAGTGCAAGAGAACGTATATCTACTGTACAGCCACGTAGCCAGGGGAGGGGCTCGAGGGGCTGAAGCCCCCCCCCCGAAATTCGTATAAATTTCGTTTACATCTATCCAAAGGTATCTATCATACTATCTAAATTTGAAAAAGTGAAATTTTACTTTTCCGTAGTACACGACTTATAACTGTTTGAAACAGTGAATATTCACTACGAGAAAGTGAATATTAGCTTTTTGAAAACGTGAATTTTCACTTTGGAAAAAAGTCAATTTTCTTAACACGCGCGGGATAAAGCCCACTTTTCCAGCCCTTCGGGCTGCAAAAATGGCCTTCTCCCGCGTTTGTCACGAAAAATTACGTTCGATTCCTCACGAGTGTCATTTAGAACTCAGCTTCGCCTCGCTCCGAAAGTACACTCGTTTCGGAATACGAACTTTGCCGTCCTAGTAACGAAAATACCGACATTATGGCTGGGAGAAAGATCAGAAGATTACTTTTGTAGTTGCGGCTTTTTAAAACTTAAATTTTTTGTTTGTTCTAAAAACGGTAAAAATCTGTGTTTCTGAAATACTGTTTCATGTTATAAGAGCTCCTTCTCCAATAAAGTTCTCGATACAAATTTTATAGAGGAAAATTAATTAATCCCTCCCCACCATTTCCTAAAATCTCGAAGCCCCCCCCGAGAAAAAATCCTAGCTACGGGCCTGCTACTGTACATTGTTGCGAGCCAAATTAAATGTTATTAACTGCATATTGCATTCGAACATATATGTAACAGTATTTAATCCTTATATTTTTTCCTTGTGTTTATTTGTTTACATACTGTTTTTGTATTTTGAATTTTAATTGAAAACAAAAACTAATATAATGGCTTCGGCTGGGAGTTCTAATTTAATTAACAAATATCAATTTCCTAAACTAACACTTCTAATATTTGTACCCGTTCCCTTTACACACCCCTAAAAGACCCCATAGAACCAATGTCAAAAAAAGATGTGGTTTATCAGATCAATTGTAATGTCTGTAACAAATGTTATGTTCGTGAAACTTCTCAACCTTTACGGAAACGCATTTACCAACATCAATATCATGGCAATAGGAATAACTCCGATCATAGTGCCTTGACTAAGCATATTTGCCAAACTGGTCATCTACCAGACTTTAATAATGTTAAAATACTACAGAATGTCCAATATAAATACCCCAGATTATTATACGAAACCTGCCATATCACACTCAACAAAAATAATACGCTTAATTTTAAAACAGATTTCAATAACAATGCCCAATATATTGATAATTTAAACCTTTAATTTCAATTGTTCTTGATAAAAAATATTTTTTAAAAATAAAAATAATTTTTTTCTTCCCCTCCTTCTTTTGCACGTTGCTCTCCCACTACATGCGCTAACTTTTTCTTAAATATTGCCGTTTTTGTACTTTTGAGTCAGAGCTCAACCTGCCGCCCTGTATTGATTATGTTTTTCATGGCTGTGCCCTGATTCTCGACAAAATTTGGGCTTTTTACTACTTCTGGTTGAGTAGTATTACTAAATGTAATACTTTAATTCTTAAGAATTTTTCAATGTAACATTTAAATACGTCTGTTAATAATGGTAAGTCGAAGTTTATTTTTTGTACAAATATTATGTATTGTAACATGTATCATTCTTATTGTTAGCTGATGATGGACAAATTTTTAAGTCCGAAACGTCCAATTATATCAATAAACTGACTCCTATGTATAGTCAAATTTTATTTGGAACCTACGGCCTCCCACCAATTTCTACTACAAAATTTAAGTTCCCAAAACCTTCAAATAAACTAATTAAAGAAAATATAGTTTTTTTTTTGACATAATTTTTTATTAAGTATTTTTTTTTATAATGGCAATGACTCGAAGTTTGATTTTGGAATATTTCTTCTTCGCACATCGCTTAGAAATGGGCGTGATTTGTGAGGACACTGATATATTTTTGCTTGAACGCACATATCATTCAGAGGCACGATTTCCTTATCAGATTTAAGAAGATGATTCGTATTTGGTTGGAATAGGGTACATATAGTAGAGTTCGAAAGTTTTTTCGAAATTATTGGGGGTGGAAATGAAATAGATTATTTGAGTTGCTTTAATTTTCAATTTATTTTTAACAAGGACTCGAAGTCTAATAGGTTCTCTTGTCAGGGTTCAAATGGTAACTGCAAGAGATAGAATTTTGATATTTGTTTTAGTTCTGCTAGTAGCTCCATGGGGTGTGTTATACTAGGATGCAGACTTCTTAATTTACAAAAGGTGATTGTGTTTTCAACGACATTGTATACTATAACAAGTTGATTGTAAATGTTTTTTTTTTCATACAGTATACTAATGTGCGTACTGTTTATTATTTAGACAGGTTGTAAAATTTTGGATTTTAATATTTCTTCGTTGTGCTGGATATCTGAGATGGTTTTATTAAAATTTTGAATAATTTGGTTTGTTTTTTGCATGTTTGCAAACATCTAAATTTCCGGTGATTGATTTGAATATTTTCCCCAATCCATCTATTAAGCCACGTTTAGTTGTTTGATGATCAGAATGAAATCCGATATTATTAATTTTAGTGTCACTATTTGTCTGAATAAATTCTAATTTTTTATTATAATTTTGGAGTTCGTTGAAATACTGTGAGTTATTTGATATGGTCGATTTTAGTGTTGAGTATTGTGTATTTAAATCGATGTACTGTTTTAGAAGAACTTTGAGATTGTAGTAGTGTATGAATGTGTGAGTCGTCTTTTCGAGTTTGGCAGGACCGAGATTGATGGGAAGGATTCCTAGGTTTTCTGTTATGTTCAAGTTTTTTGTCTAGGGCGTTTAATGTTAGAGAGGTGAATGTTCTCTGTTGTATTACCGTGGGTGGTTTTTATTTTTCCTGTTTTAAGATTTTTATTAACTTTTGTTAGCTTTTCGGGTTTATATTTGTTTTTCGTTTTTTGTTGTTTTTGTCTATTTTTCACGTATACCTTTTCGGGGATTTCGGGCAATTCTTCTCTATTTGCATTACATTTGCTTATTACCTTTTCTTTATTCGTTTGGATTTTGTCTCTAATTGATTCGTAAAGTAATTTAGTTTTATTCTTGTGATTTTCTATATAATTGTTGATAAGCTGTTTTTTGAGGTCGAGATTAAATGGAGAGTTAGTGTCTAAATGGCCGGTAATAATTTCGTATGGTTTCAATTTTGTGACTGAATGAATTGTGTTATTATATGCTAATAACGAATAATTTATTTTGGATTCTATAGGCTCAGTTTTGTATTCTTTTTGATTATTAAATAGTCTGATGTGTTCTATAAGGGTAGAGTGAAAACGTTCTATAATGCCATTAGATTCTAGATGTTGTGAGCTTATAAAATGTATGTCGATTTTGTGTAGTGTCAGCAATTCTTTTACGACTGAGTTTTTGAACTGTAGCCCGTTGTCTGAAATAATTTGTTCTGGAATTCCGTGATGTGTAAAATATTTTACTAGGTTATTACAAACTTCTATGCCTTGTCCTGATTTTAATTTGTATGCTTGTGCATATTTTGAAAATGAATCTACAATAGTTAAGAATTTTTCTTGTTCTAAGGTGATGCTGCCTGTATGTAAAATTTGGAAAGGTTTCGTAGCGGTAGGGGTGATGTTTAAATTTACATTTAGGGGTCTCCGATCGTAATTTGTTATTTGACATATTTCACAGCTATTAATAAATGTTTGAATAGATTTTCTTAATTTTGGCCAATAATATTGTTGTTTTATGCGTGCTTCTGTTTCGTCGATACCGCGGTGATTAGTTTTGCCACAATGGTAATTCGATATGATTTGTGTGATTTCTTCGTTATCGGTAACGTCTCTTAAATATTTTGTACATTTTACTAAATTTAGTTGAGAATTTTTGAAATAATTTTGAAGTATTAGACTGAATTTCTCGTATAGTTCATTTTGGAAATAAATGTGGTATTTTACTTTTGGTACTATGTATTCTTTAATGAATGCAATCATTTCATCTTTGTAATTAAATATTGAAAAATCTACTTCCAATCGTAATTTTTTATTATCGTATAATTTTGTAATTTTTACTTGTTTGGGATTAAAATCGACTTCAGTTATGATGATTTGATTTTTGCCATAGTTTACAGGGCATTCTACTATTGGGATTCCGACAATAGGAATTTCTTTACTTGAATGTATTGTGATATCGCTATCGCTTGTGTCGTCATCATTTATCTCATTATGATGTGAGTCATCTACCTCGACTGCAAGGGATTGAATATCGTCGTCTTTATTATCTGTTTTATTTTTTAACTCTGTATTAAATTTTTCTATGAATTTATAAACAGGGCTGTAAACCGCTGCTAAAATAGGTTCGGTTTTGGTTCGCGGTTCGGAGTAGTTTACCGGTTCGATTTTTGTTCTGGTTTAATGAAATTTAATTCTGGAACGGTTCGTGTACCGGTTCATAAGATCGGTTCGGTTTGGCTCATCTTATTTCATAAATATATTTTAATTTTCCTCTTACCAACCATGATAACAGCAGTTTTAAACATGTGTAATTTTTTGTCGATTTAAATAAGTAAACACATATATTATTCAGCCTTTTATTTATAAAAAAATGTATGTAATTGAACAAAAAGTACAACAGTTAAAAAATAAACTTGTAAAACATATTAATAATTCTTTGTAATGTTTAATTAAAATTAAACAAATTAAATGAAAAATATATATAATTTTTATTGTTTATTAAATATCTCGAAATATCGGATTAACATAATCTTTTCAAGAATCGAACTTGTTAATGTGGCTCGTTGAGGAAACATTATGAATTTTAACCCGCTAAACAGCCTTTCCACGCTTACTTGAGTTGCTGGAGTGGCTAGTACATATGTGGTTCAGTTCATTGAACCGGTTCAAAATAATCGGTTTGGTTCGAGCTAGTGGTTCATATAAAATGTCCGGTTCGTTCCGGTTTCGGTTCAAGTTCCGGTTCGGTTCGAAGCCCTGTTTATAAAAGTGTTTCATGTTTTCTGCTTCGTTTATGTTTAATTCGATCTGGGGAATTTCGTTTTCAGGGAGTTTGTAAACAGTTATTAATGTGTCGGTGTTATCAAGTATGTATTTTAACATTAGTTTAATTTCGGTCCAAACTTGGTCGTCATGTCCACATGCAATTTTTGGTATACTTAAATTTTTTATTTTATGATGCAAACAGAATTTTTTCAGATTTAATAAGGTATAGAATATGTCTTGTTTAGTGGGTTTATTGTAATAATTTTCCTTTGTTATTAAGTACAGTATATATTTTAGTGGGGTTTTTAAATATACTAGGTTATGAAGTTGCGGATTTTGAGGTGCGTCGAATAGATTACCTATTACTTCTACGATATTGTCGTTATTGTGATTAAGGTAATGTTTCTTATCTAAATAGTCTTTGTATAAAGCTAGTGTCGTCTAATTGTGTTTGTAATTGTAGGTCTTGATTATTTTTAGTTTCTACAAGTATACGGCTTAAGGCGTCGGCATTGGTGTTAAGTTTGCCTTTCTTATAGATTATCTCATAGTCGTATTCCTCTTATTAATTTTTGGCTACATTGTTTTAATGAGAATAGCCATTGCAAGAGTCGATGGTCTGTATAGATTTTGAATTTGCGTCCTAGTAAGTATGTTCTAAAGTACTGAGTCGCCCAAATGATAGCTAAAAGTTCTTTCTCGATGGTGGAATAGTTTATCTCAGTGTCATTCAATGTCCTGCTTGCATAAGCTACTGGTAGGTCGTTGCCTAGGCCACCTTGAGATAGCACGGTTCCTATTGCTACTTGGCTAGCGTCGCATGTCAAGTTAAATTCTTTGTCAAAGTCTGGGTATTGGAGTAGCGGCTCATTAGTCAGCAAATTCTTTCAATTTTCAAAACATTGTCTGTACTCAGTGTCGTTAAAGTCAATAACTGCACCTTTCTTTAAGCGTTTAGTCAGCGGTTTCGTTATTTTAGCGAAATCTTTAATAAATTTTCGATAATAGCCTAAAAGTCCTAAGAAACCTTTTATTTGTGTTGTAGTTTTTGGAATAGGAAAATTTAGAACGGCTGAAATTTTTGTCGGGATTTGGTTTCACGCCATCAGGGGTTACAATATGCCCGAGATATGCTACTTCTTTTTTGAGGAATTCGCATTTATCTAATTGTACTTTAAAATTTGAATTTTTCAAACGATCGAAAACTAATTTTAAATTTTGAATATGTTCTTGAAGGCTGGTGCTAAATATAATAATGTCGTCGAGATAAACGAGGCATTTTTCGTTTACTAATCCTCTCAGAACATTGCCCATAACGCGTTGGAATGTCGCGGGCGCGTTTTTTAAGCCAAAAGGCATACGAGTGAATTCATAATGCCCGTCTTCCGTATTAAATGCAGTTTTTTGTATGTCTTGTCTGTCCATTTCAATCTGGTGGAAGCCAGATGCTAAGTCTAACGTAGTAAAATAATGACAACGTCCAAGTTTGTCTAGTAAATCAGTTATATTTGGTAGTGGATATTTGTCGTTAATGGTTTTTTCATTCAGTTTCCTATAATCTACCACTATACGCCACTTGCGTTTACCGGATGCGTCAATCTTTTTGGGAACAACCCAAATAGGCGATGACCATGGAGAACATGATGGTCTGATTATATTTTGATCTAAAATATTTTATATTTGAGAACGTACCTCTTGTCGGTGAATTTCTGGGTATCTATAAGATTTTGTGTAAATAGGAATTTCGTCACTTGTTTTTATGGAATGTTTAATTTGATTAGTAAATGTTTTTTTTTTTTTAATATGATATTGGCACTATAACATATATATACTGTAACGTTTTATTTATATGGGTGAAGTGTAAAACATAAGAGAGATATTATTAGTTAAAAGAATACGTTTATTAAATAGGATAAATATTAAAAGATAACAAAAGTAACTAACACTATGATTAAATAATTATAAACACTAATTTAAGACTACAAATATTATTAAATGCTTAATCAATATTTATATTATTACATTTATTTATGTTAACAACTCGTAGACTACTTATTTATATTACCGACTTCATTACTCGTTGCTTCTATATCACAGACTATCCCTCCGCTGTCATTCAGACGGTATTTATACAGCCCAGTGTCCTTCTAGAAATATCCGGCATCACAGCGATACCGAGTACAAAAGAATTAGGAACCTGTTTCAACGTGCATGTGTTATTCCGTCGTCGGGGATTGCATCATCGCTCTGGTACATTATTTCAGTGGCGGCGCACATATACCCTTCTCTCAGGGGCGCACGTCACAATACTTTATTACTTGTTTTGGGGAGTGTAGTTTTAAATGGATGAACCCTGTTACTCATATAACAATCTTGGCAAAGATTGATAGAATTCTACTGAAGAATTGCAAATGATCAAGTTCATTTGAGACGATTCAACAGGATTTTATCTCCTAATTTGTAAGATTCAGGAAGTTCTGTATCACCTGCATTACGAATTTCTTTTCCTTGAATTTCTACAGAAACATATATAAGAAAAATTTATAAATACATACTCTCATTTAAAAAGTAATTGATGTTCATTAAGATACCTGATGAGTTCTTTGTATGTGTTAAACACATAAAAATTCAAATAATGTGGGAACAAAAATAATATGTATTTCATGTCAGCTTTTAATTTTTTCAGTTTGACATTTAAATTCCCATTATATTTTTTTGCATTGCCTTCTATGTTTAGTCTGCGTTATTTTTGTGATAGTGCTGCCTCTGAAGAAATATGCAAGGAACTATTTTCTCCTTGCCCCGTTAACCAATTGTTTCTTAATTGTTACCTATTTTTATCTCTCGCTTAAGAGAGGTATTGGAGTCATGCTAAAAATCGCATATCCAGATTTTAATGAATAAGCGCGCTTTAAGGTCTCTACAATTCGATTTTAACATTTTTACGATGATATCTGTGCGTGTGTGTATGTGTATGTATGTGTGTGCGTGTGTGGTGTGTGTCTGTGTGTTGGAAGGACGATATCTCAAAAATTATACGACTAAATATCTCATTAATGGGAAGAGTTGAAAAGGTTTTGATAGCAATTGAACAACCGGAAGTAGCTGATTTTAATACATTTAAGTTAAAAAAATATAACATATAAAATAATTTGTTGTAATAAACTTCACAGCCTAAATAATGCCATGGAAACCAATTGAAAAATTAAAATGTTTCTAACTGACAGATAAATGTCAGTGTCAGAAATCCGGAGACATTACTGAAGACTTTTTCTGGGTAGTACATACATATATATTATTTCTTTTATTAATAGTTAAATATTTAAAATTATAAGTATATTACATATACCCTTCACAAAATACTGTCAATCCCGACAATGAATTGGAAACATCTCGAAAAATTGAACAGTAGGACAAAATTTCTTCATACAATGAATTTAAAATTTAAAAATCTAAATATGAAGAACAGATGTAAGTGTAGGTATACAAGAAATGTTAAATACAATACTTATGTAACCAAATACGGAAGTGGCGAGAGGTATTGTGATGGCCACGACAGATTTTTATGTTCCAAAACATATCTAGGTATGTCACGGTTTTTTTTTTTTGCTCATCCTGCATAAACCACAAACATATAGAATAACAAAAGTACATACGATTGGGCTATCTACAGATAATTTGAGCAAATTCTTTTGAAGAGCTTTATTTTAGGAGCTATAACAAAAATCAAAACACTGGGTGATTTTGGACTATAGCTTTGTGAAATTACCAGGTTTTTGATTATAAACATGTGTATTTAAATAAGTATCTTCCCACCAAGTTTCAAAATTTTAGTGCAACTATAGTACCAGTTATTAACAAAAGTGTGTCTGATAAGATGCACCTTCAAAGGGCTGTACGATTTGTAAACTTTGTAGTGAAAATTTTACGGCAAGTGCTGGCTTATCATCAGTTTTATGCTTTGGTACTTGTGGTAACACGTTTCATACCACTTGTGGTGGATTAAAGAAAATTGAAAGCAACAATTTATCGGGTAATAATAATATAAAATGGTTTTATGATCAGTGCTTGAAAAGTGATAATTCAAACAAATATTTAAATGAAACATTATGCGATCTAATTGAGTGGCCTCGGCGACAATTTTTCTCTCGTTATGCAAAAGAGTGATTTTGCAGCCTTGATATACAAATAACTATTATGACGTGACGGGTGTGGATTTGATTCTATATTAGCCAAAAATATGAAAGCCGAGAATCCCGGCCATAATTCCACAGCGCCCGCCTATAGACTATCCCATTGGTGGAACTCTCATGAAAAAACATTGTTTCAATGCCATTGGTCTACCACCGGTGACGTCACAAATTCATCGCAAAATTAAAAAAAAACATATCTTGCTTAATATAAGGAATTTTCATGTTGGGTTTTCATTAATAATCATATACATATTTGTACAAAGTTTTATAAAAAAAATCTGATGTGGCCAGCACAATACCTTCCGTCATTTCTATGTATTTTATATAAATTCCACACAAGAAGTTTCTTGTATTTTCAGTAAAATTATTTCATATACATATTGTGTAAATTGTATTTGACACTGACATCTGTCAATTAGTAATATTGAATTATTGAAACTGTTTATGGTGACGCAGCACAGATTACAGGATTTATGAAAATTAATTTTGTTTAATGTTTTTATCTCTAACTGCATTGAATATGAAGAAAATAATGCAATCAAATCGTATAGAGAACACAATATTCTTTAATATTTATAATAACATTAAATATCAAAAAATGACATTTAACTTTGTTTCTTTAAGAAAAACATGTATGTACGAGTAATATACATAATATTCAGAATTATAATGATCCAGTTTCAAGGAAAAGTTCTTCAGAATTTAGTAACAACTTCCATTTTTACCTCTCGCTAAGAGAGGTATTGGATTCATGCTAAAAATCGCATATCCAGATTTTATTGAGTAAGCACGTTTTAAGGTCCCTACAATCCGATTTTAACATTTTTACGATGATGTCTGTGTGTGTGTGTGTGTGTGTGTGTGTGTGTGTGTGTGTGTGTGTGTGTGTGTGTGTGTGTGTGTGTGTGTGTGTGTGTGTGTGTGTGTGTGTGTGTGTGTGTGTGTGTGTGTGTGTGTGTGTGTGTGTGTGTGTGTGTGTGTGTGTGTGTGTGTGTGTGTGTGTGTGTGTGTGTGTGTGTGTGTGTGTGTGTGTGTGTGTGTGTGTGTGTGTGTGTGTGTGTGTGTGTGTGTGTGTGTGTGTGTGTGTGTGTGTGTGTGTGTGTGTGTGTGTGTGTGTGTGTGTGTGTGTGTGTGTGTGTGTGTGTGTGTGTGTGTGTGTGTGTGTGTGTGTGTGTGTGTGTGTGTGTGTGTGTGTGTGTGTGTGTGTGTGTGTGTGTGTGTGTGTGTGTGTGTGTGTGTGTGTGTGTGTGTGTGTGTGTGTGTGTGTGTGTGTGTGTGTGTGTGTGTGTGTGTGTGTGTGTGTGTGTGTGTGTGTGTGTGTGTGTGTGTGTGTGTGTGTGTGTGTGTGTGTGTGTGTGTGTGTGTGTGTGTGTGTGTGTGTGTGTGTGTGTGTGTGTGTGTGTGTGTGTGTGTGTGTGTGTGTGTGTGTGTGTGTGTGTGTGTGTGTGTGTGTGTGTGTGTGTGTGTGTGTGTGTGTGTGTGTGTGTGTGTGTGTGTGTGTGTGTGTGTGTGTGTGTGTGTGTGTGTGTGTGTGTGTGTGTGTGTGTGTGTGTGTGTGTGTGTGTGTGTGTGTGTGTGTGTGTGTGTGTGTGTGTGTGTGTGTGTGTGTGTGTGTGTGTGTGTGTGTGTGTGTGTGTGTGTGTGTGTGTGTGTGTGTGTGTGTGTGTGTGTGTGTGTGTGTGTGTGTGTGTGTGTGTGTGTGTGTGTGTGTGTGTGTGTGTGTGTGTGTGTGTGTGTGTGTGTGTGTGTGTGTGTGTGTGTGTGTGTGTGTGTGTGTGTGTGTGTGTGTGTGTGTGTGTGTGTGTGTGTGTGTGTGTGTGTGTGTGTGTGTGTGTGTGTGTGTGTGTGTGTGTGTGTGTGTGTGTGTGTGTGTGTGTGTGTGTGTGTGTGTGTGTGTGTGTGTGTGTGTGTGTGTGTGTGTGTGTGTGTGTGTGTGTGTGTGTGTGTGTGTGTGTGTGTGTGTGTGTGTGTGTGTGTGTGTGTGTGTGTGTGTGTGTGTGTGTGTGTGTGTGTGTGTGTGTGTGTGTGTGTGTGTGTGTGTGTGTGTGTGTGTGTGTGTGTGTGTGTGTGTGTGTGTGTGTGTGTGTGTGTGTGTGTGTGTGTGTGTGTGTGTGTGTGTGTGTGTGTGTGTGTGTGTGTGTGTGTGTGTGTGTGTGTGTGTGTGTGTGTGTGTGTGTGTGTGTGTGTGTGTGTGTGTGTGTGTGTGTGTGTGTGTGTGTGTGTGTGTGTGTGTGTGTGTGTGTGTGTGTGTGTGTGTGTGTGTGTGTGTGTGTGTGTGTGTGTGTGTGTGTGTGTGTGTGTGTGTGTGTGTGTGTGTGTGTGTGTGTGTGTGTGTGTGTGTGTGTGTGTGTGTGTGTGTGTGTGTGTGTGTGTGTGTGTGTGTGTGTGTGTGTGTGTGTGTGTGTGTGTGTGTGTGTGTGGATGTGTGTGTGTGGGATGTTGGAAGGACGGTTACTCAAAAACTATAAGACTTAAAATTTGTTTAACAACGTATTTCCCAATCGGACATTCATGGGAAGATCTGAAAAGGTTTTGGTAACAATTGGACAACCGGAAGTAGAAGATTCTTGAAAAAAAATCTTCTAAATATTATTTTTTGAAAATTTTTCGTGGTAATATTAAAGAAAATTAAATTCTCTATCTGATACATTTAAATATTTTATTATATATTCCATAGATTTAGAGATAAAAGAAGTATAATATATAAAATAATCTGTTGTAATAAATTTGACAGCCGAAAGAATGCCATGAAAAATAGTTGATAATTTAAATTATTTGTAACTGACAGATAAATGTCAGTGTCAGAAATAATGAGTAATGAATTAAAAATGTACTTGGAGAATCCCTTAGTTCTTGATCTGTGACTATTATGGAGATGACAAGTCTAGGTTGAAGGACTTAAATTTGTTTCAAACATTATGGGACAATGTACACCAGTACTATAGACTAGAGTAACTTTGAATTGCGAAAAAGCTATCAAATTCTTCTCAAGTAAGTTGTAAATATTGACAAAATTACACATCGATATAAGAATAATCGGAGTGCAATCTATCCGTCACTTTATTAAAGGGAATTAGTGTTATTTAGATATAACATGTATGAAAAAATAAAATGTAAAAGAAGATATGTAAGAATAGATGCACAATCCATATATACATTTTAGACCGCCCAAAATTAATGTTTTTACTAGAAGAATATGAAGAGAAAGTAAACAACGTTGTTCGAATTGAAAATTGCAGTTACCAGCCTAATATTTATATATGGTAAACTCTACTTTGTAATTTATTGTAACATAATTTATGGTAAAATATCTTCATGTTGACACATGCTATTATTGAATAATAAAGAAGTTTATACGTCATAGATTTATATGAATATATTATTTGTATTTATAAAAATATTCTTTGCTTTATGCATACAGCCAGGTAAAATATACGGCGAGAGGTTATGTGCTGGCCACATCAGATTTTTTTTATTACATCGATTGTCAATTCTTTATTTTTTGTCAATCTGCAATTTTCTTTTGAAAGTCATTTTTCATTTGCTTCTTACTCAGGAATAAAAAACAATTGACAAAAAAGTTAGTACTCATTAGATTCAGATTTTAATTTTAAACATTTTTCGTATTCACATTTTTAGTCTAATTTTATTAGAAAAACAAAAATCACCATATTTAAAAAATTAAATTATGTTCTCAATGTTTCAATCCTATACTCAGTATAAAACAAATGTTTATTTTATTGCAGAGTACCGTTAGTGCAGCAGTTAATTGAACAGATGACACTGGAAGATAAAAGTAAGTGTTTGCTAATTGCATGTAAGGAGAAGACTTCGGACCATATCCAGATAGCAAAACTGCTAATTGAAGCCGCAGCCGACGTGAATGTTGAAGACAATGACACACCGTTGACAGCCCTCTGCAAAAATATCAGTACAGAGGAGCAGGTTGATCTAATCAAAATTCTCATCGAACAAGGAGCTAATGTTAACTCATTTTCACATGAAAATAATATGAATACACAAGATAATGATTATTATGATGATGACTACTTTCCCATCCCGACATACACCTCTGCTCTACACTTAGTCGTGTCTGATAACCATTATAATGTTGCTAAGTTACTGTTGCAAGCTGGAGCTGATGTTAATATTCAAGATTGGGAATCCGACACCCCAGTCCTAACTGGATGTCTATCTTCTCGTTTTGACAATAGATATGACTTAGTGGAGTTGCTTGTTAATGCCGGTGCTAACATAAATGTTCAGGAAACAGGAGGATTTAATTATACTCCGTTACATTACGCAGTGGAAAAGGCAAATTTTCGTATTGCTGATTTGTTGTTGAAGAATGGAGCTGATGTTAATAGAAGTACAGTTCTCGATGGAATAGTGCCACTATTTTTGTTCCCAAAAGTCAAAGTAGACCAAATGGTACTTCAGTGTTTTGAGAATTTAGTGAGAGATACCGAGAATTCAAAAGTTTACGAAGAAAATTTTGAATTAGAAATTTTATTTCGGCATGGAATGGTGGTTGGTCCTTATGATCAGCTTAAAGCTCTTGATTCCGTTGTGAAAAGTTATAACGCCGATTCTAAAGCAGCAGCAGATGCTTTTAATTATTTGTGGGATAAAACTAATAATAATATTTTTAAAGATGATAATAGTGCTTCTATTATAGTTAATATGATTAACTATAACTGGTACGTACCACATAAAATATTGTGTTTTTTTAAAGTATTGAATGAATTTGAATCATTACCGTTTTGTGAAAATTATTTGTTTGAATTAGCGGTTAGTGTAATAGAGCGTTCAGCCAAAAATCTATACCCCTATTTTACTCGTGTAAACGTAATTGAAAATTTAGATTCAGTATTCAAATCAATTGACTTTTGTTGTGTCGTTCAAAAATTCTTTGAGAAAGGTGTTAAATTAGAAAGTAAAGATTTTGAGGGATTAATATATATATGCAGCAAATATTTTTTGTTAAACGATGTAGAGGGAGCTACTAAATTTTTAAATGTTTTTATTAATAATAACATAAATTTAAATGATAAAGGTATTATGCAGTTGGCAGTAGCAAACTGTCCTTTGTTAAGTGTGACTTTACTCCAATACTGCATCGTGTGTGACCCAATGGATATATTCGAGAATATTTTGCTAGCAAGAAGAGTAGACACAATGACACTCAGATTAATTGAAAAAGTTTTGAGATTATGTACTCCTTCCGAAGTATTACGAAGACAATGTGTAACATTATTGAAACATATAAAGGACCAAAATAATTATTACTCCAGTGAATTGAATCCTGGTGATTACCTTGCCCCAGTACTGAATTGTGTTCAAACTGAGTGTTCCGAAGAAGAGAAAGAAAAGAAATTCGTTAATTATTTATTAGATGTATTAGCATTAGATAGATTTCCAACACTAAAAGAACTTTCTCGTAATAAAGTTAGAGAACTTCTTAAAGAGAATTGCTCCGATACTAAAACATATTTGAAAAGTATAAAACATCTAGATGTACCGTCTGACGTAAAGAAAATTATACAATGCCAGAAATCTGTTTGTTCTTTTACATAAAATAGATTACAGTAAGTGAACACAGTCTAACAGTTTTGTTCATGCGTTTGTCATTGTTGCATACAAGGCGCTAGCCAAGTGTTTAATCCAAATGTTACAAAATATTAAAATTAGTAATACTTGCTATTGTTTAGTTTATGGTTATAAAAGGAGTATAAATCAACAAAGTTTGTGTAAATCATCGAGCTTACAAACAATAGACCCTATTTTGCCTATGTTATAAAAATGTTCCAAGTTAACGGTGCAGAAATATATCTCTATCCTCCAACAGTACGGAAGTCATGTGTAAAAGTATACTGCGCATGCTCTCTCTTTCATGCGTACAGTCGTATATATATTTTTTTCTTTATCACAAAACTACATTTTCATGTAAACATTGGACGTTTCGCATTTCGCATCAATGATTACGCCATTTTTATTTCACACTTCGTTCGTATAGGTTGCTATTTAAAAAATAAAAGTTGATAGTCGTATCTTGTAAACCTGACTTTATAAAAAATATCTACATCGGCCATAAAATAATATATTTAAAATAATAAAACTTTTACATGAGCCATTTTTTTCTATTACTTATAATAAAAAAAGTTAAAGGTTTGGGGGGGGGGGGGTCTTCCCAGACTCAACCTGTATATATCTGCACCGTTATGTTAAAACAAGAATGTTGCAAGTGCACTGCATCTATAGTTTGAAGGTCGATGGTGTAAATATAGACCGCGAAAAGAAAGGTGACTATAGCGACATTGAAGTGCTTGGAAAAGCTGATTTATTATACGCTTCAAAAAGTTTGTTATGTAAGGATATGAATATTGTATATCTTGTATGTTTCTATTTGAAATAAAAAAAATTGGTATCCATATTTTGAGAACCACTGGTTCAATTATTTTTTTTCAGTTTATCATTGAAATACCCATGTAAAATAAAGATTCTTTGCTAATTTAACCAACTTCGTTTCTCTTGTAGATCTCCAGATCGCAATGGTAGCTACTTAAAAATGAACAAATAAATGTTGTAGAGAATTAAATTCTGCATTCAAATTAGGAAATCAATTTTAAAGTTTATTTTGAAGATTGCTGATTTATAGCGAATGCCATGGAACTCTTTAACAAAATTACGTACAATTGTATGACATCTTAACTGTCAAAAAAAGTTTGTGTAGAGAATATGAAAGAAAATAAAAAATACGGGTTAAATATTTTGTCTTATTCTTTCGATTAAACCAAAGAACAAAAAATCGAGCAACACCTCATTCTACCCACTCAGATATCGTTTTCAAATTAAAATTCAAAATAAACTTCTTTGGAGCCATTATCAACATGTTGGTACTTTTGCGGTAAACGAAATGGTAAATTGAGCTGCTATTTTTCGCGACACACACATTTTGAGGCTGGTTCGTAATGGTTCAAAAGATTTCATTTTCTCGATTGAATATTGAATGCGGTGCAAACAATGACATCAATCACGAACCGTATTCAAACTGTGTTGAACTAGTGACTGTATTTGGTTCAAAACGTAATTCAAAGAATGAGAAGAGGGAAGGGACGGCTGTCATAAAATAAATCACTTTTTTATAATCTTTTGTTAAATGTATATACGTTTATTTTATGTAATAGCAAATTAAATGTGCATGATGATGCGAAATAAATTTAAAAATCATATTTCATACATTTACCAATCCATCTTTCATGAAAATTATCCACAACATACCTGTTATTCGTAGCAAAATAAAAAAAATAACGAATTATACCATATTCCACCTTATTAATTCAGCGTTGTAGAGAATAGGACGGTACCAAAACAATATATAAAGATAATAGTACCTACCGTAATTTGTTGCCTAAAAACGACTGTGGGTTAATAAATAGAAAAAGGAAATTTAATAAAACAGAATTTAATAAAAGTAAAGATTATGTGCAGAAGGCACTGTAGAATTTGTAAAAAAATATACAACAACGCAAGAATGTAAACTACTACAAGAAAGTAAATGTACAAAAATGTAATGTTGTACCCGGAGTCTCATAACCCAGTTTCGGGCGTAAGCGTGAAATTGGTCAACTTCGTAGCACGGGCAGGTACTGTCCATACGATGTAACTTGGCGAGTTGGGGCTATTCACTGCGGTAATGGGCAAGTTATAAAATCCATAGGCGTACCGAAGAAGAATAAAGTTCAATAAAATTACGAATATTACAAAAAAAAAGAAATTATTTATACAAAAAAAAAATATATTACATATATTGGAATGAATTATTTATTATATAAATCATATTATAATTAATTATTTTTTAAATTAATTAAGTTAAGAAAATAAAATTTCTATTGCTATTGAAAAAAAATGCACCAACGCTTATGTATCAATATAACTTCTTGGGTTGAAAAGTACCTGACACCCCGAGTTTGAGTGTATTAGGGTGAAATTTGCTTTGTGTAAGACAATAAAACATTGTAAAATCACTATTTCACTTCTGAAGCTATGCGGCATCGAAGTAAAAGTAAATATTTGACAAAACGCAACTTAGGAATAGTGACCAGGGCATCGAACCTGAACCGAACTTCAGATATATTTGTTTGTAGAACCCGAGTCGGAACCGAACCGGATATTAAAATTCGGATTCATGGTTCAGCTCCGGTTCAGGTTTATTTTCAGTTTGAAACGTAATCATAATCGTAATACAGCCGAATATCGACGCCTTCGGCATCCGCGTTACTGCCTGTGTTGACTGTTCGTGAAAATTGTGTTCGTGTTCACATTTTAAATAAAGATGTCTTATTCAAAAAACATTAATTCAATTTTCATTAGGTCGAACCGAACCTGAACCCGGAACAAAACCGCAAATTTTATTAATTTATACCGCACGCGAACCTATTTTTCAAAAAACAAATTAACCTGAACCGAACCCAGTTTGAGCAACAAAGCAACAAAATATCGAAAGTATACAACGTTACATAAAATAAATTTCCAACAATAAGGCTTATAATGAGGACGGCTCCAATTTACAAACACAAGAATATTGTAAGTTTCAATTGACTAAAAATGAATATAATAAAGCAACGAATTTCACAAAATATACTACTTCCAACAGTGAAGCGCCAAATAAAAATTTACTGCGAGGACAGAGTAACAACAGTCTTCCTAGACAACATTGAGTTAAGTTCTTTCCTTGCAAAAAAAAAAAACCTAAAAGAGGAAGAACGACATTAAATAAAGGTACTTATCTACATGGCGTGTTCGGGAGAATTGTAGGCGACGAAGTAGGGCGATGGTAACGGCGGAGGGGCAGCCACTGGGCACAACGTAGAAGATGTCCCAACAATGGTGACGCTGACGGCAGAGTCGCAAATCCTCCGAGGAGAGATGACTTCCAGAACTCGAGAAAGATGCTCGTGACACCACACAAAGACACCCACCAAAATACACAACAGTGAAAAGTCATTCGAGCACCCCCGATGTCGTACAAATCTGCAACAATGGCGAAACCAAAAACTGGTTCTAAACAACAATCAGATACTCCATTCACGTCAAAACTAAGTCACACCGACCATCAACCACGTGCCAATCCACTAAATAGAATAGAAATAGGGTGAGAATAATCAGAATAGGGATAAGGTAAGTCACTAATTCCAAGTAAAACATATTTTACATAAATAAACACTATAGGAACATTTGAAATAAAATTACAATCAAAAAGCAGAGAAATGAGACAGCAGAGAGAATTTATTGGACGAAACATTATAAAAACAAAGATACACGAAAGATGGACAGAGTAATAGTATAACAATGCGACGAGGGAAAATATATTTAGATGATAGGAAGGTACGTATATATAGGGCAATAAGTTTTAATTTCGTCTGTTTAAAACTGGCGCTGATATGAACGTCATCTACTGAATTGGTTAAGTGGAACAGGGTATATATTCAATTTGCTTTTTACCTCTCGCTAAGAGAGGTATTGGAATCATGCTAAAATTCGCATATCCAAATTTTAGTGAATAAGCACGTTTAGTTCGATAATAAAATTTTTACGATGATGTTTGTGTGTGGATGTGTGTGTGTGGGGTTGTTGGAGGCACGATTTCTTAAATTCTATAAGACTAAAGACCTATGTAACTACAGATTCCTCAATCTAACAGTAATGGGAATAGTTGAATAGGTTCTGGTAGCAATTGGATAACCGGAAGTAGTAGTATCTTAACAAAAATCTTCTAAATATTATTTTTTCAAATTTTATGTTATTACAAATATTAAAAAACAAAATTCTCTATCCGACACATTTAATTTTTTTATTATATCTTCTATAGATTTAAAGATATAGATATATAATATATAAAATAATCTGTTGTAGTAAATGTCATGGCCTGCTCACAACCCAAACATCTCCATGGTAACTACTTGAGAAATTTAAATGTGTGTAATTGACAGATAAATGTCACTAATGTCAGTGTCAAAAATTCAGAGATAGTACTGAAGGCTTTTTCTGGAAACGATATTTAATATTTCTGATTGTATTATTAATTATATATTTAAAATTATAGGTATATTACATGAACCTTTCAGAAATAACGCTATTCCTGTTAATGAACATTTAGAAAAAATGGAGAAAACTTACTCATAGAATGAATTTAAAATGATAGAAAATACGTAAATATAAAGATTAGATGTAATTAGAATTTTTTGTGTATTCAAAAAATGTTAAATACAATATATACCACAATGGAAAGGGCGCGAGAGGTATTGTGATGGCCACAACAGATTTTTTATGTTCATTTCATATAATTTATAAATTTTAACAAAACTAATTTTTGTTGGTTTGTCAATTTGATATATGTCAAATTTCTGATTTAAAACAGTGCATTTTTGCGACTCATATATTAATGACGTCATGATTGAATACGGTTTGAAAATATACATGAATACGTTTCATGACCAAGAAACAGCTTTGGAGAAAAATTATGGGTACGTTCGGCATTGACATCTACGGATTGCTCAGAGCTTATAGGTCACTTATTAAATGACAGTATGTATACAAGTTATAATATAAATTTATTTATATTCCAAAAAAAATTATTTATATTATTACAAAAATTTATAAATACAACTATAAGTATTATCAGATTTATTACAAAAGATATATCAGAGTTACAAGTTATACGATCGAGATTCTGGACTAGACTGCCTGTTGTGTGTGTCTTGGTTTTACAGGAAGACACCTGAGATGGCTGGGTCGACGTTTTTCGTATTATGGTTTATTCCGCGGATGTGGAATATTCCGATGCAGTGTCAGCGGAACTGCAGGAAAGCTATGTGCTAACACCTCCCCCCTAAAATTGGGCTTCATCGGGTAGTCGAATGGACTGGCAAGGTGAAGGCCTTAGTTCGATGCCCTGGTTTGGTGCTTGGTTCCTTGGCTTAGAATGTTCAAGTTTTTTAAGAATGTAAACTGTAACTAAACTGAATACAATTATTACAAGTAGGGCATA
Organism: Harpalus rufipes; assembly: GCA_951394225.1. Lineage (NCBI taxonomy): Eukaryota > Metazoa > Arthropoda > Insecta > Coleoptera > Carabidae > Harpalus > Harpalus rufipes. Next base: position 16,165,236 of record OX596285.1, read on the forward strand.
TAAAATTATTATAGGGTAGTTGATTGATGCGAAGTTGTCGATCGGTTCGGGTTCGATGTCTTCGAATTTATTGATCGGTATTTGTAATTCTTGGATTGTATTCAAGTCGATGGTTAATTTCGGTGCTTGATTTTTAATTAGATTGATTTTGTAGTTGTCTAGTATAATTGGTTTGCCGAAAGATTTTTGATTAAAAGTCAATATTTCATTTTTGAATTTTAGTTTACAATTATCATCCTTTATTAAAAATATTCCTTCTAGGTTTTTAATTTTATCACTTTCGTTGCAAGATATGTGGATAGTCTCTGGTTTAGGAAATACTGCCAAGAATTGATTTATTTCTTCCAATATTTCGACGTGATTCTTTTTAATTTTCATTTTGATATATTGGCAGTTTTCTGCGTTGTTCTTCAAGATGATGTTCTTCTCGCAGGAATTGTCTTCGACCTGGTTGATTTTATTGGGACATTGGTACTTATCTCCTTTGGTACATAAGCCAGTTAGAGAAATTATTTTACCATCAATTGATTTTAAAAAGTAATTTTTGTTTGGTATAACAGTTACAAAATCGTCTTGGTGCTTCGTAGGGATAGGTATGAGATGGAGTAATTCAAATTCTGTTTCGTAATTAAGCGGGATTTCAATAAAATAAATTATTCTTGTGGGTTCTAATTTGCAATTTACTGTTATAAATTTTTCAAATTTTGGTACATTTTCAGGAATAGGTTCAAAGGGTAATTCGTTATTATAATATTTGTAAATTTTGCTTAATTCTGCCAAAAGCTCATGTTTTTGAATAATACTTGGATGTAAAACGTGTAGGTTGCAAAACGTTAAAGAATTTTCAATGTCTTGTAGGGTATTTAATATCATTGTGAAAAGTGTGTTAAACTGGTTGTAAATATCGTGAACAAAAAGTTTATTTTGATTAAAGGTTCCACCGACTACAATGTGTTGCAACTGTTCGATTTTATTTTTCAAAATGTTTTCATTTTGTTTAATAGTTACTAAGGTGTTGTTGAACTGTTCTGTGAGCTTAAGATTGACTGAATACTGTTGTTTTAATTGTTTATTTAAATTTTGTTGGTTATTTCCTAAATGTTTTAAAATTTCGTTATAACGTTTCTCGTCTTCAGCGTCGAGATTGCCGCTAATTGCTTTTATAATAGTTCCAAGACCATTTATTGCACCTCGTTTTTGTCTTTGTATAGGGTTGTCTGAATTTAGTGTTAAATGATTAATCTTGTTATCAATTGAATTTTGAATATAATTAATTATTTTATTGTTATTTATAAATTCATATGAAACGTCTTTTGTGATACTTTGTTTTAGATTAAAGTATTGAATATTTAAATTGTTATAGTGTTCGAATAATGATGTAAGGTCATAGTAATGAAGGAATGTGTGTTTGGATTTCTGCAAGTTTGCTTGTCCTAGGTTAATTGTCAGCAGTCCAGGGTTATATGTTATGTCCAACAGGTTTAGTCCGTGGGTGAACGTGAACAGGACGGACCTGGAATATTTGAATTTTTTGTTACTTTCCTTGGTCTTTTAATATTGGATAAATGAATTTTAGGTTGTTTTTTGTCTTTAATATCAATTGCTATTTCTGCTGTTTTCAAATTTTCGTTAACAGTTTTAATTTTTTCTTTCTTATATTTAGCTTGTTTTGTTTTGTTGACTTTTTGTTTATTGTGTACATAAACTGTGTTTGGTATATCGGGTAAATCGTCGCGAGATTCATTTAATTTTGAAATATTTTTTACTTTGCCTGATTGTAATCGTTCATTAATAATTGTGTAAATTTGTTTAGTTTTTTCTTTGTTTTTGCACGTAATCTTGGGTAATTTGGTTTTCTATTTCTATGTCTAAAGGGGAATTTGTGTCTAAATGTCCATTAATTATTTCTAAAGGCTTGAGTTTTATTGAAGAGTGCGTGGTGTTATTATATGCGAGGATTGCATAGCATACTTTTACATCAATAGGTTCGCGTTTGAAATTGTCTTGAAGGTTGTATAATCGGATGTGTTCGATTAGGGTGGAGTGAAATCTCTCTATTAAGCCATTTGAATCGGGGTGTTGAGAACTTATAAAGTGAATTTCTACTCTGTGTAGAGCTAATAGTTCTTTTACTACATTATTTTTGAATTCTAGACCATTGTCAGAGACGATTTGTCTAGGTGTGCCATGATGTGAGAAATAATGTATTAATTTGTTACTAATTTCAATAGCGTTATTAGAATTTAGTTTATATGCCTGGGCATATTTCGAAAAGGCGTCTATTATGGTTAAAAAAATTGAATTTTCTAAACTCAGTGTGTCAACATGAAGTGTGTCGAATGGTTTCGAGGGTGTAGGTGTTATATTAAATTTTGGTTTCACGGGGTTACGTTCGTATTTGGAGGCAAGACATATTTCGCATTGATTAATATAATCTGTAATAGTTTTAATTTGGTTTGGCCAATAGTAAATTTTCTTAATTTGATTATGAACTTCGTGAATACCTCTGTGGTTCGTTTTTCCTTCGTGGTAATTCCTTATCTTTTCTAAGATATCGTCTTCTCTCTCGACGTCTATCAGTTTCGTGTTACATTTTACAAAATTTATCTCTGAATGTTTAAAATTTGTTTGTAAAGCATTACTAAAGTTTTCATATATAGGATGTTCGAAATATAGGTAATATTTAACCTTAGGTGCGATGTAATCTTTAATAAATTTCGTGATGTCTTTTTCAAAATTATTTTTTGAAATTTGTAAATGGATTCTCATTTTATCAGAGTGAAATTTAGTGATTTTTGGTTGGGATGGAGAGTGTGTAACTTCGGAAATAATGATTTGGTTTTTTTCCAACATTGACAGGAGAATCGGATATAGGAATGCCTATTATTGGGTTCTCGGAGTTGGAGTGTACCGTATCGTATGAGTCTGAGTCGGGTGAGTCATCTGGTTCTGCTATCATTGAACCTGTGTTTTCATTCTTTTCTAGCTGCTCATTGAAATTTTTCATATAGTCGAAAAATGACTGACAACTAGGATCGACAGTGTTTACATTTAATTCTATTCTTGAGAGGGCGTCAGCGTTTTTGTTCAAGGATCCCTTTTTATAGATAATTTTGTAATCATAATCTTCTAATTTTAATCTCCAGCGGATTAATTTTGAATTTGGTTCTTTTAGTGAAACAAGCCATTCTAAAGGTTTATGATCGGGGATAATGTTAAATTTCCTTCCAAAAATATAGGTTCTAAAATATTTGGTAGCCCATACGATAGCCAATAGCTCTTTCTCAATTGTCGAGTAATTTTGCTCGGAATCGTTTAGAGTACGGCTAGCATATGCTATAGGGAGATCTGAGCCAATAGGGCCTTGGGAGAGTACAGCACCTATAGCGAAGTTGCTGGCGTCAGTTGTCAAGTTGAATGTCTTTGTAAAGTCAGGATATTGTAGGATGGGTTCATTGGTCAGGAGGTCTTTACACGCGTTGAAACAACTTGTGTAATCTGAATCTTTTACATTTATCTGTACACCTTTCTTTAATCTTTTTGTGAGTGGTTTTGTTATATTTGCAAAATCTTTTATGAATTTTCGATAGTATCCGAGGAGTCCGAGAAAAGCTTTGATTTGTTTTGTGTTTTTGGGTATTGGGTAATTTCTAATAGCTGTAATTTTGTCAGGGTTTGGTTTGACTCCGTCTGGTGTTACGACGTGTCCTAAGTATGCAACTTCTTTTCTACAAAATTCCGACTTGTCTAGTTGTATTTTTAGGTTGGCCTTTTTTAATCTTTCGAATACAGCTCGTAGGCTATGAACGTGCTCTTGTAAGCTAGTGCTGAATATTATGACATCGTCTAGGTAGACGAGACAAATATTATTTACTAGGCCGCGAAGGACATTGTCCATTACGCGTTGGAACGTAGCGGGCGCGTTCTTTAACCCAAACGGCATTCTGAGGAATTCAAAGTGTCCGTTTTCAGTAGAGAATGCAGTTTTCTCTATATCATCGGGATGCATCTCAATCTGATGGAATCCGGATGCAAGGTCAAGAGTTGTGAAATATTGGCATCTGCCTAACTTGTCTAAAAGGGTGTTAATATTGGGAATCGGATATTTGTCGCTAATAGTTTTATCATTTACTTTTCTATAGTCAATAACAATGCGCCACTTCCGCTTTCCGGAGGCGTCTAGTTTTTTGGGCACAACCCATACTGGGGATGACCATGGAGAGTGCGAATGTCTAATAATTTTTTGATTTAGCATTTCTTGTGTTTGATTTTCAACTTCTTTACGGTGAATTTCTGGATATCGATATGTTTTCGTATAGACAGGAGATTCGTCTGATGTTCTTATGACATGTTTAATTTTGTTGGTGAAACTAAGGGGTTTATCAGCAGTATGAAATAAGTCAGAATATTGTTTTAATAATTTTGTAATTTCGCATTTTTCTTCGGAATTCATATGATCGGTTCTGATTTTTGAAATATCTAAAATATTTTTTGAATTTAGAATATTAAAATTTAGATTGTTTAGTTCAAAATTTTCTAAAGGTTGCGCGGTAATTTGGAGTCCTGATGTAAAGATTTGTTCGCTAGTGTTTGTGTTGATAACGGGGTATAGTGTTTCATAATTCTCAACTTTCGCTATGCCTTCTGGTATTATAATATTATTTAATTTTAATTCGGGAATAATAACTTCTCCATTTTCGATGTTATGGACGTATAGTTTGGTAATTTTTTCCGTTTTCGGAGGGATATTAATATAATGAGTAATTGGCATAATTTTGTGGTAGTGTATGTTAATATCGTGTGTAGGCGTTATTAATTTATCTCTTGTAAGATCTATTATTGCGTCTACTAATTTTAAATTGTCAAGTCCGAGTAAGATGTCAAAATTATTATGGAATTCAAAAAGATGGTATTTTAATATTAATTTTGTTTGTTTAAATAATTTAGAGCATGGTAAATGAACGCTAAAATTTTCTGTAGATGTACCGTGTGCAGTTGTAATTTTGAAATAATCATTTACAATTTTATCGCCAAAATATTTCTGTGCTATATCAGGTTTTATAAATGAACGGGTGCTACCTGTATCTATTAATGCTTTTAGATTATGTTCGGGGAATATAATGAATGGTAGTTCGCTCTGTGTACTGATGTTATTTAAATTTAATAATTCTATTGGTTGTCCGAGGCTTCTATCGCTAAAAAATGATTTGGATCGTACATTTGTTCGTATTCTATATTATTATCAAAATTTTGGTCATTTTCAACTTCATTTGGTTCTTCTACATTGTAATTTTGTTCGTCTGTATTTATGTCATGCACTTCTGTGTTGTGTAATTCTTCAAATGTAAAGTCAGGTCTACGTGCTTGTTGCGACGGACGGTATTGTTGTGTATTGTTGAATGGGCCGGATCTAGGGATTGTGGACTGCCTTGTGCTAATGCTCATAGGCGTCGGGTTTGGAAATCTTTGGTTGTTATTTGGTTTGAAAACATTTGTTTGGTTGAAGGTATTTTTGTATTGTGGATTATTAGGGATTGGTCTGTAATTAGATTGTTGAGTTGAATTGTTGGGGATCGGTCTGTAAGTTAAATGTGGTGTATTTCTTTGGGGTAGATATTTTTGAGGCGGTGGTAACGGTTTATGTTTCGGGTGTTGTATTTGTTTCTGGTGTATGTGGTGTCCGCGTATTGTTGCTTCTATGTTAAAGTCGTTAGTTAACATACCCAGTGCAGCATTTAAATCTTTGGGGCTCTTGGTGCGCATTAGTGTACCAAGGGGTTCTTTTAGCCCTTTGAGAAAAACTCTTAATGCGTACTCGCGGAAATATTCGCAGAGTACTGTGGCTTTATCGGCTTTATTATTGTTTACATAAGAAATTTGGAGATGTAACATGTCTTGTAATTTGTTGTAGTACTCGAATGGAGTATCGTTGTTTTGTTTCATCTCTGTTATTTCCATGCCTAACGTATAACAGTCTCTTTTGTCGCCAAAAGAGTTCAACAGAGCCTGTTTTACCTCTTCCCATGAAGTTATGGTGGACGTTGCTAAATTGTTTGCGGCTTCGCCTTTAATTTTCGCAAGTATTGTTGCCATAAGGTATTCATTTTGGAAATCAGTATTATCGACTGTGTTATAAAATTTATTGACCAGTTTCTCACAAATTTCTACGAAACGTGGTAAGTGTCTATTGTCCCCATGGAATTCTGGGATCATGTCCAAATATTCCTTCTTAATCGCGGGTGGTACAGCCATTGTTAAATTTTGAATTGGATTTATTAAAATTTGTTCGAGGTCTGTTGGATTAATGGGGTTTGTGTAAGATGTTAGTGAGTCACCAGAGTCCGATTCTGTATCTGTATTACTTAACTCTGTATCGCTTTGAAAATCTCTGACATAGGTACTTACAGGAGTAAGAAGATGATGTCCATTGGTCTGTGATCGATATTCGCTCGGTCACTTGGTCTGCAACGGCTGCTGGGCTATGTTGTCCCTGAAGATGGAGCTCGATGTTCTCTCGGGCACCGAAGTCTTCTTAGCTGATGCGCGACGCGATACCGGACAATCTTCTATGTTCGAATTCTCAGTAAATCGTTGAAACGAACGAAATCGATTTTGTATTTCGCTGAGAATCCTACCGACTGCGCCAGTTATAATATAAATTTATTTATATTCCAAAAAAATTTATTTATATTATTACAAAAATTTATAAATACAACTATAAGTATTATCAGATTTATTACAAAAGATATATCAGAGTTACAAGTTATACGATCGAGATTCTGGACTAGACTGCCTGTTGTGTGTGTCTTGGTTTTACAGGAAGACACCTGAGATGGCTGGGTCGACGTTTTTCGTATTATGGTTTATTCCGCGGATGTGGAATATTCCGATGCAGTGTCAGCGGAACTGCAGGAAAGCTATGTAGCTAACATACATATAAGGAAAATCATGAATGAAAATTAAAATAATATTAAATATTTTTGAAGAATATATCCATAATATTGGGTCATTTTTTTTTACCTTCCGTCACCTCTAGGTACGGAAGGTATTGTCTTTGGTCAAAAAATTCAATGATGAGTTTTTACTGAATAAGCATGTTTTAGGGTCCCTATAATACGATTTTACCATTTTTACGATAATGTATATGTGTGTGTGTGTCTGTGTTCCTCAAGTTTACATCCAGAAGAACAAGTGATTAGATTTTGGTTATAATTGGTGAACCGGAAGTAGCCTCATTTGAAGATTTAACAGTTAAATTTGATTTATTGACATTTAATATTATTATAACCTTTGAATATATAATACCAATAAGAATGGGAACGCAATGTATTAACTTCAAAATCTGAGAATGACGCGCGCCATCCTTTCTCAAATTGTGAACTAGTTTCAGAATGTTGCATAATTAAACCGCTAGATGGACATTAGGCGACGTTGCATTTTAATTACGAGTGGAGGGGAAAATAATAATTTCAATTTTGTAGCGCGCAACCAGCGCATGCAATATTATGAACGATATACAAGTAGGTACTACAGTTCTTTTCATATATGTATACACATGTAAAACGCATGACAAATAATAATATTACTTTAATAAACAAATACAAATTTATATTTAAAATTGGGATGGAGAACAAAAATTTTATATAAATTTTACATATGTAATTTTGTAAAAATTGAAGTAATATATATTTTAACCATAATTAAGAATTTATATAAAAATTGATTATAGGGAATGAAAAAAAATATTATGTTGGTGCATACGTGGTAATTGTTTAAAAATTAAAATAGCTTACCTTTATTTCAGATGCCACATAATACAAATTTTATTAACGTCCTGCTGTAAAAAA